>OW028585.1:22765527-23136112 GCA_932294295.1 Alitta virens | reverse complement strand
ACAAACCAAAAAAAGTGTGAACAACAAACCAAAAAATGTAGTGAACAACAAACCAAAAAATGTGTGAACAACAAACCAAAAAAAGTGTGAACAACAAACCAAAAAAAGTGTGAACAACAAACCAAAAAAAGTGTGAACAACAAACCAAAAAAAGTGTGAACAACAAACCAAAAAATGTGTGAACAACAAACCAAAAAATGTGTGAACAACAAACCAAAAAATGTGTGAACAACAAACCAAAAAATGTGTGAACAACAAACCAAAAAATGTGTGAACAATAAACCAAAAAAAGTGTGAACAACAAACCAAAAAATGTGTGAACAACAAACCAAAAAAAGTGTGAACAACAAACCAAAAAAAGTGTGAACAACAAACCAAAAAATGTGTGAACAACAAACCAAAAAAAGTGTGAACAACAAACCAAAAAAAGTGTGAACAACAAACCAAAAAATGTGTGAACAACAAACCAAAAAAAGTGTGAACAACAAACCAAAAAATGTGTGAACAACAAACCAAAAAAAGTGTGAACAACAAACCAAAAAAAGTGTGAACAACAAACCAAAAAATGTGTGAACAACAAACCAAACAATGTGTGAACAACAAACCAAAAAATGTGTGAACAACAAACCAAAAAAAGTGTGAACAACAAACCAAAAAAAGTGTGAACAACAAACCAAAAAAAGTGTGAACAACAAACCAAAAAAAGTGTGAACAACAAACCAAAAAAAGTGTGAAAAAAAGTGTGAACAACAAACCAAAAAAAGTGTGAACAACAAACCAAAAAAAGTGTGAAAAAAAGTGTGAACAACAAACCAAAAAATGTGTGAACAACAAACCAAAAAATGTGTGAACAACAAACCAAAAAATGTGTGAACAACAAACCAAAAAATGTGTGAACAACAAACCAAAAAATGTGTGAACAACAAACCAAAAAATGTGTGAACAACAAACCAAAAAAAGTGTGAACAACAAACCAAAAAAAGTGTGAACAACAAACAAAAAATGTGTGAACAACAAACCAAAAAAAGTGTAAACAACAAACCAAAAAAAGTGTGAACAACAAACCAAAAAATGTGTGAACAACAAACCAAACAATGTGTGAACAACAAACCAAAAAATGTGTGAACAACAAACCAAAAAAAGTGTGAACAACAAACCAAAAAAAGTGTGAACAACAAACCAAAAAAAGTGTGAACAACAAACCAAAAAATGTGTGAACAACAAACCAAAAAAAGTGTGAACAACAAACCAAAAAAAGTGTGAACAATAAACCAAAAAAAGTGTGAACAACAAACCAAAAAATGTGTGAACAACAAACCAAAAAATGTGTGAACAACAAACCAAAAAAAGTGTGAACAACAAACCAAAAAAAGTGTGAACAACAAACCAAAAAATGTGTGAACAACAAACCAAACAATGTGTGAACAACAAACCAAAAAATGTGTGAACAACAAACCAAAAAAAGTGTGAACAACAAACCAAAAAAAGTGTGAACAACAAACCAAAAAAAGTGTGAACAACAAACCAAAAAAAGTGTGAACAACAAACCAAAAAAAGTGTGAAAAAAAAGTGTGAACAACAAACCAAAAAAAGTGTGAACAACAAACCAAAAAAAGTGTGAAAAAAAGTGTGAACAACAAACCAAAAAATGTGTGAACAACAAACCAAAAAATGTGTGAACAACAAACCAAAAAATGTGTGAACAACAAACCAAAAAATGTGTGAACAACAAACCAAAAAATGTGTGAACAACAAACCAAAAAATGTGTGAACAACAAACCAAAAAAAGTGTGAACAACAAACCAAAAAAAGTGTGAACAACAAACCAAAAAATGTGTGAACAACAAACCAAAAAAAGTGTAAACAACAAACCAAAAAAAGTGTGAACAACAAACCAAAAAATGTGTGAACAACAAACCAAACAATGTGTGAACAACAAACCAAAAAATGTGTGAACAACAAACCAAAAAAAGTGTGAACAACAAACCAAAAAAAGTGTGAACAACAAACCAAAAAAGTGGAACAACAAACCAAAAAAAGTGTGAAAAAAAAGTGTGAACAACAAACCAAAAAAAGTGTGAACAACAAACCAAAAAAGTGTGAAAAAAAGTGTGAACAACAAACCAAAAAATGTGTGAACAACAAACCAAAAAATGTGTGAACAACAAACCAAACAATGTGTGAACAACAAACCAAAAAATGTGTGAACAACAAACCAAAAAAAGTGTGAACAACAAACCAAAAAAAGTGTGAACAACAAACCAAAAAAAGTGTGAACAACAAACCAAAAAATGTGTGAACAACAAACCAAAAAATGTGCGAACAACAAACCAAAAAATGTGTGAACAACAAACCAAAAAATGTGTGAACAACAAACCAAAAAATGTGTGAACAATAAACCAAAAAAAGTGTGAACAACAAACCAAAAAATGTGTGAACAACAAACCAAAAAAAGTGTGAACAACAAACCAAAAAAAGTGTGAACAACAAACCAAAAAATGTGTGAACAACAAACCAAAAAAAGTGTGAACAACAAACCAAAAAAAGTGTGAACAACAAACCAAAAAATGTGTGAACAACAAACCAAAAAAAGTGTGAACAACAAACCAAAAAATGTGTGAACAACAAACCAAAAAAAGTGTGAACAACAAACCAAAAAAAGTGTGAACAACAAACCAAAAAATGTGTGAACAACAAACCAAACAATGTGTGAACAACAAACCAAAAAATGTGTGAACAACAAACCAAAAAAAGTGTGAACAACAAACCAAAAAAAGTGTGAACAACAAACCAAAAAAAGTGTGAACAACAAACCAAAAAAAGTGTGAACAACAAACCAAAAAAAGTGTGAAAAAAAGTGTGAACAACAAACCAAAAAAAGTGTGAACAACAAACCAAAAAAAGTGTGAAAAAAGTGTGAACAACAAACCAAAAAATGTGTGAACAACAAACCAAAAAATGTGTGAACAACAAACCAAAAAATGTGTGAACAACAAACCAAAAAATGTGTGAACAACAAACCAAAAAATGTGTGAACAACAAACCAAAAAATGTGTGAACAACAAACCAAAAAAAGTGTGAACAACAAACCAAAAAAAGTGTGAACAACAAACCAAAAAATGTGTGAACAACAAACCAAAAAAAGTGTAAACAACAAACCAAAAAAAGTGTGAACAACAAACCAAAAAATGTGTGAACAACAAACCAAACAATGTGTGAACAACAAACCAAAAAATGTGTGAACAACAAACCAAAAAAAGTGTGAACAACAAACCAAAAAAAGTGTGAACAACAAACCAAAAAAAGTGTGAACAACAAACCAAAAAATGTGTGAACAACAAACCAAAAAAAGTGTGAACAACAAACCAAAAAAAGTGTGAACAACAAACCAAAAAATGTGTGAACAACAAACCAAAAAAAGTGTGAACAACAAACCAAAAAATGTGTGAACAACAAACCAAAAAAAGTGTGAACAACAAACCAAAAAAAGTGTGAACAACAAACCAAAAAATGTGTGAACAACAAACCAAAAAAAGTGTGAACAACAAACCAAAAAAAGTGTGAACAACAAACCAAAAAATGTGTGAACAACAAACCAAAAAAAGTGTGAACAACAAACCAAAAAATGTGTGAACAACAAACCAAAAAAAGTGTGAACAACAAACCAAAAAAAGTGTGAACAACAAACCAAAAAATGTGTGAACAACAAACCAAAACAATGTGTGAACAACAAACCAAAAAATGTGTGAACAACAAACCAAAAAAAGTGTGAACAACAAACCAAAAAAAGTGTGAACAACAAACCAAAAAAAGTGTGAACAACAAACCAAAAAAAGTGTGAACAACAAACCAAAAAAAGTGTGAAAAAAAAGTGTGAACAACAAACCAAAAAAAGTGTGAACAACAAACCAAAAAAAGTGTGAAAAAAAGTGTGAACAACAAACCAAAAAATGTGTGAACAACAAACCAAAAAATGTGTGAACAACAAACCAAAAAATGTGTGAACAACAAACCAAAAAATGTGTGAACAACAAACCAAAAAATGTGTGAACAACAAACCAAAAAATGTGTGAACAACAAACCAAAAAAGTGTGAACAACAAACCAAAAAAAGTGTGAACAACAAACCAAAAAATGTGTGAACAACAAACCAAAAAAAGTGTAAACAACAAACCAAAAAAAGTGTGAACAACAAACCAAAAAATGTGTGAACAACAAACCAAACAATGTGTGAACAACAAACCAAAAAATGTGTGAACAACAAACCAAAAAAAGTGTGAACAACAAACCAAAAAAAGTGTGAACAACAAACCAAAAAAAGTGTGAACAACAAACCAAAAAATGTGTGAACAACAAACCAAAAAAAGTGTGAACAACAAACCAAAAAAAGTGTGAACAACAAACCAAAAAATGTGTGAACAACAAACCAAAAAAAGTGTGAACAACAAACCAAAAAATGTGTGAACAACAAACCAAAAAAAGTGTGAACAACAAACCAAAAAAAGTGTGAACAACAAACCAAAAAATGTGTGAACAACAAACCAAACAATGTGTGAACAACAAACCAAAAAATGTGTGAACAACAAACCAAAAAAAGTGTGAACAACAAACCAAAAAAAGTGTGAACAACAAACCAAAAAAAGTGTGAACAACAAACCAAAAAAAGTGTGAACAACAAACCAAAAAAAGTGTGAAAAAAAAGTGTGAACAACAAACCAAAAAAAGTGTGAACAACAAACCAAAAAAAGTGTGAAAAAAAGTGTGAACAACAAACCAAAAAATGTGTGAACAACAAACCAAAAAATGTGTGAACAACAAACCAAAAAATGTGTGAACAACAAACCAAAAAATGTGTGAACAACAAACCAAAAAATGTGTGAACAACAAACCAAAAAATGTGTGAACAACAAACCAAAAAAAGTGTGAACAACAAACCAAAAAAAGTGTGAACAACAAACCAAAAAATGTGTGAACAACAAACCAAAAAAAAGTGTAAACAACAAACCAAAAAAAGTGTGAACAACAAACCAAAAAATGTGTGAACAACAAACCAAACAATGTGTGAACAACAAACCAAAAAATGTGTGAACAACAAACCAAAAAAAGTGTGAACAACAAACCAAAAAAAGTGTGAACAACAAACCAAAAAAAGTGTGAACAACAAACCAAAAAAAGTGTGAACAACAAACCAAAAAAAGTGTGAAAAAAAAGTGTGAACAACAAACCAAAAAAAGTGTGAACAACAAACCAAAAAAAGTGTGAAAAAAAGTGTGAACAACAAACCAAAAAATGTGTGAACAACAAACCAAAAAATGTGTGAACAACAAACCAAACAATGTGTGAACAACAAACCAAAAAATGTGTGAACAACAAACCAAAAAAAGTGTGAACAACAAACCAAAAAAAGTGTGAACAACAAACCAAAAAAAGTGTGAACAACAAACCAAAAAATGTGTGAACAACAAACCAAAAAATGTGTGAACAACAAACCAAAAAATGTGTGAACAACAAACCAAAAAATGTGTGAACAACAAACCAAAAAATGTGTGAACAATAAACCAAAAAAAGTGTGAACAACAAACCAAAAAATGTGTGAACAACAAACCAAAAAAAGTGTGAACAACAAACCAAAAAAAGTGTGAACAACAAACCAAAAAATGTGTGAACAACAAACCAAAAAAAGTGTGAACAACAAACCAAAAAAAGTGTGAACAACAAACCAAAAAATGTGTGAACAACAAACCAAAAAAAGTGTGAACAACAAACCAAAAAATGTGTGAACAACAAACCAAAAAAAGTGTGAACAACAAACCAAAAAAAGTGTGAACAACAAACCAAAAAATGTGTGAACAACAAACCAAACAATGTGTGAACAACAAACCAAAAAATGTGTGAACAACAAACCAAAAAAAGTGTGAACAACAAACCAAAAAAAGTGTGAACAACAAACCAAAAAAAGTGTGAACAACAAACCAAAAAAAGTGTGAACAACAAACCAAAAAAAGTGTGAAAAAAAAGTGTGAACAACAAACCAAAAAAAGTGTGAACAACAAACCAAAAAAAGTGTGAAAAAAAGTGTGAACAACAAACCAAAAAATGTGTGAACAACAAACCAAAAAATGTGTGAACAACAAACCAAAAAATGTGTGAACAACAAACCAAAAAATGTGTGAACAACAAACCAAAAAATGTGTGAACAACAAACCAAAAAATGTGTGAACAACAAACCAAAAAAAGTGTGAACAACAAACCAAAAAAAGTGTGAACAACAAACCAAAAAATGTGTGAACAACAAACCAAAAAAAGTGTAAACAACAAACCAAAAAAAGTGTGAACAACAAACCAAAAAATGTGTGAACAACAAACCAAACAATGTGTGAACAACAAACCAAAAAATGTGTGAACAACAAACCAAAAAAAGTGTGAACAACAAACCAAAAAAAGTGTGAACAACAAACCAAAAAAAGTGTGAACAACAAACCAAAAAATGTGTGAACAACAAACCAAAAAAAGTGTGAACAACAAACCAAAAAAAGTGTGAACAACAAACCAAAAAATGTGTGAACAACAAACCAAAAAAAGTGTGAACAACAAACCAAAAAATGTGTGAACAACAAACCAAAAAAAGTGTGAACAACAAACCAAAAAAAGTGTGAACAACAAACCAAAAAATGTGTGAACAACAAACCAAACAATGTGTGAACAACAAACCAAAAAATGTGTGAACAACAAACCAAAAAAAGTGTGAACAACAAACCAAAAAAAGTGTGAACAACAAACCAAAAAAAGTGTGAACAACAAACCAAAAAATGTGTGAACAACAAACCAAAAAATGTGTGAAAAAAAAGTGTGAACAACAAACCAAAAAAAGTGTGAACAACAAACCAAAAAAAGTGTGAAAAAAAGTGTGAACAACAAACCAAAAAATGTGTGAACAACAAACCAAAAAATGTGTGAACAACAAACCAAAAAATGTGTGAACAACAAACCAAAAAATGTGTGAACAACAAACCAAAAAATGTGTGAACAACAAACCAAAAAATGTGTGAACAACAAACCAAAAAAAGTGTGAACAACAAACCAAAAAAAGTGTGAACAACAAACCAAAAAATGTGTGAACAACAAACCAAAAAAAGTGTAAACAACAAACCAAAAAAAGTGTGAACAACAAACCAAAAAATGTGTGAACAACAAACCAAACAATGTGTGAACAACAAACCAAAAAATGTGTGAACAACAAACCAAAAAAAGTGTGAACAACAAACCAAAAAAAGTGTGAACAACAAACCAAAAAAAGTGTGAACAACAAACCAAAAAAAGTGTGAACAACAAACCAAAAAAAGTGTGAAAAAAAAGTGTGAACAACAAACCAAAAAAAGTGTGAACAACAAACCAAAAAAAGTGTGAAAAAAAGTGTGAACAACAAACCAAAAAATGTGTGAACAACAAACCAAAAAATGTGTGAACAACAGACCAAACAATGTGTGAACAACAAACCAAAAAATGTGTGAACAACAAACCAAAAAAAGTGTGAACAACAAACCAAAAAAAGTGTGAACAACAAACCAAAAAATGTGTGAACAACAAACCAAAAAATGTGTGAACAACAAACCAAAAAATGTGTGAACAACAAACCAAAAAAAGTGTGAACAACAAACCAAAAAAAGTGTGAACAACAAACCAAAAAATGTGTGAACAACAAACCAAAAAATGTGTGAACAACAAACCAAAAAATGTGTGAACAACAAACCAAAAAAAGTGTGAACAACAAACCAAAAAATGTGTGAACAACAAACCAAAAAATGTGTGAACAACAAACCAAAAAATGTGTGAACAACAAACCAAAAAATGTGTGAACAACAAACCAAAAAATGTGTGAACAACAAACCAAAAAAAGTGTGAACAACAAACCAAAAAAAGTGTGAACAACAAACCAAAAAATGTGTGAACAACAAACCAAAAAATGTGTGAACAACAAACCAAAAAATGTGTGAACAACAAACCAAAAAAAGTGTGAACAACAAACCAAAAAAAGTGTGAACAACAAACCAAAAAAAGTGTGAACAACAAACCAAAAAAAGTGTGAACAACAAACCAAAAAAAGTGTGAACAACAAACCAAAAAATGTGTGAACAACAAACCAAAAAATGTGTGAACAACAAACCAAAAAAAGTGTGAACAGCAAACCAAAAAATGTGTGAACAACAAACCAAAAAAAGTGTGAACAACAAACCAAAAAAAGTGTGAACAACAAACCAAAAAAAGTGTGAACAACAAACCAAAAAAAGTGTGAACAACAAACCAAAAAAAGTGTGAACAACAAACCAAAAAAAGTGTGAACAACAAACCAAAAAATGTGTGAACAACAAACCAAAAAATGTGTGAACAACAAACCAAAAAATGTGTGAACAACAAACCAAAAAAAGTGTGAACAACAAACCAAAAAAAGTGTGAACAACAAACCAAAAAAAGTGTGAACAACAAACCAAAAAAAGTGTGAACAACAAACCAAAAAAAGTGTGAACAACAAACCAAAAAATGTGTGAACAACAAACCAAAAAATGTGTGAACAACAAACCAAAAAATGTGTGAACAACAAACCAAAAAATGTGTGAACAACAAACCAAAAAATGTGTGAACAACAAACCAAAAAATGTGTGAACAACAAACCAAAAAATGTGTGAACAACAAACCAAAAAAAGTGTGAACAACAAACCAAAAAAAGTGTGAACAACAAACCAAAAAAAGTGTGAACAACAAACCAAAAAATGTGTGAACAACAAACCAAACAATGTGTGAACAACAAACCAAAAAATGTGTGAACAACAAACCAAAAAAAGTGTGAACAACAAACCAAAAAAAGTGTGAACAACAAACCAAAAAAAGTGTGAACAACAAACCAAAAAAAGTGTGAACAACAAACCAAAAAAAGTGTGAAAAAAAAGTGTGAACAACAAACCAAAAAAAGTGTGAACAACAAACCAAAAAAAGTGTGAAAAAAAGTGTGAACAACAAACCAAAAAATGTGTGAACAACAAACCAAAAAATGTGTGAACAACAAACCAAAAAATGTGTGAACAACAAACCAAAAAATGTGTGAACAACAAACCAAAAAATGTGTGAACAACAAACCAAAAAATGTGTGAACAACAAACCAAAAAAAGTGTGAACAACAAACCAAAAAAAGTGTGAACAACAAACCAAAAAATGTGTGAACAACAAACCAAAAAATGTGTGAACAACAAACCAAAAAAAGTGTGAAAAAAAAGTGTGAACAACAAACCAAAAAAGTGTGAACAACAAACCAAAAAAAGTGTGAACAACAAACCAAAAAAAGTGTGAACAACAAACCAAAAAAAGTGTGAACAACAAACCAAAAAAAGTGTGAACAACAAACCAAAAAAAGTGTGAACAACAAACCAAAAAATGTGTGAACAACAAACCAAAAAATGTGTGAACAACAAACCAAACAATGTGTGAACAACAAACCAAAAAATGTGTGAACAACAAACCAAAAAAAGTGTGAACAACAAACCAAAAAAAGTGTGAACAACAAACCAAAAAAAGTGTGAACAACAAACCAAAAAATGTGTGAACAACAAACCAAAAAATGTGTGAACAACAAACCAAAAAATGTGTGAACAACAAACCAAAAAAAGTGTGAACAACAAACCAAAAAAAGTGTGAACAACAAACCAAAAAATGTGTGAACAACAAACCAAAAAATGTGTGAACAACAAACCAAAAAATGTGTGAACAACAAACCAAAAAATGTGTGAACAACAAACCAAACAATGTGTGAACAACAAACCAAAAAATGTGTGAACAACAAACCAAAAAAAGTGTGAACAACAAACCAAAAAAAGTGTGAACAACAAACCAAAAAAAGTGTGAACAACAAACCAAAAAAAGTGTGAACAACAAACCAAAAAAAGTGTGAAAAAAAAGTGTGAACAACAAACCAAAAAAAGTGTGAACAACAAACCAAAAAAAGTGTGAAAAAAAGTGTGAACAACAAACCAAAAAATGTGTGAACAACAAACCAAAAAATGTGTGAACAACAAACCAAAAAATGTGTGAACAACAAACCAAAAAATGTGTGAACAACAAACCAAAAAATGTGTGAACAACAAACCAAAAAATGTGTGAACAACAAACCAAAAAATGTGTGAACAACAAACCAAAAAAAGTGTGAACAACAAACCAAAAAAAGTGTGAACAACAAACCAAAAAATGTGTGAACAACAAACCAAAAAATGTGTGAACAACAAACCAAAAAAAGTGTGAACAACAAACCAAAAAAAGTGTGAACAACAAACCAAAAAATGTGTGAACAACAAACCAAAAAAAGTGTGAACAACAAACCAAAAAAAGTGTGAACAACAAACCAAAAAAAGTGTGAAAAAAAAGTGTGAACAACAAACCAAAAAAAGTGTGAACAACAAACCAAAAAAAGTGTGTACAACAAACCAAAAAATGTGTGAACAACAAACCAAAAAATGTGTGAACAACAAACCAAAAAATGTGTGAACAACAAACCAAAAAAAGTGTGAACAACAAACCAAAAAAAGTGTGAACAACAAACCAAAAAAAGTGTGAACAACAAACCAAAAAAAGTGTGAACAACAAACCAAAAAAAGTGTGAACAACAAACCAAAAAAAGTGTGAACAACAAACCAAAAAAAGTGTGAACAACAAACCAAAAAATGTGTGAACAACAGACCAAAAAATGTGTGAACAACAAACCAAAAAATGTGTGAACAACAAACCAAAAAAAGTGTGAACAACAAACCAAAAAAAGTGTGAAAAAAAAGTGTGAACAACAAACCAAAAAAAGTGTGAACAACAAACCAAAAAAAGTGTGAAAAAAAGTGTGAACAACAAACCAAAAAAAGTGTGAACAACAAACCAAAAAATGTGTGAACAACAAACCAAAAAATGTGTGAACAACAAACCAAAAAATGTGTGAACAACAAACCAAAAAATGTGTGAACAACAAACCAAAAAAAGTGTGAACAACAAACCAAAAAATGTGTGAACAACAAACCAAAAAATGTGTGAACAACAAACCAAAAAATGTGTGAACAACAAACCAAAAAAAGTGTGAACAACAAACCAAAAAAAGTGTGAACAACAAACCAAAAAAAGTGTGAACAACAAACCAAAAAAAGTGTGAACAACAAACCAAAAAAAGTGTGAACAACAAACCAAAAAAAGTGTGAACAACAAACCAAAAAATGTGTGAACAACAGACCAAAAAATGTGTGAACAACAAACCAAAAAATGTGTGAACAACAAACCAAAAAAAGTGTGAACAACAAACCAAAAAAAGTGTGAACAACAAACCAAAAAAAGTGTGAACAACAAACCAAAAAATGTGTGAACAACAGACCAAAAAATGTGTGAACAACAAACCAAAAAATGTGTGAACAACAAACCAAAAAAAGTGTGAACAACAAACCAAAAAAAGTGTGAACAACAAACCAAAAAAAGTGTGAACAACAAACCAAAAAAAGTGTGAACAACAAACCAAAAAAAGTGTGAACAACAAACCAAAAAATGTGTGAACAACAAACCAAAAAAAGTGTGAACAACAAACCAAAAAAAGTGTGAACAACAAACCAAAAAATGTGTGAACAACAAACCAAAAAATGTGTGAACAACAAACCAAAAAATGTGTGAACAACAAACCAAAAAAAGTGTGAACAACAAACCAAAAAAAGTGTGAACAACAAACCAAAAAAAGTGTGAAAAAAAAGTGTGAACAACAAACCAAAAAAAGTGTGAACAACAAACCAAAAAAAGTGTGAACAACAAACCAAAAAAAGTGTGAACAACAAACCAAAAAAAGTGTGAACAACAAACCAAAAAATGTGTGAACAACAAACCAAAAAATGTGTGAACAACAAACCAAAAAATGTGTGAACAACAAACCAAAAAAAGTGTGAACAACAAACCAAAAAAAGTGTGAACAACAAACCAAAAAATGTGTGAACAACAAACCAAAAAAAGTGTGAAAAAAAAGTGTGAACAACAAACCAAAAAAAGTGTGAACAACAAACCAAAAAATGTGTGAAAAAAAAGTGTGAACAACAAACCAAAAAATGTGTGAAAAAAAAGTGTGAACAACAAACCAAAAAAAGTGTGAACAACAAACCAAAAAAAGTGTGAACAACAAACCAAAAAAAGTGTGAACAACAAACCAAAAAAAGTGTGAACAACAAACCAAAAAATGTGTGAACAACAAACCAAAAAATGTGTGAACAACAAACCAAAAAAAGTGTGAACAACAAACCAAAAAATGTGTGAACAACAAACCAAAAAATGTGTGAACAACAAACCAAAAAATGTGTGAACAACAAACCAAAAAATGTGTGAACAACAAACCAAAAAAAGTGTGAACAACAAACCAAAAAAAGTGTGAACAACAAACCAAAAAATGTGTGAACAACAAACCAAAAAAAGTGTGAACAACAAACCAAAAAAAGTGTGAACAACAAACCAAAAAAAGTGTGAACAACAAACCAAAAAAAGTGTGAACAACAAACCAAAAAAAGTGTGAACAACAAACCAAAAAAAATGTGAACAACAAACCAAAAAATGTGTGAACAACAAACCAAAAAATGTGTGAACAACAAACCAAAAAATGTGTGAACAACAAACCAAAAAATGTGTGAACAACAAACCAAAAAATGTGTGAACAACAAACCAAAAAATGTGTGAACAACAAACCAAAAAATGTGTGAACAACAAACCAAAAAAAGTGTGAACAACAAACCAAAAAAAGTGTGAACAACAAACCAAAAAAAGTGTGAACAACAAACCAAAAAAAGTGTGAACAACAAACCAAAAAATGTGTGAACAACAAACCAAAAAATGTGTGAACAACAAACCAAAAAATGTGTGAACAACAAACCAAAAAATGTGTGAACAACAAACCAAAAAATGTGTGAACAACAAACCAAAAAATGTGTGAACAACAAACCAAAAAAAGTGTGAACAACAAACCAAAAAAAGTGTGAACAACAAACCAAAAAAAGTGTGAACAACAAACCAAAAAAAGTGTGAACAACAAACCAAAAAAAGTGTGAACAACAAACCAAAAAATGTGTGAACAACAGACCAAAAAATGTGTGAACAACAAACCAAAAAATGTGTGAACAAACCAAAAAAAGTGTGAACAACAAACCAAAAAAAGTGTGAAAAAAAAGTGTGAACAACAAACCAAAAAAAGTGTGAACAACAAACCAAAAAAAGTGTGAAAAAAAGTGTGAACAACAAACCAAAAAAAGTGTGAACAACAAACCAAAAAATGTGTGAACAACAAACCAAAAAATGTGTGAACAACAAACCAAAAAATGTGTGAACAACAAACCAAAAAATGTGTGAACAACAAACCAAAAAAAGTGTGAACAACAAACCAAAAAATGTGTGAACAACAAACCAAAAAATGTGTGAACAACAAACCAAAAAATGTGTGAACAACAAACCAAAAAAAGTGTGAACAACAAACCAAAAAAAGTGTGAACAACAAACCAAAAAAAGTGTGAACAACAAACCAAAAAAAGTGTGAACAACAAACCAAAAAAAGTGTGAACAACAAACCAAAAAAAGTGTGAACAACAAACCAAAAAATGTGTGAACAACAGACCAAAAAATGTGTGAACAACAAACCAAAAAATGTGTGAACAACAAACCAAAAAAAGTGTGAACAACAAACCAAAAAAAGTGTGAACAACAAACCAAAAAAAGTGTGAACAACAAACCAAAAAATGTGTGAACAACAGACCAAAAAATGTGTGAACAACAAACCAAAAAATGTGTGAACAACAAACCAAAAAAAGTGTGAACAACAAACCAAAAAAAGTGTGAACAACAAACCAAAAAAAGTGTGAACAACAAACCAAAAAAAGTGTGAACAACAAACCAAAAAAAGTGTGAACAACAAACCAAAAAATGTGTGAACAACAAACCAAAAAATGTGTGAACAACAAACCAAAAAAAGTGTGAACAACAAACCAAAAAAAGTGTGAACAACAAACCAAAAAATGTGTGAACAACAAACCAAAAAATGTGTGAACAACAAACCAAAAAATGTGTGAACAACAAACCAAAAAAAGTGTGAACAACAAACCAAAAAAAGTGTGAACAACAAACCAAAAAAAGTGTGAAAAAAAAGTGTGAACAACAAACCAAAAAAAGTGTGAACAACAAACCAAAAAAAGTGTGAACAACAAACCAAAAAAAGTGTGAACAACAAACCAAAAAAAGTGTGAACAACAAACCAAAAAATGTGTGAACAATAAACCAAAAAATGTGTGAACAACAAACCAAAAAATGTGTGAACAACAAACCAAAAAAAGTGTGAACAACAAACCAAAAAAAGTGTGAACAACAAACCAAAAAATGTGTGAACAACAAACCAAAAAAAGTGTGAACAACAAACCAAAAAATGTGTGAAAAAAAAGTGTGAACAACAAACCAAAAAATGTGTGAAAAAAAAGTGTGAACAACAAACCAAAAAAAGTGTGAACAACAAACCAAAAAAAGTGTGAACAACAAACCAAAAAAAGTGTGAACAACAAACCAAAAAAAGTGTGAACAACAAACCAAAAAATGTGTGAACAACAAACCAAAAAATGTGTGAACAACAAACCAAAAAAAGTGTGAACAACAAACCAAAAAATGTGTGAACAACAAACCAAAAAATGTGTGAACAACAAACCAAAAAATGTGTGAACAACAAACCAAAAAATGTGTGAACAACAAACCAAAAAAAGTGTGAACAACAAACCAAAAAAAGTGTGAACAACAAACCAAAAAATGTGTGAACAACAAACCAAAAAAAGTGTGAACAACAAACCAAAAAAAGTGTGAACAACAAACCAAAAAAAGTGTGAACAACAAACCAAAAAAAGTGTGAACAACAAACCAAAAAAAGTGTGAACAACAAACCAAAAAAAATGTGAACAACAAACCAAAAAATGTGTGAACAACAAACCAAAAAATGTGTGAACAACAAACCAAAAAATGTGTGAACAACAAACCAAAAAATGTGTGAACAACAAACCAAAAAATGTGTGAACAACAAACCAAAAAATGTGTGAACAACAAACCAAAAAATGTGTGAACAACAAACCAAAAAAAGTGTGAACAACAAACCAAAAAAAGTGTGAACAACAAACCAAAAAAAGTGTGAACAACAAACCAAAAAAAGTGTGAACAACAAACCAAAAAATGTGTGAACAACAAACCAAAAAATGTGTGAACAACAAACCAAAAAATGTGTGAACAACAAACCAAAAAATGTGTGAACAACAAACCAAAAAATGTGTGAACAACAAACCAAAAAATGTGTGAACAACAAACCAAAAAAAGTGTGAACAACAAACCAAAAAAAGTGTGAACAACAAACCAAAAAATGTGTGAACAACAAACCAAAAAATGTGTGAACAACAAACCAAAAAAAGTGTGAACAACAAACCAAAAAAAGTGTGAACAACAAACCAAAAAAAGTGTGAACAACAAACCAAAAAAAGTGTGAACAACAAACCAAAAAAAGTGTGAACAACAAACCAAAAAAAGTGTGAACAACAAACCAAAAAAAAGTGTGAACAACAAACCAAAAAAAGTGTGAACAACAAACCAAAAAAAATGTGAACAACAAACCAAAAAATGTGTGAACAACAAACCAAAAAATGTGTGAACAACAAACCAAAAAATGTGTGAACAACAAACCAAAAAATGTGTGAACAACAAACCAAAAAATGTGTGAACAACAAACCAAAAAAAGTGTGAACAACAAACCAAAAAATGTGTGAACAACAAACCAAAAAAAGTGTGAACAACAAACCAAAAAAAGTGTGAACAACAAACCAAAAAAAGTGTGAACAACAAACCAAAAAAAGTGTGAACAACAAACCAAAAAAAGTGTGAACAACAAACCAAAAAAAGTGTGAACAACAAACCAAAAAAAGTGTGAACAACAAACCAAAAAAAGTGTGAACACCTACCAAAAAATGTGTGAACAACAAACCAAAAAATGTGTGAACAACAAACCAAAAAAAGTGTGAACAACAAACCAAAAAAAGTGTGAACAACAAACCAAAAAAAGTGTGAACAACAAACCAAAAAAAGTGTGAACAACAAACCAAAAAATGTGTGAACAACAAACCAAAAAAAGTGTGAACAACAAACCAAAAAAAGTGTGAACAACAAACCAAAAAAAGTGTGAACAACAAACCAAAAAAAGTGTGAACAACAAACCAAAAAAAGTGTGAACAACAAACCAAAAAATGTGTGAACAACAAACCAAAAAATGTGTGAACAACAAACCAAAAAATGTGTGAACAACAAACCAAAAAATGTGTGAACAACAAACCAAAAAAAGTGTGAACAACAAACCAAAAAAAGTGTGAACAACAAACCAAAAAATGTGTGAACAACAAACCAAAAAATGTGTGAACAACAAACCAAAAAAAGTGTGAACAACAAACCAAAAAAAGTGTGAACAACAAACCAAAAAAAGTGTGAACAACAAACCAAAAAATGTGTGAACAACAAACCAAAAAAAGTGTGAACAACAAACCAAAAAATGTGTGAACAACAAACCAAAAAAAGTGTGAACAACAAACCAAAAAAAGTGTGAACAACAAACCAAAAAATGTGTGAACAACAAACCAAACAATGTGTGAACAACAAACCAAAAAATGTGTGAACAACAAACCAAAAAAAGTGTGAACAACAAACCAAAAAAAGTGTGAACAACAAACCAAAAAAAGTGTGAACAACAAACCAAAAAAAGTGTGAACAACAAACCAAAAAAAGTGTGAACAACAAACCAAAAAAAGTGTGAAAAAAAAGTGTGAACAACAAACCAAAAAAAGTGTGAACAACAAACAAAAAAATGTGTGAACAACAAACCAAAAAAAGTGTGAACAACAAACCAAAAAAAGTGTGAACAACAAACCAAAAAAAGTGTGAACAACAAACCAAAAAATGTGTGAACAACAAACCAAAAAATGTGTGAACAACAAACCAAAAAAAGTGTGAACAACAAACCAAAAAAAGTGTGAACAACAAACCAAAAAAAGTGTGAACAACAAACCAAAAAAAGTGTGAACAACAAATCAAAAAAAGTGTGAACAACAAACCAAAAAAAGTGTGAACAACAAACCAAAAAAAGTGTGAACAACAAACCAAAAAAAGTGTGAAAAAAAAGTGTGAACAACAAACCAAAAAAAGTGTGAACAACAAACCAAAAAATGTGTGAACAACAAACCAAAAAAAGTGTGAACAACAAACCAAAAAAAGTGTGAACAACAAACCAAAAAAAGTGTGAACAACAAACCAAAAAATGTGTGAACAACAAACCAAAAAATGTGTGAACAACAAACCAAAAAAAGTGTGAACAACAAACCAAAAAAAGTGTGAACAACAAACCAAAAAAAGTGTGAACAACAAACCAAAAAAAGTGTGAACAACAAATCAAAAAAAGTGTGAACAACAAACCAAAAAAAGTGTGAACAACAAACCAAAAAAAGTGTGAACAACAAACCAAAAAAAGTGTGAACAACAAACCAAAAAAAGTGTGAACAATAAACCAAAAAAAGTGTGAACAACAAACCAAAAAATGTGTGAACAACAAACCAAAAAAAGTGTGAACAACAAACCAAAAAAAGTGTGAACAACAAACCAAAAAATGTGTGAACAACAAACCAAAAAAAGTGTGAACAACAAACCAAAAAAAGTGTGAACAACAAACCAAAAAAAGTGTGAACAACAAACCAAAAAAAGTGTGAACAACAAACCAAAAAATGTGTGAACAACAAACCAAAAAAAGTGTGAACAACAAACCAAAAAATGTGTGAACAACAAACCAAAAAAAGTGTGAACAACAAACCAAAAAAAGTGTGAACAACAAACCAAAAAAAGTGTGAACAACAAACCAAAGCTAGCTGGAAGTCTTTAGCAAGCATCGCCACTGATCATGGGAGACTGCCTGCTAGCTGGAGGTCACTTGCAAGCATCGCCACTGAAGTTGGGAGACTGCCAGCTAGCTGGAGGTCACTAGCAAGCTCGCCACTGAATCTGGGAGACTACCAGCTAGCTGAAGGTTACTAGCTGGAACCTCAATAAGTTGAAAGATAGCAAGCATCGCCACTGAAGCTGGGAGACTGTCATCTAGCTGGAGGTCACTAGCAAGCATCGCCACTGAAGCTGGAAGACTGCCAGCTAGCTGGAGGTCACTAGCAAGTATCGCCACTGAAGCTGGGAGACTGCCAGCTAGCTGGAAGTCTTTAGCAAGCATCGCCACTGATCCTGGGAGACTGCCATCTAGCTGGACGTCACTAGCAAGCATCGCCACTGAAGCTGGAAGACTGCCTGCTAGCTGGAGGTCACTAGCAAGCATAGCCACAGAAGCTGGAAGACTGCCAGCTAGCTGGAGGTCACCAGCAAGCTCGCCACTGAATCTGGTAGACTAACAGCTAGCTGAAGGTCACTAGCTGGAACCTCAATAAGTTGAAAGATAGCAACCATCGCCACTGCAGCTGCGAGACTGCCATCTAGCTGGAGGTCACTAGCAAGCATCGCCACTGAAGCTAGGAGACTACTAGCAAGCATCACCACTGAAGCTAGGAGACTACCAGCTAGCTGGAGGGCACTAGCTGGAACCTCAATAAGT
Source organism: Alitta virens (assembly GCA_932294295.1). NCBI lineage: Eukaryota > Metazoa > Annelida > Polychaeta > Phyllodocida > Nereididae > Alitta > Alitta virens. Next base: position 23,117,428 of record OW028585.1, on the reverse strand, counting down.
TGAAAAATAGCAAGCATCGCCACTGCAGCTGGGAGACTGCCATCTAGCTGGAGGTAACTAGCAAGCATCGCCACTGAAACTGGAAGACTGCCAGCTACCAGGAGGTCACTAGCAAGCAACGCCACTGATGCTGTGAGACTCCCAGCTAGCTGGAGGTCACTAGCAAGCATCTCCACTGAAGCTAGGAGACGACCAGCTAGCTGGAGGGCACTAGCTGGAACCTCAATAAGTTGAAAAATAGCAAGCATCGCCACTGAAGCTGGGAGACTGTCATCTAGCTGGAGGTCACTAGCAAGCATCGCCACTGAAGCTGGAAGCCAGCTAGCTGGAGGTCACTAGCAAGCATCGCCACTGAAGCTGGGAGACTGCCAGCTAGCTGGAATTCTTTAGCAAGCATTGCCACTGATCCTGGGAGACTGCCATCTAGCTGGAGGTAACTAGCAAGCATCGCCACTGAAGCTGGAAGACTGCCTGCTAGCTGGAGGTCACTTGCAAGCATCGCCACTGAAGCTGGTAGACTGTCAGCTGGCTGTAGGTCACTGGCAAGCATCGCAACTGAAGCTGGAAGACTGCCAGCTAGCTGAAGATCACTAGCTAGAACCTCAATAAGATGAAAAATAGCAAGCATCGCCACTGCAGCTGGGAGAGTGCCATCTAGCTGGAGGTAACTAGCAAGCATCGCCACTGAAACTGGAAGACTGCCTGCTACCTGGAGGTCACTTGCAAGCATAGCCACTGACGCTGTGAGACTGCCAGCTAAGTGGAGGTCACTAGCAAGCATCTCCACTGAAGCTGGGAGACTGCCAGCTAGCTGAAGGTCACTAGCTGGAACCTCAAGATGAAAAATAGTAAGCATCGCCACTGAAGCTGGTAGACTGTCAGCTGGCTGTAGGTCACTGGCAAGCATCGCAACTGAAGCTGGAAGACTGCCAGCTAGCTGGAGGTCACAAGCAAGCATCGCCAGTGAAGCTGAGAGACTGCCAGCTTGCTGAAGATCACTAGCTAGAACCTCAATAAGATGAAAAATAGCAAGCATCGCCACTGCAGCTGGGAGAGTGCCATCTAGCTGGAGGTAACTAGCAAGCATCGCCACTGAAACTGGAAGACTGCCAGCTAGCTGGAGGTCACTAGCATGCAATGCCACTGATGCTGTGAGACTCCCAGCTAGCTGGAGGTCACTAGCAAGCATCTCCACTGAAGCTGGGAGACTACCAGCTAGCTGAAGGTCACTAGCTGGAACCTCAATAAGTTGAAAGATAGCAAGCATCCCCACTGCAGCTGGGAGACTGTCATCTAGGTGGAGGTCACTAGCAAGCACCGCCACTGAAGCTGGAAGACTGCCAGCTAGCTGGAGGTCACTAGCAAGCATCGCCACTGAAGCTGGGAGAATACCAGCTAGCTGGAAGTCTTTGGCAAGCATCGCCACTGATCCTGGGAGACTGCCATCTAGCTGGAGGTCACTAGCAAGCATCGCCACTGAAGCTGGAAGACTGCCTGCTACCTGGAGGTCACTTGCAAGCATAGCCACTGATGCTGTGAGACTGCCAGCTAAGTGGAGGTCACTAGCAAGCATCTCCACTGAAGCTGGGAGACTGCCAGCTAGCTGAAGGTCACTAGCTGGAACCTCAAGATGAAAAATAGTAAGCATTGCCACTGCAGCTGAGAGACTGCCAGCTAGCTGGAGGTCACTAGCAAGCATCTCCACTGAAGCTGGGAGACTGCCGGCTAGCAGGAGGACACTAGCTGGAACCTCAATAAGTTGAAAAATAGCAAGCATCGCCAATGCAGCTGGGAGACTGCCATCTAGCTGGAGGTCACTAGCAAGCATCGCCACTGAAGCTGGGAGACTGCCAGCTAGCTGGAGGTCACTAGCAAGCATCGCCACTGAAGCTGGAACACTGCCATCTCGCTGGAGGTCACTTGCAAGCATCGCCACTGAAGCTGGCAGACTGCCTGCTGGCTGAAGGTTACTAGCAAGCATCACCACTGAAGCTGGGAGACTACCAGCTAGCTGCAGGGCACTAGCTGGAACATCAATAAGTTGAAAAATAGCAAGCATCGCCACTGCAGCTGGGAGACAGTCATCTAGCTGGAGGTAACTAGCAAGCATCGCCACTGAAACTGGAAGACTGCCAGCTAGCTGGAGGTCACTAGCAAGCATCTCCACTGAAGCTGGGAGACTGCCAGCTAGCTGGAGGTCACTAGCAAGCTCGCCACTGAATCTGAGAGACTACCAGCTAGCTGAAGGTCACTAGCTGGAACCTCAATAAGTTGAAAGATAGCAAACATCACCACTGCAGCTGGGAGACTGCCATCTAGTGGGAGGTCACTAGCAAGCATCGCCACTGAAGCTGGGAGACTGTCATCTAGCTGGAGTTCACTAGCAAGCATCGCCACTGAAGCTGGAAGACTGCCAGCTAGCTAGAGGTCACTAGCAAGTATCGCCACTGAAGCTGGGAGACTGCCAGCTAGCTGGAAGTCTTTAGCAAGCATCGCCACTGATCCTGGGAGACTGCCATCTAGCTGGACGTCACTAGCAAGCATCGCCACTGAAGCTGGAAGACTGCCTGCTAGCTGGAGGTCACTAGCAAGCATCGCCACAGAAGCTGGAAGACTGCCAGCTAGCTGGAGGTCACCAGCAAGCTCGCCACTGAATCTGGTAGACTACCAGCTAGCTGAAGGTCACTAGCTGGAACCTCAATAAGTTGAAAGATAGCAACCATCGCCACTGCAGCTGCGAGACTGCCATCTAGCTGGAGGTCACTAGCAAGCATCGCCACTGAAGCTAGGAGACTACTAGCAAGCATCACCACTGAAGCTAGGAGACTACCAGCTAGCTGGAGGGCACTAGCTGGAACCTCAGTAAGTTGAAAAATAGCAAGCATCGCCACTGCAGCTGGGAGACTGCCATCTAGCTGGAGGTAACTAGCAAGCATCGCCACTGAAACTGGAAGACTGCCAGCTACCTGGAGGTCACTAGCAAGCAACGCCACTGATGCTGTGAGACTCCCAGCTAGCTGGAGGTCACTAGCAAGCATCTCCACTGAACCTAGGAGACGACCAGCTAGCTGGAGGGCACTAGCTGGAACCTCAATAAGTTGAAAAATAGTAAGCATCGCCACTGAAGCTTGGAGACTGTCATCTAGCTGGAGGTCACTAGCAAGCATCGCCACTGAAGCTGGAAGCCAGCTAGCTGGAGGTCACTAGCAAGCATCGCCACTGAAGCTGGGAGACTGCCAGCTAGCTGGAATTCTTTAGCAAGCATTGCCACTGATCCTGGGAGACTGCCATCTAGCTGGAGGTAACTAGCAAGCATTGCCACTGAAGCTGGAAGACTGCCTGCTAGCTGGAGGTCACTTGCAAGCATCGCCACTGAAGCTGGTAGACTGTCAGCTGGCTGTAGGTCACTGGCAAGCATCGCAACTGAAGCTGGGAGACTGCCAGCTAGCTGGAGGTCACTAGCAAGCATCGCCAGTGAACCTGAGAGACTGCCAGCTTGCTGAAGATCACTAGCTAGAACCTCAATAAGATGAAAAATAGCAAGCATCGCCACTGCAGCTGGGAGAATGCCATCTAGCTGGAGGTAACTAGCAAGCATCGCCACTGAAACTGGAAGACTGCCAGCTAGCTGGAGGTCACTAGCATGCAATGCCACTGATGCTGTGAGACTCCCAGCTAGCTGGAGGTCACTAGCAAGCATCTCCACTGAAGCTGGGAGACTACCAGCTAGCTGAAGGTCACTAGCTGGAACCTCAATAAGTTGAAAGATAGCAAGCATCCCCACTGCAGCTGGGAGACTGTCATCTAGGTGGAGGTCACTAGCAAGCACCGCCACTGAAGCTGGAAGACTGCCAGCTAGCTGGAGGTCACTAGCAAGCATCGCCACTGAAGCTGGGAGAATACCAGCTAGCTGGAAGTCTTTGGCAAGCATCGCCACTGATCCTGGGAGACTGCCATCTAGCTGGAGGTCACTAGCAAGCATCGCCACTGAAGCTGGAAGACTGCCTGCTACCTGGAGGTCACTTGTAAGCATAGCCACTGATGCTGTGAGACTGCCAGCTAAGTGGAGGTCACTAGCAAGCATCTCCACTGAAGCTGGGAGACTGCCAGCTAGCTGAAGGTCACTAGCTGGAACCTCAAGATGAAAAATAGCAAGCATCGCCACTGCAGCTGAGAGACTGCCATCTAGCTGGAGGTCACTAGCAAGCATTGCCACTGAAGCTGTGAGACTGCCAGCTAGCAGGAGGTCACTAGCAAGCATCTCCACTGAAGCTGGGAGACTGCCGGCTAGCTGGAGGACACTAGCTGGAACCTCAATAAGTTGAAAAATAGCAAGCATCGCCAATGCAGCTGGGAGACTGCCATCTAGCTGGAGGTCACTAGCAAGCATCGCCACTGAAGCTGGGAGACTGCCAGCTAGCTGGATGTCACTAGCAAGCATCGCCACTGAAGCTGGAACACTGCCATCTCGCTGGAGGTCACTTGCAAGCATCGCCACTGAAGCTGGCAGACTGCCTGCTGGCTGAAGGTTACTAGCAAGCATCACCACTGAAGCTGGGAGACTACCAGCTAGCTGCAGGGCACTAGCTGGAACATCAATAAGTTGAAAAATAGCAAGCATCGCCACTGCAGCTGGGAGACAGTCATCTAGCTGGAGGTAACTAGCAAGCATCGCCACTGAAACTGGAAGACTAACAGCTAGCTGGAGGTCACTAGCAAGCATCTCCACTGAAGCTGGGAGACTGCCAGCTAGCTGGAGGTCACTAGCAAGCTCGCCATTGAATCTGGGAGACTACCAGCTAGCTGAAGGTCACTAGCTGGAACCTCAATAAGTTGAAAGATAGCAAACATCACCACTGCAGCTGGGAGACTGCCATCTAGTGGGAGGTCACTAGCAAGCATCGCCACTGAAGCTGGGAGACTGTCATCTAGCTGGAGTTCACAAGCAAGCATCGCCACTGAAGCTGGAAGACTGCCAGCTAGCTGGAGGTCACTAGCAAGTATCGCCACTGAAGCTGGGAGACTGCCAGCTAGCTGGAAGTCTTTAGCAAGCATCGCCACTTATCCTGGGAGACTGCCATCTAGCTGGACGTCACTAGCAAGCATCGCCACTGAAGCTGGAAGACTGCCTGCTAGCTGGAGGTCACTTGCAAGCATCGCCACAGAAGCTGGGAGACTGTCAGCTAGCTGGAGGTCACTAGCAAGCTCGCCACTCAATCTGGTAGACTACCAGCTAGCTGAAGGTCACTGGCTGGAACCTCAAAAAGTTGAAAAATAGCAAGCATCGCCACTGCAGCTGGGAGACTGCCATCAAGCTGGAGGTCACTAGCAAGCATCGCCACTGAAGCTAGGAGACTACTAGCAAGCATCACCACTGAAGCTAGGAGACTACCCGCTAGCTGGAGGGCACTAGCTGGAACCTCAATAAGTTGAAAAATAGCAATCATCGCCACTGCAGCTGGGAGACTGCCATCTAGCTGGAGGTAACTAGCAAGCATCGCCACTGAAACTGGAAGACTGCCAGCTAGCTGGAGGTCACTAGCAAGCATCTCCACTGAAGCTAGGAGACTACCGGCTAGCTGGAGGGCACTAGCTGAAACCTCAATCAGTTGAAAGATAGCGAGCATCGCCACTGCAGCTGGGAGACTGTCATCTAGCTGGAGGTCACTTGCAAGCATCGCCGCTGAAGCTGGGGGACTGCCAGCTAGCTGGAGGTCACTAGCAGGCTCGCCACTGAATCTGGGAGACTACCAGCTAGCTGAAGGTCACTAGCTGGAACCTCAATAAGATAAAAAATAGCAAGCATCGCCACTGCAGCTGGGAGACAGTCATCTAGCTGGAGGTAACTAGCAAGCATTGCCACTGAAACTGGAAGACTGCCAGCTAGCTGGAGATCACTTGCAAGCATCTCCACTGAAGCTGGGAGACTGCCAGCAAGCTGGAGGTCACTAGCAAGCTCGCCGCTGAATCTGGGAGACTACCAGCTAGCTGAAGGTCACTAGCTGGAACCTCAATAAGTTGAAAGATAGCAAACATCGCCACTGCAGCTGGGAGACTGCCATCTAGTGGGAGGTCACTAGCAAGCATCGCCACTGAAGCTGGGAGACTGTCATCTAGCTGGAGGTCACTAGCAAGCATCGCCACTGAAGCTTGAAGACTGCCAGCTAGCTGGAGGTCACTAGCAAGCATCGCCACTGAAGCTGGACACTGCCATCTCGCTGGAGGTCACTTGCAAGCATCGCCACTGAAGCTGGCAGACTGCCAGCTGGCTGAAGGTTACTAGCAAGCATCACCACTGAAGCTGGGAGACTACCAGCTAGCTGCAGGGCACTAGCTGGAACCTCAATAAGTTTGAAAAATAGCAAGCATCGCCACTGCAGCTGGGAGACAGTCATCTAGCTGTAGGTAACTAGCAAGCATCGCCACTGAAACTGGAAGACTGCCAGCTAGCTGGAGATCACTTGCAAGCATCTCCACTGAAGCTGGGAGACTGCCAGCTAGCTGGAGGTCACTAGCAAGCTCGCCACTGAATCTGGGAGACTGTCATCTAGCTGAAGGTCACTAGCTGGAACCTCAATAAGTTGAAAGATAGCAAACATCACCACTGCAGCTGGGAGACTGCCATCTAGTGGGAGGTCACTAGCAACCATCGCCACTGAAGCTGGGAGACTGTCATCTAGCTGGAGGTCACTAGCAAGCATCGCCACTGAAGCTGGAAGACTGCCAGCTAGCTGGAGGTCACTAGCAAGCATCGCCACTGAAACTGGAAGACTGCCAGCTACCTGGAGGTCACTAGCAAGCAACGCTACTGATGCTGTGAGACTCCCAGCTAGCTGGAGGTCACTAGCAAGCATCTCCACTGAAGCTAGGAGACTACCAGCTAGCTGGAGGGCACTAGCTGGAACCTCAATAAGTTGAAAAATAGCAAACATCGCCACTGCAGCTGGGAGACTGCCATCTAGCTGGAGGTCACTAGCAAACATCGCCACTGAAGCTGGAAGACTGCCAGCTAGCTGGAGGTCACTAGCAAGCATCGCCACTGAAGCTGGGAGACTACCAGCTAGCTGGAAGTCTTTAGCAAGCATCGCCACTGATCCTGGGTGACTGCCATCTAGCTGGAGGTCACTAGCAAGCATCGCCACTGAAGCTGGGAGACTGCCAGCTAGCTGAAGGTCACTAGCTGGAACCTCAAGATGAAAAATAGCAAGCATTGCCACTGAAGCTGTGAGACTGCCAGCTAGCAGGAGGTCACTAGCAAGTATCTCCACTGAAGCTGGGAGACTGCCGGCTAGCTGGAGGTCACTAGCAAGCATCGCCACTGAAGCTGGGAGACTGCCAGCTAGCTGGAGGTCACTAGCAAGCATCGCCACTGAAGCTGGACACTGCCATGTCGCTGGAGGTCACTTGCAAGCATCGCCACTGAAGCTGGCAGACTGCCAGCTGGCTGAAGGTTACTAGCAAGCATCACCACTGAAGCTGGGAGACTACCAGCTAGCTGCAGGGCACTAGCTGGAACCTCAATAAGTTGAAAAATAGCAAGCATCGCCACTGCAGCTGGGAGACAGTCATCTAGCTGTAGGTAACTAGCAAGCATCGCCACTGAAACTGGAAGACTGCCAGCTAGCTGGAGATCACTTGCAAGCATCTCCACTGAAGCTGGGAGACTGCCAGCTAGCTGGACGTCACTAGCAAGCTCGCCACTGAAGCTGGGAGACTGTCATCTAGCTGAAGGTCACTAGCTGGAACCTCAATAAGTTGAAAGATAGCAAACATCACCACTGCAGCTGGGAGACTGCCATCTAGTGGGAGGTCACTAGCAACCATCGCCACTGAAGCTGGGAGACTGTCATCTAGCTGGAGGTCACTAGCAAGCATCGCCACTGAAGCTGGAAGACTGCCAGCTAGCTGGAGGTCACTAGCAAGTATCGCCACTGAAGCTGGGAGACTGCCAGCCAGCTGGAAGTCTTTAGCAAGCATCGCCACTGATCCTGGGAGACTGCCATCTAGCTGGACGTCACTAGCAAGCATCGCCACTGAAGCTGGAAGACTGCCTGCTAGCTAGAGGTCACTTGCAAGCATCGCCACAGAAGCTGGAAGACTGCCAGCTAGCTGGAGGTCACTAGCAAGCTCGCCACTGAATCTGGTAGACTACCAGCCAGCTGAAGGTCACTAGCTGGAACCTCAATAAGTTGAAAGATAGCAAGCATCGCTACTGCAGCTACGAGACTGCCATCTAGCTGGAGGTCACTAGCAAGCATCGCCACTGAAGCTAGGAGACTACTAGCAAGCATCACCACTGAAGCTAGGAGACTACCAGCTAGCTGGAGGGCACTAGCTGGAACCTCAATAAGTTGAAAAATAGCAAGCATCGCCACTGCAGCTGGGAGACTGCCATCTAGCTGGAGGTAACTAGCAAGCATCGCCACTGAAACTGGAAGACTGCCAGCTACCTGGAGGACACTAGCAAGCAACGCCACTGATGCTGTGAGACTCCCAGCTAGCTGGAGGTCACTAGCAAGCATCTCCATTGAAGCTAGGAGACTACCAGCTAGCTGGAGGGCACTAGCTGGAACCTCAATAAGTTGAAAAATCGCAAGCATCACCACTGCAGCCGGGAGACTGCCATCTAGCTGGAGGTCACTAGCAAGCATCGCCACTGAAGCTGGAAGACTGCCAGCTAGCTGGAGGTCACTAGCAAGCATCGCCACTGTATCTGGGAGACTACCAGCTAGCTGGAAGCCTTTAGCAAGCATCGCCACTGATCCTGGGAGACTGCCATCTAGCTGGAGGTCACTAGCAAGCATCGCCACTGAAGCTGGAAGACTGCCTGCTAGCTGGAGGTCACTTGCAAGCATCGCCATTGAAGCTGGGAGACTGCCAGCTAGCTGGAGGACACTAGCAAGCTCGCCACTGAATCTGGAAGACTACCAGCTAGCTCAAGGTCACTAGCTGGAACCTCAATAAGTTGAAAGATAGCAAGCATCGCCACTGCAGCTGGGAGACTGCCATCTAGCTGGAGGTCACTAGCAAGCATCGCCACTGAAGCTGGGAGACTGTCATCTAGCTGGTAGTCACTAGCAAGCATCGCCACTGAAGCTGGAAGACTGCCAGCTAGCTGGAGGTCACTAGCAAGCATCGAAACTGAAGCTGGGAGACTGCCTGCTAGCTGGAAGTCTTTAGCAAGCATCGCCACTGATCCTGGGAGACTGCCATCTAGCTGGACGTCACTAGCAAGCATCGCCACTGAAGCTGGAAGACTGCCTGCTAGCTGGAGGTCACTAGCAAGCATCGCCACTGAAACTGGAAGACTGCCAGCTAGCTGGAGGTCACCAGCAAGCTCGCCACTGAATCTGGTAGACTACCAGCTAGCTGAAGGTCACTAGCTGGAACCTCAATAAGTTGAAAGATAGCAAGCATCACCACTGAAGCTAGGAGACTACTAGCAAGCATCACCACTGAAGCTAGGAGACTACCAGCTAGCTGGAGGGCACTAACTGGAACCTCAATAAGTTGAAAAATAGCAAGCATCGCCACTGCAGCTGGGAGACTGCCATCTAGCTGGAGGTAACTAGCAAGCATCGCCACTGAAACTGGAAGACTGCCAGCTACCTGGAGGTCACTAGCAAGCAACGCCACTGATGCTGTGAGACTCCCAGCTAGCTGGAGGTCACTAGCAAGCATCTCCACTGAAGCTAGGAGACTACCAGCTAGCTGGAGGGCACTAGCTGGAACCTCAAAAAGTTGAAAAATAGCAAGCATCGCCACTGAAGCTGGGAGACTGTCATCTAGCTGGAGGTCACTAGCAAGCATCGCCACTGAAGCTGGAAGCCAGCTAGCTGGAGGTCACTATCAAGCATCGCCACTGAAGCTGGGAGACTGCCAGCTAGCTGGAATTCTTTAGCAAGCATTGCCACTGATCCTGGGAGACTGCCATCTAGCTGGAGGTAACTAGCAAGCATCGCCACTGAAGCTGGAAGACTGCCTGCTAGCTGGAGGTCACTTGCAAGCATCGCCGCTGAAGCTGGTAGACTGTCAGCTGGCTGTAGGTCACTGGCAAGCATCGCAACTGAAGCTGGGAGACTGCCAGCTAGCTGGAGGTCACTAGCAAGCATCGCCAGTGAAGCTGAGAGACTGCCAGCTTGCTGAAGATCACTAGCTAGAACCTCAATAAGATGAAAAATAGCAAGCATCGCCACTGCAGCTGGGAGAGTGCCATCTAGGTGGAGGTCACTAGCAAGCATCGCCACTAAACCTGGAAGACTGCCAGCTAGCTGGAGGTCACTAGCAAGCATCGCCACTGAAGCTGGGAGAATACCAGCTAGCTGGAAGTCTTTGGCAAGCATCGCCACTGATCCTGGGAGACTGCCATCTAGCTGGAGGTCACTAGTAAGCATCGCCACTGAAGCTGGAAGACTGCCTGCTACCTGGAGGTCACTTGCAAGCATAGCCACTGATGCTGTGAGACTGCCAGCTAAGTGGAGGTCACTAGCAAGCATCTCCACTGAAGCTGGGAGACTGCCAGCTAGCTGAAAGTCACTAGTTGGAACCTCAAGATGAAAAATAGCAAGCATCGCCACTGCAGCTGGGAGACAGTCAGCTAGCTGGAAGTCTTTAGCAAGCATCGCCACTGATCCTGGGAGACTGCCATCTAGCTGGATGTCACTAGCAAGCATCGCCACTGAAGCTGGAAGACTGCCTGCTAGCTGGAGGTCACTTGCAAGCATCGCCACAGAAGCTGGGAGACTGTCAGCTAGCTGGAGGTCACTAGCAAGCTCGCCACTCAATCTGGTAGACTACCAGCTAGCTGAAGGTCACTAGCTGGAACCTCAATAAGTTGAAAAATAGCAAGCATCGCCACTGCAGCTGGGAGACTGCCATCTAGCTGGAGGTCACTAGCAAGCATCGCCACTGAAGCTGGGAGACTACTAGCAAGCATCACCACTGAAGCTAGGAGACTACCCACTAGCTGGAGGGCACTAGCTGGAACCTCAATAAGTTGAAAAATAGCAAGCATCGCCACTGCAGCTGGGAGACTACCATCTAGCTGGAGGTAACTAGCAAGCATCACCACTGAAACTAGAAGACTGCCAGCTACCTGGAGGTCACTAGCAAGCAACGCCACTGATGCTGTGAGACTCCCAGCTAGCTGGAGGTCACTAGCAAGCATCTCCACTGAAGCTAGGAGACTACCGGCTAGCTGGAGGGCACTAGCTGGAACCTCAATAAGTTGAAAAAAAGCAAGCATCGCCACTGCACCTGGGAGACTGCCATCTAGCTGGAGGTAACTAGCAAGCATCGCCACTGAAACTGGAAGACTGCCAGCTAGCTGGAGGTCACTAGCAAGCATCTCCACTGAAGCTGAGAGACTACCAGCTAGCTGAAGGTCACTAGCTGGAACCTCAATAAGTTGAAAGATAGCGAGCATCGCCACTGCAGCTGGGAGACTGTCATCTAGCTGGAGGTCACTAGCAAGCATCGCCACTGAAGCTGGAAGACTGCCAGCTAGCTGGAGGTCATTAGCAAGCATCGTCACTGAAGCAGGGAGACTACCAGCTAGCTGGAATTCTTTAGCAAGCATCGCCACTGATCCTGGAAGACTGCCATCTAGCTGGAGGTCACTAGCAAGCATCGCCACTGAAGCTGGAAGACTGCCTGCTAGCTGGAGGTCACTTGCAAGCATCGCCACTGAAGCTGGGAGACTGCCAGCTAGCTGGAGGTCACTTGCAAGCATCGCCACTGAAGCTGGGAGACTGCCAGCTAGCTGGAGGTCACTAGCAAGGTCGCCACTGAATCTGGGAGACTACCAGCTAGCTGAAGGTCACTAGCTGGAACCTCAATAAGTTGAAAGATAGCAAGCATCACCACTGCAGCTGGGAGACTGCCAGCTAGCTGGAGGTCACTTGCAAGCATCGCCACAGAAGCTGGAAGACTGCCAGCTAGCTGGAGGTCACTAGCAAGCTCGCCACTGAATCTGGTAGACTACCAGCCAGCTGAAGGTCACTAGCTGGAACCTCAATAAGTTGAAAGATAGCAAGCATCGCTACTGCAGCTACGAGACTGCCATCTAGCTGGAGGTCACTAGCAAGCATCGCCACTGAAGCTGGGAGACTACTAGCAAGCATCACCACTGAAGCTAGGAGACTACCCACTAGCTGGAGGGCACTAGCTGGAACCTCAATAAGTTGAAAAATAGCAAGCATCGCCACTGCAGCTGGGAGACTACCATCTAGCTGGAGGTAACTAGCAAGCATCACCACTGAAACTAGAAGACTGCCAGCTACCTGGAGGTCACTAGCAAGCAACGCCACTGATGCTGTGAGACTCCCAGCTAGCTGGAGGTCACTAGCAAGCATCTCCACTGAAGCTAGGAGACTACCGGCTAGCTGGAGGGCACTAGCTGGAACCTCAATAAGTTGAAAAAAAGCAAGCATCGCCACTGCACCTGGGAGACTGCCATCTAGCTGGAGGTAACTAGCAAGCATCGCCACTGAAACTGGAAGACTGCCAGCTAGCTGGAGGTCACTAGCAAGCATCTCCACTGAAGCTGAGAGACTACCAGCTAGCTGAAGGTCACTAGCTGGAACCTCAATAAGTTGAAAGATAGCGAGCATCGCCACTGCAGCTGGGAGACTGTCATCTAGCTGGAGGTCACTAGCAAGCATCGCCACTGAAGCTGGAAGACTGCCAGCTAGCTGGAGGTCATTAGCAAGCATCGTCACTGAAGCAGGGAGACTACCAGCTAGCTGGAATTCTTTAGCAAGCATCGCCACTGATCCTGGAAGACTGCCATCTAGCTGGAGGTCACTAGCAAGCATCGCCACTGAAGCTGGAAGACTGCCTGCTAGCTGGAGGTCACTTGCAAGCATCGCCACTGAAGCTGGGAGACTGCCAGCTAGCTGGAGGTCACTTGCAAGCATCGCCACTGAAGCTGGGAGACTGCCAGCTAGCTGGAGGTCACTAGCAAGGTCGCCACTGAATCTGGGAGACTACCAGCTAGCTGAAGGTCACTAGCTGGAACCTCAATAAGTTGAAAGATAGCAAGCATCACCACTGCAGCTGGGAGACTGCCAGCTAGCTGGAGGTCACTTGCAAGCATCGCCACAGAAGCTGGAAGACTGCCAGCTAGCTGGAGGTCACTAGCAAGCTCGCCACTGAATCTGGTAGACTACCAGCCAGCTGAAGGTCACTAGCTGGAACCTCAATAAGTTGAAAGATAGCAAGCATCGCTACTGCAGCTACGAGACTGCCATCTAGCTGGAGGTCACTAGCAAGCATCGCCACTGAAGCTAGGAGACTACTAGCAAGCATCACCACTGAAGCTAGGAGACTACCAGCTAGCTGGAGGGCACTAGCTGGAACCTCAATAAGTTGAAAAATAGCAAGCATCGCCACTGCAGCTGGGAGACTGCCATCTAGCTGGAGGTAACTAGCAAGCATCGCCACTGAAACTGGAAGACTGCCAGCTACCTGGAGGACACTAGCAAGCAACGCCACTGATGCTGTGAGACTCCCAGCTAGCTGGAGGTCACTAGCAAACATCTCCATTGAAGCTAGGAGACTACCAGCTAGCTGGAGGGCACTAGCTGGAACCTCAATAAGTTGAAAAATCGCAAGCATCACCACTGCAGCTGGGAGACTGCCATCTAGCTGGAGGTCACTAGCAAGCATCGCCACTGAAGCTGGAAGACTGCCAGCTAGCTGGAGGTCACTAGCAAGCATCGCCACTGTATCTGGGAGACTACCAGCTAGCTGGAAGCCTTTAGCAAGCATCGCCACTGATCCTGGGAGACTGCCATCTAGCTGGAGGTCACTAGCAAGCATGGCCACTGAAGCTGGAAGACTGCCTGCTAGCTGGAGGTCACTTGCAAGCATCGCCATTGAAGCTGGGAGACTGCCAGCTAGCTGGAGGACACTAGCAAGCCCGCCACTGAATCTGGAAGACTACCAGCTAGCTGAAGGTCACTAGCTGGAACCTCAATAAGTTGAAAAATAGCAAGCATCGCCACTGCAGCTGGGAGACAGTCAGCTAGCTGGAAGTCACTAGCAAGCATCGCCACTGAAGCTGGGAGACTGTCATCTAGCTGGATGTCACTAGCAAGCATCGCCACTGAAGCTGGAAGACTGCCAGCTAGCTGGAGGTCACTAGCAAGCATCGAAACTGAAGCTGGGAGACTGCCTGCTAGCTGGAAGTCTTTAGCAAGCATCGCCACTGATCCTGGGAGACTGTCATCTAGCTGGAGGTCACTAGCAAGCATCGCCGCTGAAGCTGGAAGACTGCCAGCTAGCTGGAGGTCACCAGCAAGCTCGCCACCGAATCTGGTAGACTACCAGCTAGCTGAAGGTCACTAGCTGGAACCTCAATAAGTTGAAAGATAGCAAGCATCGCCACTGAAGCTGGACACTGCCATCTCGCTGGAGGTCACTTGCAAGCATCGCCACTGAAGCTGGCAGACTGCCAGCTGGCTGAAGGTTACTAGCAAGCATCACCACTGAAGCTGGGAGACTACCAGCTAGCTGCAGGGCACTAGCTGGAACCTCAATAAGTTCAAAAATAGCAAGCATCGCCACTGCAGCTGGGAGACAGTCATCTAGCTGGAGGTAACTAGCAAGCATCGCCACTGATCCTGGGAGACTGCCTGCTAGCTGGAAGTCTTTAGCAAGCATCGCCACTGATCCTGGGAGACTGTCATCTAGCTGGAGGTCACTAGCAAGCATCGCCGCTGAAGCTGGAAGACTGCCAGCTAGCTGGAGGTCACCAGCAAGCTCGCCACTGAATCTGGTAGACTACCAGCTAGCTGAAGGTCACTAGCTGGAACCTCAATAAGTTGAAAGATAGCAAGCATCACCACTGAAGCTAGGAGACTACTAGCAAGCATCACCACTGAAGCTAGGAGACTACCAGCTAGCTGGAGGGCACTAACTGGAACCTCAATAAGTTGAAAAATAGCAAGCATTGCCACTGCAGCTGGGAGACTGCCATCTAGCTCGAGGTAACTAGCAAGCATCGCCACTGAAACTGGAAGACTGCCAGCTACCTGGAGGTCACTAGCAAGCAACGCCACTGATGCTGTGAGACTCCCAGCTAGCTGGAGGTCACTAGCAAGCATCTCCACTGAAGCTAGGAGACTACCAGCTAGCTGGAGGGCACTAGCTGGAACCTCAAAAAGTTGAAAAATAGCAAGCATCGCCACTGAAGCTGGGAGACTGTCATCTAGCTGGAGGTCACTAGCAAGCATCGCCACTGAAGCTGGAAGCCAGCTAGCTGGAGGTCACTAGCAAGCATCGCCACTGAAGCTGGGAGACTGCCAGCTAGCTGGAATTCTTTAGCAAGCATTGCCACTGATCCTGGGAGACTGCCATCTAGCTGGAGGTAACTAGCAAGCATCGCCACTGAAGCTGGAAGACTGCCTGCTAGCTGGAGGTCACTTGCAAGCATCGCCACTGAAGCTGGTAGACTGTCATCTGGCTGTAGGTCACTGGCAAGCATCGCAACTGAAGCTGGGAGACTGCCAGCTTGCTGAAGATCACTAGCTAGAACCTCAATAAGATGAAAAATAGCAAGCATCGCCACTGCAGCTGGGAGAGTGCCATCTAGGTGGAGGTCACTAGCAAGCATCGCCACTAAACCTGGAAGACTGCCAGCTAGCTGGAGGTCACTAGCAAGCATCGCCACTGAAGCTGGGAGAATACCAGCTAGCTGGAAGTCTTTGGCAAGCATCGCCACTGATCCTGGGAGACTGCCATCTAGCTGGAGGTCACTAGCAAGCATCGCCACTGAAGCTGGAAGACTGCCTGCTACCTGGACGTCACTTGCAAGCATAGCCACTGATGCTGTGAGACTGCCAGCTAAGTGGAGGTCACTAGCAAGCATCTCCACTGAAGCTGGGAGACTGCCAGCTAGCTGAAGGTCACTAGCTGGAACCTCAAGATGAAAAATAGCAAGCATCGCCACTGCAGCTGAGAGACTGCCAGCTAGCTGGAGGTCACTAGCAAGCATTTCCACTGAAGCTGTGAGACTGCCAGCTAGCAGGAGGTCACTAGCAAGCATCTCCACTGAAGCTGGGAGACTGCCGGCTAGCTGGAGGACACTAGCTGGAACCTCAATAAGTTGAAAAATAAAAAGCATCGCCAATGCAGCTGGGAGACTGCCATCTAGCTGGAGGTCACTAGCAAGCATCGCCACTGAAGCTGGGAGAGTGCCAGCTAGCTGGAGGTCACTAGCAAGCATCGCCACTGAAGCTGGAACACTGCGATCTCGCTGGAGGTCACTTGCAAGCATCGCCACTGAAGCTGGCAGACTGCCTGCTGGCTGAAGGTTACTAGCA
Organism: Alitta virens; assembly: GCA_932294295.1. NCBI lineage: Eukaryota > Metazoa > Annelida > Polychaeta > Phyllodocida > Nereididae > Alitta > Alitta virens. The sequence continues at coordinate 23,101,103 of OW028585.1, read as the reverse complement.
AGCATCACCACTGAAGCTGGGAGACTACCAGCTAGCTGCAGGGCACTAGCTGGAACCTCAATAAGTTCAAAAATAGCAAGCATCGCCACTGCAGCTGGGAGACAGTCATCTAGCTGGAGGTAACTAGCAAGCATCGCCACTGATCCTGGGAGACTGCCATCTAGCTGGACGTCACTAGCAAGCATCGCCACTGAAGCTGGAAGACTGCCTGCTAGCTGGAGGTCACTTGCAAGCATCGCCACAGAAGCTGGGAGACTGTCAGCTAGCTGGAGGTCACTAGCAAGCTCGCCACTCAATCTGGTAGACTACCAGCTAGCTGAAGGTCACTAGCTGGAACCTCAATAAGTTGGAAAATAGCAAGCATCGCCACTGCAGCTGGGAGACTACCATCTAGCTGGAGGTAACTAGCAAGCATCACCACTGAAACTGGAAGACTGCCAGCTACCTGGAGGTCACTAGCAAGCAACGCCACTGATGCTGTGAGACTCCCAGCTAGCTGGAGGTCACTAGCAAGCATCTCCACTGAAGCTAGGAGACTACCGGCTAGCTGGAGGGCACTAGCTGGAACCTCAATAAGTTGAAAAAAAGCAAGCATCGCCACTGCAGCTGGGAGACTGCCATCTAGCTGGAGGTAACTAGCAAGCATCGCCACTGAAACTGGAAGACTGCCAGCTAGCTGGAGGTCACTAGCAAGCATCTCCACTGAAGCTGAGAGACTACCAGCTAGCTGAAGGTCACTAGCTGGAACCTCAATAAGTTGAAAGATAGCGAGCATCGCCACTGCAGCTGGGAGACTACCAGCTAGCTGGAATTCTTTAGCAAGCATCGCCACTGATCCTGGAAGACTGCCATCTAGCTGGAGGTCACTAGCAAGCATCGCCACTGAAGCTGGAAGACTGCCTGCTACCTGGAGGTCACTTGCAAGCATCGCCACTGAAGCTGGGAGACTGCCAGCTAGCTGGAGGTCACTTGCAAGCATCGCCACTGAAGCTGGGAGACTGCCAGCTAGCTGGAGGTCACTAGCAAGGTCGCCACTGAATCTGGGAGACTACCAGCTAGCTGAAGGTCACTAGCTGGAACCTCAATAAGTTGAAAGATAGCAAACATCACCACTGCAGCTGGGAGACTGCCATCTAGTGGGAGGTCACTAGCAAGCATCGCCACTGAAGCCTGGAAACTGTCAACTAGCTGGAGGTCACTAGCAAGCATCGCCACTGAAGCTGGAAGACTGCCAGCTAGCTGGAGGTCACTAGCAAGTCTCGCCACTGTAGCTGGGAGACTGCTAGCTAGCTGGAGGTCACTGGAACCTCAATAACTTGAAATATAGCAAGCATCGCCACTGAAGCTGGGAGACTACCAGCTAGCTGGAAGTCTTTAGCAAGCATCGCCACAGATCCTGAGAGACTGCCATCTAGCTGGAGGTCACTAGCAAGCATCGCCACTGAAGCTGGAAGACTGCCTGCTAGCTGGAGGTCACTTGCAAGCATAGCCACTGATGCTGTGAGACTGCCAGCTAAGTGGAGGTCACTAGCAAGCATTTCCACTGAAGCTGGGAGACTGCCAGCTAGCTGGAGGTCACTAGCAAGCATTGCCACTGAAGCTGTGAGACTGCCAGCTAGCAGGAGGTCACTAGCAAGCATCTCCACTGAAGCTGGGAGACTGCCGGCTAGCTGGAGGTCACTAGCTGGAACCTCAAGATGAAAAATAGCAAGCATCGCCACTGTAGCTGAGAGACTGCCAGCTAGCTGGAGGTCACTAGCAAGCATTGCCACTGAAGCTGTGAGACTGCCAGCTAGCAGGAGGTCACTATCAAGCATCTCCACTGAAGCTGGGAGACTGCCGGCTAGCTGGAGGACACTAGCTGGAACCTCAATAAGTTGAAAAATAGCAAGCATCGCCACTGCAGCTGGGAGATTGCCATCTAGCTGGAGGTCACTAGCAAGCATCGCCACTGAAGCTGGAAGACTGCCAGCTAGCTGGAGGTCACTAGCAAGCATCTCCACTGAAGATGAGAGACTGCCAGCTAGCTGGAGGTCACTAGCAAACTCGCCACTGAACCTGGGAGACTACCAGCTAGCTGAAGGTCACTAGCTGGAACCTCAATAAGTTGAAAGATAGCAAGCATCGCCACTGCAGCTGGGAGACTGTCATCTAGCTGGAGGTCACTAGCAAGCATTGCCACTGAAGCTGTGAGACTGCCAGCTAGCAGGAGGTCACTAGCAAGCGTCTCCACTGAAGCTTGGAGACTGCCGGCTAGCTGGAGGTCAATAGCTGGAACCTCAAGATGAAAAATAGCAAGCATCGCCACTGCAGCTGAGAGACTGCCAGCTAGCTGAGAGACTGCCAGCTAGCTGGAGGTCATTAGCAAGCATTGCCACTGAAGCTGTGAGACTGCCAGCTAGCAGGAGGTCACTAGCAAGCATCTCCACTGAAGCTGGGAGACTGCCGGCTAGCTGGAGGACACTAGCTGGAACCTCAATAAGTTGAAAAATAGCAAGCATCGCCACTGCAGCTGGGAGACTGCCAGCTAGCTGGAGGTCACTAGCAAGCATCGCCACTGAAGCTAGGAGACTGCCAGCTAGCTGAAGGTCACTAGCAAGCATCGCCACTGAAGCTGGAACACTGCCATCTCGCTGGAGGTCACTTGCAAGCAACGCCAGTGAAGCTGGCAGACTGCCAGCTGGCTGAAGTTTACTAGCAAGCATCACCACTGAAGCTGGGAGACTACCAGGTAACTGCAGGGCACTAGCCGGAATCTCAATAAGTTGAAAAATAGCAAGCATCTCCACTGCAGCTGGGAGACTGCCAGCTAGCTGGAGGTCACTAGCAAGCTCGCCACTGAATCTGGGAGACTACCAGCTAGCTGAAGGTCACTAGCTGGAACCTCAATAAGTTGAAAGATAGCAAATATCACCACTGCAGCTGGGAGACTGCCATCTAGTGGGAGGTCACTAGCAAGCATCGCCACCGAAGCTGGGAGACTGTCATCTAGCTGGATGTCACTAGCAAGCATCGCCACTGAAGCTGGAACACTGCCATCTCGCTGGAGGTCACTTGCAAGCATCGCCACTGAAGCTGGCAGACTGCCTGCTGGCTGAAGGTTACTAGCAAGCATCACCACTGAAGCTGGGAGACTACCAGCTAGCTGCAGGGCACTAGCTGGAACATCAATAAGTTGAAAAATAGCAAGCATCGCCACTGCAGCTGGGAGACAGTCATCTAGCTGGAGGTAACTAGCAAGCATCGCCACTGAAACTGGAAGACTACCAGCTAGCTGGAGGTCACTAGCAAGCATCTCCACTGAAGCTGGGAGACTGCCAGCTAGCTGGAGGTCACTAGCAAGCTCGCCATTGAATCTGGGAGACTACCAGCTAGCTGAAGGTCACTAGCTGGAACCTCAATAAGTTGAAAGATAGCAAACATCACCACTGCAGGTGGGAGACTGCCATCTAGTGGGAGGTCACTAGCAAGCATCGCCACTGAAGCTGGGAGACTGTCATCTAGCTGGAGTTCACAAGCAAGCATCGCCACTGAAGCTGGAAGACTGCCAGCTAGCTGGAGGTCACTAGCAAGTATCGCCACTGAATCTGGGAGACTGCCAGCTAGCTGGAAGTCTTTAGCAAGCATCGCCACTTATCCTGGGAGACTGCCATCTAGCTGGACGTCACTAGCAAGCATCGCCACTGAAGCTGGAAGACTGCCTGCTAGCTGGAGGTCACTTGCAAGCATCGCCACAGAAGCTGGGAGACTGTCAGCTAGCTGGAGGTCACTAGCAAGCTCGCCACTCAATCTGGTAGACTACCAGCTAGCTGAAGGTCACTGGCTGGAACCTCAATAAGTTGAAAAATAGCAAGCATCGCCACTGCAGCTGGGAGACTGCCATCAAGCTGGAGGTCACTAGCAAGCATCGCCACTGAAGCTAGGAGACTACTAGCAAGCATCACCACTGAAGCTAGGAGACTACCCGCTAGCTGGAGGGCACTAGCTGGAACCTCAATAAGTTAAAAAATAGCAAGCATCGCCACTGCAGCTGGGAGACTGCCATCTAGCTGGAGGTAACTAGCAAGCATCGCCACTGAAACTGGAAGACTGCCAGCTAGCTGGAGGTCACTAGCAAGCATCTCCACTGAAGCTAGGAGACTACCGGCTAGCTGGAGGGCACTAGCTGAAACCTCAATCAGTTGAAAAATAGCAAGCATCTCCACTGAAGCTGAGAGACTGCCAGCTAGCTGGAGGTCACTAGCAAACTCGCCACTGAATCTGGGAGACTACCAGCTAGCTGAAGGTCACTAGCTGGAACCTCAATCAGTTGAAAGATAGCGAGCATCGCCACTGCAGCTGGGAGACTGTCATCTAGCTGGAGGTCACTTGCAAGCATCGCCACTGAAGCTGGGGGACTGCCAGCTAGCTGGAGGTCACTAGCAGGCTCGCCACTGAATCTGGGAGACTACCAGCTAGCTGAAGGTCACTAGCTGGAACCTCAATAAGTTGAAAGATAGCAAGCATCGCCACTGCAGCTGGGAGACTGCCATCTAGCTGGAGGTCACTAGCAAGCATCGCCACTGAAGCTGGGAGACTGTCATCTAGCTGGAGGTCACTAGCAAGCATCGCCACTGAAGCTGGAAGACTGCCAGCTAGCTGGAGGTCACTAGCAAGCATCGCCACAGAAGCTGGAACACGGCCATCTCGCTGGAGGTCACTTGCAAGCATCGCCACTGAAGCTGGAAGACTGCCAGCTGGCTGAAGGTTACTAGCAAGCATCACCACTGAAGCTGGGAGACTACCAGCTAGCTGCAGGGCACTAGCTGGAACCTCAATAAGATAAAAAATTGCAAGCATCGCCACTGCAGCTGGGAGACAGTCATCTAGCTGGAGGTAACTAGCAAGCATCGCCACTGAAACTGGAAGACTGCCAGCTAGCTGGAGATCACTTGCAAGCATCTCCACTGAAGCTGGGAGACTGCCAGCTAGCTGGAGGTCACTAGCAAGCTCGCCGCTGAATCTGGGAGACTACCAGCTAGCTGAAGGTCACTAGCTGGAACCTCAATAAGTTGAAAGATAGCAAACATCGCCACTGCAGCTGGGAGACTGCCATCTAGTGGGAGGTCACTAGCAAGCATCGCCACTGAAGCTGGGAGACTGTCATCTAGCTGGAGGTCACTAGCAAGCATCGCCACTGAAGCTTGGGGACTGCCAGCTAGCTGGAGGTCACTAGCAAGCATCGCCACTGAAACTGGAAGACTGCCAGCTACCTGGAGGTCACTAGCAAGCAACGCCACTGATGCTGTGAGACTCCCAGCTAGCTGGAGGTCACTAGCAAGCATCTCCACTGAAGCTAGGAGACTACCAGCTAGCTGGAGGGCACTAGCTGGAACCTCAATAAGTTGAAAAATAGCAAACACCGCCACTGCAGCTGGGAGACTGCCATCTAGCTGGAGGTCACTAGCAAGCATCGCCACTGAAGCTGGAAGACTGCCAGCTAGCTGGAGGTCACTAGCAAGCATCGCCACTGAAGCTGGGAGACTACCAGCTAGCTGGAAGTCTTTAGCAAGCATCGCCACTGATCCTGGGAGACTGCCATCTAGCTGGAGGTCACTAGCAAGCATCGCCACTGAAGCTGGGAGACTGCCAGCTAGCTGAAGGTCACTAGCTGGAACCTCAAGATGAAAAATAGCAAGCATTGCCACTGAAGCTGTGAGACTGCCAGCTAGCAGGAGGTCACTAGCAAGTATCTCCACTGAAGCTGGGAGACTGCCGGCTAGCTGGAGGTCACTAGCAAGCATCGCCACTGAAGCTGGGAGACTGCCAGCTAGCTGGAGGTCACTAGCAAGCATCGCCACTGAAGCTGGACACTGCCATCTCGCTGGAGGTCACTTGCAAGCATCGCCACTGAAGCTGGCAGACTGCCAGCTGGCTGAAGGTTACTAGCAAGCATCACCACTGAAGCTGGGAGACTACCAGCTAGCTGCAGGGCACTACCTGGAACCTCAATAAGTTTGAAAAATAGCAAGCATCGCCACTGCAGCTGGGAGACAGTCATCTAGCTGTAGGTCACTAGCAAGCATCGCCACTGAAACTGGAAGACTGCCAGCTAGCTGGAGATCACTTGCAAGCATCTCCACTGAAGCTGGGAGACTGCCAGCTAGCTGGAGGTCACTAGCAAGCTCGCCACTGAAGCTGGGAGACTGTCATCTAGCTGAAGGTCACTAGCTGGAACCTCAATAAGTTGAAAGATAGCAAACATCACCACTGCAGCTGGGAGACTGCCATCTAGTGGGAGGTCACTAGCAACCATCGCCACTGAAGCTGGGAGACTGTCATCTAGCTGGAGGTCACTAGCAAGCATCGCCACTGAAGCTGGAAGACTGCCAGCTAGCTGGAGGTCACTAGCAAGCATCGCCACTGAAACTGGAAGACTGCCAGCTACCTGGAGGTCACTAGCAAGCAACGCCACTGATGCTGTGAGACTCCCAGCTAGCTGGAGGTCACTAGCAAGCATCTCCACTGAAGCTAGGAGACTACCAGCTAGCTGGAGGGCACTAGCTGGAACCTCAATAAGTTGAAAAATAGCAAACATCGCCACTGCAGCTGGGAGACTGCCATCTAGCTGGAGGTCACTAGCAAACATCGCCACTGAAGCTGGAAGACTGCCAGCTAGCTGGAGGTCACTAGCAAGCATCGCCACTGAAGCTGGGAGACTACCAGCTAGCTGGAAGTCTTTAGCAAGCATCGCCACTGATCCTGGGTGACTGCCATCTAGCTGGAGGTCACTAGCAAGCATCGCCACTGAAGCTGGGAGACTGCCAGCTAGCTGAAGGTCACTAGCTGGAACCTCAAGATGAAAAATAGCAAGCATTGCCACTGAAGCTGTGAGACTGCCAGCTAGCAGGAGGTCACTAGCAAGTATCTCCACTGAAGCTGGGAGACTGCCGGCTAGCTGGAGGTCACTAGCAAGCATCGCCACTGAAGCTGGGAGACTGCCAGCTAGCTGGAGGTCACTAGCAAGCATCGCCACTGAAGCTGGACACTGCCATGTCGCTGGAGGTCACTTGCAAGCATCGCCACTGAAGCTGGCAGACTGCCAGCTGGCTGAAGGTTACTAGCAAGCATCACCACTGAAGCTGGGAGACTACCAGCTAGCTGCAGGGCACTAGCTGGAACCTCAATAAGTTGAAAAATAGCAAGCATCGCCACTGCAGCTGGGAGACAGTCATCTAGCTGTAGGTAACTAGCAAGCATCGCCACTGAAACTGGAAGACTGCCAGCTAGCTGGAGATCACTTGCAAGCATCTCCACTGAAGCTGGGAGACTGCCAGCTAGCTGGAGGTCACTAGCAAGCTCGCCACGGAAGCTGGGAGACTGTCATCTAGCTGAAGGTCACTAGCTGGAACCTCAATAAGTTGAAAGATAGCAAACATCACCACTGCAGCTGGGAGACTGCCATCTAGTGGGAGGTCACTAGCAACCATCGCCACTGAAGCTGGGAGACTGTCATCTAGCTGGAGGTCACTAGCAAGCATCGCCACTGAAACTGGAAGACTGCCAGCTAGCTGGAGGTCACTAGCAAGTATCGCCACTGAAGCTGGGAGACTGCCAGCCAGCTGGAAGTCTTTAGCAAGCATCGCCACTGAACCTGGGAGACTGCCATCTAGCTGGACGTCACTAGCAAGCATCGCCACTGAAGCTGGAAGACTGCCTGCTAGCTAGAGGTCACTTGCAAGCATCGCCACAGAAGCTGGAAGACTGCCAGCTAGCTGGAGGTCACTAGCAAGCTCGCCACTGAATCTGGTAGACTACCAGCCAGCTGAAGGTCACTAGCTGGAACCTCAATAAGTTGAAAGATAGCAAGCATCGCTACTGCAGCTACGAGACTGCCATCTAGCTGGAGGTCACTAGCAAGCATCGCCACTGAAGCTAGGAGACTACTAGCAAGCATCACCACTGAAGCTAGGAGACTACCAGCTAGCTGGAGGGCACTAGCTGGAACCTCAATAAGTTGAAAAATAGCAAGCATCGCCACTGCAGCTGGGAGACTGCCATCTAGCTGGAGGTAACTAGCAAGCATCGCCACTGAAACTGGAAGACTGCCAGCTACCTGGAGGACACTAGCAAGCAACGCCACTGATGCTGTGAGACTCCCAGCTAGCTGGAGGTCACTAGCAAGCATCTCCATTGAAGCTAGGAGACTACCAGCTAGCTGGAGGGCACTAGCTGGAACCTCAATAAGTTGAAAAATCGCAAGCATCACCACTGCAGCCGGGAGACTGCCATCTAGCTGGAGGTCACTAGCAAGCATCGCCACTGAAGCTGGAAGACTGCCAGCTAGCTGGAGGTCACTAGCAAGCATCGCCACTGTATCTGGGAGACTACCAGCTAGCTGGAAGCCTTTAGCAAGCATCGCCACTGATCCTGGGAGACTGCCATCTAGCTGGAGGTCACTAGCAAGCATCGCCACTGAAGCTGGAAGACTGCCTGCTAGCTGGAGGTCACTTGCAAGCATCGCCATTGAAGCTGGGAGACTGCCAGCTAGCTGGAGGTCACCAGCAAGCTCGCCACTGAATCTGGTAGACTACCAGCTAGCTCAAGGTCACTAGCTGGAACCTCAATAAGTTGAAAGATAGCAAGCATCACCACTGAAGCTAGGAGACTACTAGCAAGCATCACCACTGAAGCTAGGAGACTACCAGCTAGCTGGAGGGCACTACCTGGAACCTCAATAAGTTGAAAAATAGCAAGCATCGCCACTGCAGCTGGGAGACTGCCATCTAGCTGGAGGTAACTAGCAAGCATCGCCACTGAAACTGGAAGACTGCCAGCTACCTGGAGGTCACTAGCAAGCAACGCCACTGATGCTGTGAGACTCCCAGCTAGCTGGAGGTCACTAGCAAGCATCTCCACTGAAGCTAGGAGACTACCAGCTAGCTGGAGGGCACTAGCTGGAACCTCAAAAAGTTGAAAAATAGCAAGCATCGCCACTGAAGCTGGGAGACTGTCATCTAGCTGGAGGTCACTAGCAAGCATCGCCACTGAAGCTGGAAGCCAGCTAGCTAGAGGTCACTTGCAAGCATCGCCACAGAAGCTGGGAGACTGTCAGCTAGCTGGAGGTCACTAGCAAGCTCGCCACTCAATCTGGTAGACTACCAGCTAGCTGAAGGTCACTAGCTGGAACCTCAATAAGTTGAAAAATAGCAAGCATCGCCACTGCAGCTGGGAGACTGCCATCTAGCTGGAGGTCACTAGCAAGCATCGCCACTGAAGCTAGGAGACTACTAGCAAGCATCACCACTGAAGCTAGGAGACTACCCACTAGCTGGAGGGCACTAGCTGGAACCTCAATAAGTTGAAAAATAGCAAGCATCGCCACTGCAGCTGGGAGACTACCATCTAGCTGGAGGTAACTAGCAAGCATCACCACTGAAACTAGAAGACTGCCAGCTACCTGGAGGTCACTAGCAAGCAACGCCACTGATGCTGTGAGACTCCCAGCTAGCTGGAGGTCACTAGCAAGCATCTCCACTGAAGCTAGGAGACTACCGGCTAGCTGGAGGGCACTAGCTGGAACCTCAATAAGTTGAAAAAAAGCAAGCATCGCCACTGCACCTGGGAGACTGCCATCTAGCTGGAGGTAACTAGCAAGCATCGCCACTGAAACTGGAAGACTGCCAGCTAGCTGGAGGTCACTAGCAAGCATCTCCACTGAAGCTGAGAGACTACCAGCTAGCTGAAGGTCACTAGCTGGAACCTCAATAAGTTGAAAGATAGCGAGCATCGCCACTGCAGCTGGGAGACTGTCATCTAGCTGGAGGTCACTAGCAAGCATCGCCACTGAAGCTGGAAGACTGCCAGCTAGCTGGAGGTCACTAGCAAGCATCGTCACTGAAGCAGGGAGACTACCAGCTAGCTGGAATTCTTTAGCAAGCATTGCCACTGATCCTGGGAGACTGCCATCTAGCTGGAGGTAACTAGCAAGCATCGCCACTGAAGCTGGAAGACTGCCTGCTAGCTGGAGGTCACTTGCAAGCATCGCCGCTGAAGCTGGTAGACTATCAGCTGGCTGTAGGTCACTGGCAAGGATCGCAACTGAAGCTGGGAGACTGCCAGCTAGCTGGAGGTCACTAGCAAGCATCGCCAGTGAAGCTGAGAGACTGCCAGCTTGCTGAAGATCACTAGCTAGAACCTCAATAAGATGAAAAATAGCAAGCATCGCCACTGCAGCTGGGAGAGTGCCATCTAGGTGGAGGTCACTAGCAAGCATCGCCACTAAACCTGGAAGACTGCCAGCTAGCTGGAGGTCACTAGCAAGCATCGCCACTGAAGCTGGGAGAATACCAGCTAGCTGGAAGTCTTTGGCAAGCATCGCCACTGATCCTGGGAGACTGCCATCTAGCTGGAGGTCACTAGCAAGCATCGCCACTGAAGCTGGAAGACTGCCTGCTACCTGGAGGTCACTTGCAAGCATAGCCACTGATGCTGTGAGACTGCCAGCTAAGTGGAGGTCACTAGCAAGCATCTCCACTGAAGCTGGGAGACTGCCAGCTAGCTGAAGGTCACTAGCTGGAACCTCAAGATGAAAAATAGCAAGCATCGCCACTGCAGCTGGGAGACAGTCAGCTAGCTGGAAGTCTTTAGCAAGCATCGCCACTGATCCTGGGAGACTGCCATCTAGCTGGATGTCACTAGCAAGCATCGCCACTGAAGCTGGAAGACTGCCTGCTAGCTGGAGGTCACTTGCAAGCATCGCCACAGAAGCTGGGAGACTGTCAGCTAGCTGGAGGTCACTAGCAAGCTCGCCACTCAATCTGGTAGACTACCAGCTAGCTGAAGGTCACTAGCTGGAACCTCAATAAGTTGAAAAATAGCAAGCATCGCCACTGCAGCTGGGAGACTGCCATCTAGCTGGAGGTCACTAGCAAGCATCGCCACTGAAGCTAGGAGACTACTAGCAAGCATCACCACTGAAGCTAGGAGACTACCCACTAGCTGGAGGGCACTAGCTGGAACCTCAATAAGTTGAAAAATAGCAAGCATCGCCACTGCAGCTGGGAGACTACCATCTAGCTGGAGGTAACTAGCAAGCATCACCACTGAAACTAGAAGACTGCCAGCTACCTGGAGGTCACTAGCAAGCAACGCCACTGATGCTGTGAGACTCCCAGCTAGCTGGAGGTCACTAGCAAGCATCTCCACTGAAGCTAGGAGACTACCGGCTAGCTGGAGGGCACTAGCTGGAACCTCAATAAGTTGAAAAAAAGCAAGCATCGCCACTGCACCTGGGAGACTGCCATCTAGCTGGAGGTAACTAGCAAGCATCGCCACTGAAACTGGAAGACTGCCAGCTAGCTGGAGGTCACTAGCAAGCATCTCCACTGAAGCTGAGAGACTACCAGCTAGCTGAAGGTCACTAGCTGGAACCTCAATAAGTTGAAAGATAGCGAGCATCGCCACTGCAGCTGGGAGACTGTCATCTAGCTGGAGGTCACTAGCAAGCATCGCCACTGAAGCTGGAAGACTGCCAGCTAGCTGGAGGTCACTAGCAAGCATCGTCACTGAAGCAGGGAGACTACCAGCTAGCTGGAATTCTTTAGCAAGCATTGCCACTGATCCTGGGAGACTGCCATCTAGCTGGAGGTAACTAGCAAGCATCGCCACTGAAGCTGGAAGACTGCCTGCTAGCTGGAGGTCACTTGCAAGCATCGCCGCTGAAGCTGGTAGACTGTCAGCTGGCTGTAGGTCACTGGCAAGGATCGCAACTGAAGCTGGGAGACTGCCAGCTAGCTGGAGGTCACTAGCAAGCATCGCCAGTGAAGCTGAGAGACTGCCAGCTTGCTGAAGATCACTAGCTAGAACCTCAATAAGATGAAAAATAGCAAGCATCGCCACTGCAGCTGGGAGAGTGCCATCTAGGTGGAGGTCACTAGCAAGCATCGCCACTAAACCTGGAAGACTGCCAGCTAGCTGGAGGTCACTAGCAAGCATCGCCACTGAAGCTGGGAGAATACCAGCTAGCTGGAAGTCTTTGGCAAGCATCGCCACTGATCCTGGGAGACTGCCATCTAGCTGGAGGTCACTAGCAAGCATCGCCACTGAAGCTGGAAGACTGCCTGCTACCTGGAGGTCACTTGCAAGCATAGCCACTGATGCTGTGAGACTGCCAGCTAAGTGGAGGTCACTAGCAAGCATCTCCACTGAAGCTGGGAGACTGCCAGCTAGCTGAAGGTCACTAGCTGGAACCTCAAGATGAAAAATAGCAAGCATCGCCACTGCAGCTGGGAGACAGTCAGCTAGCTGGAAGTCTTTAGCAAGCATCGCCACTGATCCTGGGAGACTGCCATCTAGCTGGATGTCACTAGCAAGCATCGCCACTGAAGCTGGAAGACTGCCTGCTAGCTGGAGGTCACTTGCAAGCATCGCCACAGAAGCTGGGAGACTGTCAGCTAGCTGGAGGTCACTAGCAAGCTCGCCACTCAATCTGGTAGACTACCAGCTAGCTGAAGGTCACTAGCTGGAACCTCAATAAGTTGAAAAATAGCAAGCATCGCCACTGCAGCTGGGAGACTGCCATCTAGCTGGAGGTCACTAGCAAGCATCGCCACTGAAGCTAGGAGACTACTAGCAAGCATCACCACTGAAGCTAGGAGACTACCCACTAGCTGGAGGGCACTAGCTGGAACCTCAATAAGTTGAAAAATAGCAAGCATCGCCACTGCAGCTGGGAGACTACCATCTAGCTGGAGGTAACTAGCAAGCATCACCACTGAAACTAGAAGACTGCCAGCTACCTGGAGGTCACTAGCAAGCAACGCCACTGATGCTGTGAGACTCCCAGCTAGCTGAAGGTCACTAGCAAGCATCTCCACTGAAGCTAGGAGACTACCGGCTAGCTGGAGGGCACTAGCTGGAACCTCAATAAGTTGAAAAAAAGCAAGCATCGCCACTGCACCTGGGAGACTGCCATCTAGCTGGAGGTAACTAGCAAGCATCGCCACTGAAACTGGAAGACTGCCAGCTAGCTGGAGGTCACTAGCAAGCATCTCCACTGAAGCTGAGAGACTACCAGCTAGCTGAAGGTCACTAGCTGGAACCTCAATAAGTTGAAAGATAGCGAGCATCGCCACTGCAGCTGGGAGACTGTCATCTAGCTGGAGGTCACTAGCAAGCATCGCCACTGAAGCTGGAAGACTGCCAGCTAGCTGGAGGTCACTAGCAAGCATCGTCACTGAAGCAGGGAGACTACCAGCTAGCTGGAATTCTTTAGCAAGCATCGCCACTGATCCTGGAAGACTGCCATCTAGCTGGAGGTCACTAGCAAGCATCGCCACTGAAGCTGGAAGACTGCCTGCTAGCTGGAGGTCACTTGCAAGCATCGCCACTGAAGCTGGGAGACTGCCAGCTAGCTGGAGGTCACTTGCAAGCATCGCCACTGAAGCTGGGAGACTGCCAGCTAGCTGGAGGTCACTAGCAAGGTCGCCACTGAATCTGGGAGACTACCAGCTAGCTGAAGGTCACTAGCTGGAACCTCAATAAGTTGAAAGATAGCAAGCATCACCACTGCAGCTGGGAGACTGCCAGCTAGCTGGAGGTCACTTGCAAGCATCGCCACAGAAGCTTGAAGACTGCCAGCTAGCTGGAGGTCACTAGCAAGCTCGCCACTGAATCTGGTAGACTACCAGCCAGCTGAAGGTCACTAGCTGGAACCTCAATAAGTTGAAAGATAGCAAGCATCGCTACTGCAGCTACGAGACTGCCATCTAGCTGGAGGTCACTAGCAAGCATCGCCACTGAAGCTAGGAGACTACTAGCAAGCATCACCACTGAAGCTAGGAGACTACCAGCTAGCTGGAGGGCACTAGCTGGAACCTCAATAAGTTGAAAAATAGCAAGCATCGCCACTGCAGCTGGGAGACTGCCATCTAGCTGGAGGTAACTAGCAAGCATCGCCACTGAAACTGGAAGACTGCCAGCTACCTGGAGGACACTAGCAAGCAACGCCACTGATGCTGTGAGACTCCCAGCTAGCTGGAGGTCACTAGCAAGCATCTCCATTGAAGCTAGGAGACTACCAGCTAGCTGGAGGGCACTAGCTGGAACCTCAATAAGTTGAAAAATCGCAAGCATCACCACTGCAGCTGGGAGACTGCCATCTAGCTGGAGGTCACTAGCAAGCATCGCCACTGAAGCTGGAAGACTGCCAGCTAGCTGGAGGTCACTAGCAAGCATCGCCACTGTATCTGGGAGACTACCAGCTAGCTGGAAGCCTTTAGCAAGCATCGCCACTGATCCTGGGAGACTGCCATCTAGCTGGAGGTCACTAGCAAGCATCGCCACTGAAGCTGGAAGACTGCCTGCTAGCTGGAGGTCACTTGCAAGCATCGCCATTGAAGCTGGGAGACTGCCAGCTAGCTGGAGGACACTAGCAAGCTCGCCACTGAATCTGGAAGACTACCAGCTAGCTGAAGGTCACTAGCTGGAACCTCAATAAGTTGAAAGATAGCAAGCATCGCCACTGCAGCTGGGAGACTGCCATCTAGCTGGAGGTCACTAGCAAGCATCGCCACTGAAGCTGGGAGACTGTCATCTAGCTGGAGGTCACTAGCAAGCATCGCCGCTGAAGCTGGAAGACTGCCAGCTAGCTGGAGGTCACTAGCAAGCATCGAAACTGAAGCTGGGAGACTGCCTGCTAGCTGGAAGTCTTTAGCAAGCATCGCCACTGATCCTGGGAGACTGTCATCTAGCTGGAGGTCACTAGCAAGCATCGCCGCTGAAGCTGGAAGACTGCCAGCTAGCTGGAGGTCACCAGCAAGCTCGCCACTGAATCTGGTAGACTACCAGCTAGCTGAAGGTCACTAGCTGGAACCTCAATAAGTTGAAAGATAGCAAGCATCACCACTGAAGCTAGGAGACTACTAGCAAGCATCACCGATGAAGCTAGGAGACTACCAGCTAGCTGGAGGGCACTAACTGGAACCTCAATAAGTTGAAAAATAGCAAGCATTGCCACTGCAGCTGGGAGACTGCCATCTAGCTGGAGGTAACTAGCAAGCATCGCCACTGAAACTGGAAGACTGCCAGCTACCTGGAGGTCACTAGCTGGAACCTCAATAAGTTGAAAAATAGCAAGCATCGCCACTGCAGCTGGGAGACTGCCATCTAGCTGGAGGTAACTAGCAAGCATCGCCACTGAAACTGGAAGACTGCCAGCTACCTGGAGGACACTAGCAAGCAACGCCACTGATGCTGTGAGACTCCCAGCTAGCTGGAGGTCACTAGCAAGCATCTCCATTGAAGCTAGGAGACTACCAGCTAGCTGGAGGGCACTAGCTGGAACCTCAATAAGTTGAAAAATCGCAAGCATCACCACTGCAGCTGGGAGACTGCCATCTAGCTGGAGGTCACTAGCAAGCATCGCCACTGAAGCTGGAAGACTGCCAGCTAGCTGGAGGTCACTAGCAAGCATCGCCACTGTATCTGGGAGACTACCAGCTAGCTGGAAGCCTTTAGCAAGCATCGCCACTGATCCTGGGAGACTGCCATCTAGCTGGAGGTCACTAGCAAGCATCGCCACTGAAGCTGGAAGACTGCCTGCTAGCTGGAGGTCACTTGCAAGCATCGCCATTGAAGCTGGGAGACTGCCAGCTAGCTGGAGGACACTAGCAAGCTCGCCACTGAATCTGGAAGACTACCAGCTAGCTGAAGGTCACTAGCTGGAACCTCAATAAGTTGAAAGATAGCAAGCATCGCCACTGCAGCTGGGAGACTGCCATCTAGCTGGAGGTCACTAGCAAGCATCGCCACTGAAGCTGGGAGACTGTCATCTAGCTGGAGGTCACTAGCAAGCATCGCCGCTGAAGCTGGAAGACTGCCAGCTAGCTGGAGGTCACTAGCAAGCATCGAAACTGAAGCTGGGAGACTGCCTGCTAGCTGGAAGTCTTTAGCAAGCATCGCCACTGATCCTGGGAGACTGTCATCTAGCTGGAGGTCACTAGCAAGCATCGCCGCTGAAGCTGGAAGACTGCCAGCTAGCTGGAGGTCACCAGCAAGCTCGCCACTGAATCTGGTAGACTACCAGCTAGCTGAAGGTCACTAGCTGGAACCTCAATAAGTTGAAAGATAGCAAGCATCACCACTGAAGCTAGGAGACTACTAGCAAGCATCACCGATGAAGCTAGGAGACTACCAGCTAGCTGGAGGGCACTAACTGGAACCTCAATAAGTTGAAAAATAGCAAGCATTGCCACTGCAGCTGGGAGACTGCCATCTAGCTGGAGGTAACTAGCAAGCATCGCCACTGAAACTGGAAGACTGCCAGCTACCTGGAGGTCACTAGCAAGCAACGCCACTGATGCTGTGAGACTCCCAGCTAGCTGGAGGTCACTAGCAAGCATCTCCACTGAAGCTAGGAGACTACCAGCTAGCTGGAGGGCACTAGCTGGAACCTCAAAAAGTTGAAAAATAGCAAGCATCGCCACTGAAGCTGGGAGACTGTCATCTAGCTGGAGGTCACTAGCAACCATCGCCACTGAAGCTGGAAGCCAGCTAGCTGGAGGTCACTAGCAAGCATCGCCACTGAAGCTGGGAGACTGCCAGCTAGCTGGAATTCTTTAGCAAGCATTGCCACTGATCCTGGGAGACTGCCATCTAGCTGGAGGTAACTAGCAAGCATCGCCACTGAAGCTGGAAGACTGCCTGCTAGCTGGAGGTCACTTGCAAGCATCGCCACTGAAGCTGGTAGACTGTCAGCTGGCTGTAGGTCACTGGCAAGCATCGCAACTGAAGCTGGGAGACTGCCAGCTTGCTGAAGATCACTAGCTAGAACCTCAATAAGATGAAAAATAGCAAGCATCGCCACTGCAGCTGGGAGAGTGCCATCTAGGTGGAGGTCACTAGCAAGCATCGCCACTAAACCTGGAAGACTGCCATCTAGCTGGAGGTCACTAGCAAGCATCGCCACTGAAGCTGGGAGAATACCAGCTAGCTGGAAGTCTTTGGCAAGCATCGCCACTGATCCTGGGAGACTGCCATCTAGCTGGAGGTCACTAGCAAGCATCGCCACTGAAGCTGGAAGACTGCCTGCTACCTGGAGGTCACTTGCAAGCATAGCCACTGATGCTGTGAGACTGCCAGCTAAGTGGAGGTCACTAGCAAGCATCTCCACTGAAGCTGGGAGACTGCCAGCTAGCTGAAGGTCACTAGCTGGAACCTCAAGATGAAAAATAGCAAGCATCGCCACTGCAGCTGAGAGACTGCCAGCTAGCTGGAGGTCACTAGCAAGCATTGCCACTGAAGCTGTGAGACTGCCAGCTAGCAGGAGGTCACTAGCAAGCATCTCCACTGAAGCTGGGAGACTGCCGGCTAGCTGGAGGACACTAGCTGGAACCTCAATAAGTTGAAAAATAACAAGCATCGCCAATGCAGCTGGGAGACTGCCATCTAGCTGGAGGTCACTAGCAAGCATCGCCACTGAAGCTGGGAGAGTGCCAGCTAGCTGGAGGTCACTAGCAAGCATCGCCACTGAAGCTGGAACACTGCCATCTCGCTGGAGGTCACTTGCAAGCATCGCCACTGAAGCTGGCAGACTGCCTGCTGGCTGAAGGTTACTAGCAAGCATCACCACTGAAGCTGGGAGACTACCAGCTAGCTGCAGGGCACTAGCTGGAACCTCAATAAGTTCAAAAATAGCAAGCATCGCCACTGCAGCTGGGAGACAGTCATCTAGCTGGAGGTAACTAGCAAGCATCGCCACTGATCCTGGGAGACTGCCTGCTAGCTGGAAGTCTTTAGCAAGCATCGCCACTGATCCTGGGAGACTGTCATCTAGCTGGAGGTCACTAGCAAGCATCGCCGCTGAAGCTGGAAGACTGCCAGCTAGCTGGAGGTCACCAGCAAGCTCGCCACTGAATCTGGTAGACTACCAGCTAGCTGAAGGTCACTAGCTGGAACCTCAATAAGTTGAAAGATAGCAAGCATCACCACTGAAGCTAGGAGACTACTAGCAAGCATCACCACTGAAGCTAGGAGACTACCAGCTAGCTGGAGGGCACTAACTGGAACCTCAATAAGTTGAAAAATAGCAAGCATTGCCACTGCAGCTGGGAGACTGCCATCTAGCTCGAGGTAACTAGCAAGCATCGCCACTGAAACTGGAAGACTGCCAGCTACCTGGAGGTCACTAGCAAGCAACGCCACTGATGCTGTGAGACTCCCAGCTAGCTGGAGGTCACTAGCAAGCATCTCCACTGAAGCTAGGAGACTACCAGCTAGCTGGAGGGCACTAGCTGGAACCTCAAAAAGTTGAAAAATAGCAAGCATCGCCACTGAAGCTGGGAGACTGTCATCTAGCTGGAGGTCACTAGCAAGCATCGCCACTGAAGCTGGAAGCCAGCTAGCTGGAGGTCACTAGCAAGCATCGCCACTGAAGCTGGGAGACTGCCAGCTAGCTGGAATTCTTTAGCAAGCATTGCCACTGATCCTGGGAGACTGCCATCTAGCTGGAGGTAACTAGCAAGCATCGCCACTGAAGCTGGAAGACTGCCTGCTAGCTGGAGGTCACTTGCAAGCATCGCCACTGAAGCTGGTAGACTGTCATCTGGCTGTAGGTCACTGGCAAGCATCGCAACTGAAGCTGGGAGACTGCCAGCTTGCTGAAGATCACTAGCTAGAACCTCAATAAGATGAAAAATAGCAAGCATCGCCACTGCAGCTGGGAGAGTGCCATCTAGGTGGAGGTCACTAGCAAGCATCGCCACTAAACCTGGAAGACTGCCAGCTAGCTGGAGGTCACTAGCAAGCATCGCCACTGAAGCTGGGAGAATACCAGCTAGCTGGAAGTCTTTGGCAAGCATCGCCACTGATCCTGGGAGACTGCCATCTAGCTGGAGGTCACTAGCAAGCATCGCCACTGAAGCTGGAAGACTGCCTGCTACCTGGACGTCACTTGCAAGCATAGCCACTGATGCTGTGAGACTGCCAGCTAAGTGGAGGTCACTAGCAAGCATCTCCACTGAAGCTGGGAGACTGCCAGCTAGCTGAAGGTCACTAGCTGGAACCTCAAGATGAAAAATAGCAAGCATCGCCACTGCAGCTGAGAGACTGCCAGCTAGCTGGAGGTCACTAGCAAGCATTGCCACTGAAGCTGTGAGACTGCCAGCTAGCAGGAGGTCACTAGCAAGCATCTCCACTGAAGCTGGGAGACTGCCGGCTAGCTGGAGGACACTAGCTGGAACCTCAATAAGTTGAAAAATAAAAAGCATCGCCAATGCAGCTGGGAGACTGCCATCTAGCTGGAGGTCACTAGCAAGCATCGCCACTGAAGCTGGGAGAGTGCCAGCTAGCTGGAGCTCACTAGCAAGCATCGCCACTGAAGCTGGAACACTGCGATCTCGCTGGAGGTCACTTGCAAGCATCGCCACTGAAGCTGGCAGACTGCCTGCTGGCTGAAGGTTACTAGCAAGCATCACCACTGAAGCTGGGAGACTACCAGCTAGCTGCAGGGCACTAGCTGGAACCTCAATAAGTTCAAAAATAGCAAGCATCGCCACTGCAGCTGGGAGACAGTCATCTAGCTGGAGGTAACTAGCAAGCATCGCCACTGATCCTGGGAGACTGCCATCTAGCTGGACGTCACTAGCAAGCATCGCCACTGAAGCTGGAAGACTGCCTGCTAGCTGGAGGTCACTTGCAAGCATCGCCACAGAAGCTGGGAGACTGTCAGCTAGCTGGAGGTCACTAGCAAGCTCGCCACTCAATCTGGTAGACTACCAGCTAGCTGAAGGTCACTAGCTGGAACCTCAATAAGTTGGAAAATAGCAAGCATCGCCACTGCAGCTGGGAGACTACCATCTAGCTGGAGGTAACTAGCAAGCATCACCACTGAAACTGGAAGACTGCCAGCTACCTGGAGGTCACTAGCAAGCAACGCCACTGATGCTGTGAGACTCCCAGCTAGCTGGAGGTCACTAGCAAGCATCTCCACTGAAGCTAGGAGACTACCGGCTAGCTGGAGGGCACTAGCTGGAACCTCAATAAGTTGAAAAAAAGCAAGCATCGCCACTGCAGCTGGGAGACTGCCATCTAGCTGGAGGTAACTAGCAAGCATCGCCACTGAAACTGGAAGACTGCCAGCTAGCTGGAGGTCACTAGCAAGCATCTCCACTGAAGCTGAGAGACTACCAGCTAGCTGAAGGTCACTAGCTGGAACCTCAATAAGTTGAAAGATAGCGAGCATCGCCACTGCAGCTGGGAGACTGTCATCTAGCTGGAGGTCACTAGCAAGCATCGCCACTGAAGCTGGAAGACTGCCAGCTACCTGGAGGTCACTAGCAAGCATCGTCACTGAAGCTGGGAGACTACCAGCTAGCTGGAATTCTTTAGCAAGCATCGCCACTGATCCTGGAAGACTGCCATCTAGCTGGAGGTCACTAGCAAGCATCGCCACTGAAGCTGGAAGACTGCCTGCTACCTGGAGGTCACTTGCAAGCATCGCCACTGAAGCTGGGAGACTGCCAGCTAGCTGGAGGTCACTTGCAAGCATCGCCACTGAAGCTGGGAGACTGCCAGCTAGCTGGAGGTCACTAGCAAGGTCGCCACTGAATCTGGGAGACTACCAGCTAGCTGAAGGTCACTAGCTGGAACCTCAATAAGTTGAAAGATAGCAAACATCACCACTGCAGCTGGGAGACTGCCATCTAGTGGGAGGTCACTAGCAAGCATCGCCACTGAAGCCTGGAAACTGTCAACTAGCTGGAGGTCACTAGCAAGCTTCGCCACTGAAGCTGGAAGACTGCCAGCTAGCTGGAGGTCACTAGCAAGTCTCGCCACTGTAGCTGGGAGACTGCTAGCTAGCTGGAGGTCACTGGAACCTCAATAACTTGAAATATAGCAAGCATCGCCACTGAAGCTGGGAGACTACCAGCTAGCTGGAAGTCTTTAGCAAGCATCGCCACAGATCCTGAGAGACTGCCATCTAGCTGGAGGTCACTAGCAAGCATCGCCACTGAAGCTGGAAGACTGCCTGCTAGCTGGAGGTCACTTGCAAGCATAGCCACTGATGCTGTGAGACTGCCAGCTAAGTGGAGGTCACTAGCAAGCATCTCCACTGAAGCTGGGAGACTGCCAGCTAGCTGGAGGTCACTAGCAAGCATTGCCACTGAAGCTGTGAGACTGCCAGCTAGCAGGAGGTCACTAGCAAGCATCTCCACTGAAGCTGGGAGACTGCCGGCTAGCTGGAGGTCACTAGCTGGAACCTCAAGATGAAAAATAGCAAGCATCGCCACTGTAGCTGAGAGACTGCCAGCTAGCTGGAGGTCACTAGCAAGCATTGCCACTGAAGCTGTGAGACTGCCAGCTAGCAGGAGGTCACTATCAAGCATCTCCACTGAAGCTGGGAGACTGCCGGCTAGCTGGAGGACACTAGCTGGAACCTCAATAAGTTGAAAAATAGCAAGCATCGCCACTGCAGCTGGGAGATTGCCATCTAGCTGGAGGTCACTAGCAAGCATCGCCACTGAAGCTGGAAGACTGCCAGCTAGCTGGAGGTCACTAGCAAGCATCTCCACTGAAGATGAGAGACTGCCAGCTAGCTGGAGGTCACTAGCAAACTCGCCACTGAACCTGGGAGACTACCAGCTAGCTGAAGGTCACTAGCTGGAACCTCAATAAGTTGAAAGATAGCAAGCATCGCCACTGCAGCTGGGAGACTGTCATCTAGCTGGAGGTCACTAGCAAGCATTGCCACTGAAGCTGTGAGACTGCCAGCTAGCAGGAGGTCACTAGCAAGCATCTCCACTGAAGCTTGGAGACTGCCGGCTAGCTGGAGGTCAATAGCTGGAACCTCAAGATGAAAAATAGCAAGCATCGCCACTGCAGCTGAGAGACTGCCAGCTAGCTGAGAGACTGCCAGCTAGCTGGAGGTCATTAGCAAGCATTGCCACTGAAGCTGTGAGACTGCCAGCTAGCAGGAGGTCACTAGCAAGCATCTCCACTGAAGCTGGGAGACTGCCGGCTAGCTGGAGGACACTAGCTGGAACCTCAATAAGTTGAAAAATAGCAAGCATCGCCACTGCAGCTGGGAGACTGCCAGCTAGCAGGAGGTCACTAGCAAGCATCTCCACTGAAGCTAGGAGACTGCCAGCTAGCTGAAGGTCACTAGCAAGCATCGCCACTGAAGCTGGAACACTGCCATCTCGCTGGAGGTCACTTGCAAGCAACGCCAGTGAAGCTGGCAGACTGCCAGCTGGCTGAAGTTTACTAGCAAGCATCACCACTGAAGCTGGGAGACTACCAGGTAACTGCAGGGCACTAGCCGGAATCTCAATAAGTTGAAAAATAGCAAGCATCTCCACTGCAGCTGGGAGACTGCCAGCTAGCTGGAGGTCACTAGCAAGCTCGCCACTGAATCTGGGAGACTACCAGCTAGCTGAAGGTCACTAGCTGGAACCTCAATAAGTTGAAAGATAGCAAATATCACCACTGCAGCTGGGAGACTGCCATCTAGTGGGAGGTCACTAGCAAGCATCGCCACCGAAGCTGGGAGACTGTCATCTAGCTGGAGGTCACTAGCAAGTATCGCCACTGAAGCTGGGAGACTGCCAGCTAGCTGGAATTCTTTAGCAAGCATTGCCACTGATCCTGGGAGACTGCCATCTAGCTGGAGGTAACTAGCAAGCATCGCCACTGAAGCTGGAAGACTGCCTGCTAGCTGGAGGTCACTTGCAAGCATCGCCACTGAAGCTGGTAGACTGTCAGCTGGCTGTAGGTCACTGGCAAGCATCGCAACTGAAGCTGGGAGACTGCCAGCTAGCTGGAGGTCACTAGCAAGCATCGCCACTGAAGCTGAGAGACTGCCAGCTTACTGAAGATCACTAACTAGAACCTCAATAAGATGAAAAATAGCAAGCATCGCCACTGCAGCTGGGAGACTGCCATCTAGCTGGAGATAACTAGCAAGCATCGCCACTGATCCTGGGAGACTGCCATCTAGCTGGAGGTCACTAGCATGCAACGCCACTGATGCTGTGAGACTCCCAGCAAGCTGGAGGTCACTTGCAAGCATCGCTACTGAAGCTGGGAGACTGTCAGCTGGCTCTAGGTCACTGGCAAGCATCGCAACTGAAGCTGGGAGACTGCCAGCTAGCTGGAGGTCACTAGCAAGCATCGCCACTGAAGCTGAGAGACTGCCAGCTTGCTGGAGATCACTAGCTAGAACCTCAATAAGATGAAAAATAGCAAGCATCGCCACTGCAGCTGAGAGACTGCCATCTAGCTGGAGGTAACTAGCAAGCATCGCCACTGAAGCTGGAAGACTGCCAGCTAGCTGGAGGTCACTAGCAAGCATCGCCACTGAAGCTGGGAGACCACCAGCTAGCTGGAAGTCTTTAGCAAGCATAGCCACAGATCATGGGAGACTGCCATCTAGCTGGAGGTCACTAGCAAGCATCACCACTGAAGCTGGAAGACTGCCTGCTAGCTGGAGGTCACTTGCAAGCATAGCCACTGATGCTGTGAGACTGCCAGCTAAGTGGAGGTCACTAGCAAGCATCTCCACTGAAGCTGGGAGACTGCCAGCTAGCTGGAGGACACTAGCAAGCATTGCCACTGAAGCTGTGAGACTGCCAGCTAGCAGGAGCTCACTAGCAAGCATCTTCACTGAAGCTGGGAGACTGCCGGCTACCTGGAGGTCACTAGCTGGAACCTCAAGATGAAAAATAACAAGCATCGCCACTGTAGCTGAGAGACTGCCAGCTAGCTGGAGGTCACTAGCAAGCATTGCCACTGAAGCTGTGAGACTGCCAGCTAGCAGGAGGTCACTAGCAAGCATCTCCACTGAAGCTGGGAGACTGCCGGCTAGCTGGAGGGCACTAGCTGGAACCTCAATAAGTTGAAAAATAGAAAGCATCGCCACTGCAGCTGGGAGACTGCCAGCTAGCTGGAGGTCACTAGCAAGCATCTCCACTGAAGCTGGGAGACTGCCAGCTAGCTGGAGGTCACTAGCAAGCATCGCCACTGAAGCTGGGAGACTGCCAGCTAGCTGGAATTCTCTAGCAAGCATCGCCACTGATCCTGGGAGACTGCCATCTGCTGGAGGTCACTAGCAAGCATCGCCACTGCAGCTGGGAGAATGCCATCTAGCTGGAGGTAACTAGCAAGCATCGCCACTGAAACTGGAAGACTACCAGCTACCTGGAGGTCACTAGCAAGCAACGCCACTGATGCTGGGAGACTGTCATCTAGCTGGAGGTCACTAGCAAGCATCTCCACTGAAGCTAGGAGAGTACCAGCTAGCTGGAGGGCACTAGCTGGAACCTCAATAAGTTGAAAAATAGCAAGCATCGCCACTGCAGCTGGGAGACTGCCATCTAACTGGAGGTAACTTGCAAGCATCGCCACTGAAACTGGAAGACTGCCAGCTAGCTGGAGGTCACTAGCAAGCATCTCCACTGAAGCTGAGAGACTGCCAGCTAGCTGGAGGTCACTAGCAAGCATTGCCACTGAAGCTGTGAGACTGCCAGCTAGCAGGAGGTCACTAGCAAGCATCTCCACTGAAGCTGGGAGACTGTCGGCTAGCTGGAGGACACTAGCTGGAACCTCAATAAGTTGAAAAATAGCAAGCATCGCCACTGCAGCTGGGAGACTGCCATCTTGCTGGAGGTCACTAGCAAGCATCGCCACTGAAGCTGGGAGACTGCCAGCTAGCTGGAGGTCACCAGCAAGCATCGCCACAGAAGCTGGAACACTGCCATCTCGCTGGAGGTCACTTGCAAGCAACGCCACTGAAGCTGGAAGACTGCCAGCTAGCTGGAGGTAACTAGCAAGCATCGCCACTGAAGCTGGAAGACTGCCAGCTAGCTGGAGGTCACTAGCAAGCATCGCCACTGAAGCTGGGAGACTACCAGCTAGCTGGAAGTCTTAAGCAAGCATCGCCACAGATCCTGGGAGACTGCCATCTAGCTGGAGGTCACTAGCAAGCATCGCCACTGAAGCTGGAAGACTGCCTGCTAGCTGGAGGTCACTTGCAAGCATAGCCACTGATGCTGTGAGACTGCCAGCTAAGTGGAGGTCACTAGCAAGCATCTCCACTGAAGCTGGGAGACTGCCAGCTAGCTGGAGGACACTAGCAAGCATTGCCACTGAAGCTGTGAGACTGCCAGCTAGGAGGAGGTCACTAGCAAGCATCTCCACTGAAGCTGGGAGACTGCCGGCTAGCTGGAGGACACTAGCAGGAACCTGAATAAGATGAAAAATAGCAAGGATCGCCACCGCAGCTGGGAGACTGCCATCTAGCTGGAGGTCACTAGCGAGTATCGCCACTGAAACTGTAAGACTGTCATCTAACTGGAGGTCACTAGCAAGCATCGCCACTGAAGCTGGAACACTACCAGCTAGCTAGAGGTCACTAGCAAGCATCGCCACTGAAGCTGGAAGACTGCCTGCTAGCTGGAGGTCACTTGCAAGCATTGCCACTGATGCTGTGAGACTGCCAGCTAAGTGGAGGTCACTAGCAAGCATCGCCACTGAAGCTGGGAGACTCCCAGCT
Organism: Alitta virens; assembly: GCA_932294295.1. NCBI lineage: Eukaryota > Metazoa > Annelida > Polychaeta > Phyllodocida > Nereididae > Alitta > Alitta virens. Next base: position 23,075,575 of record OW028585.1, on the reverse strand, counting down.
TGCTGGAGATCACTAGCTAGAACCTCAATAAGATGAAAAATAGCAAGCATCGCCACTGCAGGTGGGAGACTGCCATCTAGCTGGAGGTCACTAGGAAGCATCGCCACATAAGCTGGAAGACTGCCAGCTAGCTGGAGGTCACTAGCAAGCATCGCCACTGAAGCTGGAAGACGGCCATCTCGCTGAAGGTCACTTGCAAGCATCGCCACTGAAGCTGGCAGACTGCCAGCTAGCTGAAGGTTACTAGCAAGCATCACCACTGAAGCTGGGAGACAACCAGCTAGCTGGAGGCCACTAGCTGGAACCTCATTAAGTTGAAAAATAGCAAGCATCGCCACTGCAGCTGGGAGACAGTCATCTAGCTGGAGGTAACTAGCAAGCATCGCCACTGAAACTGGAAGACTGCCAGCTAGCTGGAGGTCACTAGCAAGTATCTCCACTCAAGCTGGGAGACTGCCAGCTAGCTGGAGGTCACTAGCAAGCTCGCCACTGAATCTGAGAGACTACCAGCTAGCTGAAGGTCACTAGCTGGAACCTCAATAAGTTGAAAGATAGCAAGCATCGCCACTGCAGCTGGGAGAGTGCCATCTAGCTGGAGGTCACTAGCAAGCATCGCCACATAAGCTGGGACACTGCCATCTAGCTGAAGGTCACTAGGAAGCATCGCCACATAAGATGGGAGACTGCCAGTTAGCTGGAGGTCACTAGCAAGCATCGCTACTGAACCTGAGAGACTGCCAGCTTGCTGGAGATCACTAGCTAGAACCTCAATAAGATGAAAAATAGCAAGCATCACCACTGCAGCTGGGAGACTGCCACCTAGCTGGAGGTAACTAGCAAGCATCGCCACTGAAGTTGGAAGACTGCCAGCTAGCTGGAGGTCACTAGCAAGCATCGCCACTGAAGCCGGAAGACTGCCATCTCGCTGGAGGTCACTTGCAAGCATAGCCACAGAAGCTGGCAGACTGCCAGCTGGCTGAAGGTTACTAGCAAGCATCACCACTGAAGCTAGGAGACCACCAGCTAGCTGGAGGGCACTAGCTGGAACCTCGATAAATTGAAAAATAGAAAGCATCGCCACTGCAGCTGGGAGACAGTCATCTAGCTGGAGGTCACTAGCAAGCATCGCCACTGAAACTGGAAGACTGCCAGCTAGCTGGAGGTCACTAGCAAGCATCTCCACTGAAGCTGGGAGACTGCCAGCTAGCTGGAGGTCACTAGCAAGCATCGCCAATGAAGCTGGGAGACTGCCAGCTAGCTGGAATTCTCTAGCAAGCATCGCCACTGATCCTGGGAGACTGCTATCTAGCTGGAGGTCACTAGCAAGCATCGCCACTTAAGCTGGAAGACTGCCTGCTAGCTGGAGGTCACTTGCAAGCATCGCCACTGAAGCTGGGAGACTGTCAGCTGGCTGTAGGTCACTGGCAAGCATCTCAACTGAAGCTGGGAGACTGCCAGCTAGCTGGAGGTCACTAGCAAGCATCGCCACTGAACCTGAGAGACTGCCAGCTTGCTGGAGATCACTAGCTGGAACCTCAATAAGTTGAAAGATAGCAAGCATCGCCACTGCAGCTGGGAGACTGCCATCTAGCTGGAGGTCACTAGCAAGCATCGCCACTGAAGCTGGAAGACTGCCGGCTAGCTGGAGGTCACTTGCAAGCATCGCCACTGAAGCTGGCTGACTGCCAGCTAGCTAGAGGTCACTAGCAAGCATCGCCACTGAAGCTAGAAGACTGCCTGCTAGCTGGAGGTCACTAGGAAGCATCGCCACTGAAGCTGGAAGACTGCCAGCTAGCTGGAGGTCACTAGCAAGCATCGCCACTGAAGCTGGAAGACTGCCATCTCGCTGGAGGTCACTTGCAAGCATCGCCACTGAAGCTGGCAGACTGCCAGCTGGCTGAAGGTTACTAGCAAGCATCACCACTGAAGCTGGGAGACTACCAGCTAGCTGGAGGCCACTAGCTGGAACCTCAATAAGTAGAAAAATAGCAAGCATCGCCACTGCAGCTGTGAGACAGTCATCAAGCTGGAGGTCACTAGCAAGTATCGCCACAGACGCTGGGAGACTGTCATCTAGCTGGAGGTCACTAGCAAGCATCGCCACTGAAGCTGGAACACTATCAGCTAGCTAGAGGTCACTAGCAAGCATCGCCACTGAAGCTGGAAGACTGCCTGCTAGCTGGAGGTCACTTGCAAGCATAGCCACTGATGCTGGGAGACTGCCAGCTAATTGGGTGGGTGGGTGATTTGGGCTTTACGTCCTGTATTTCTGCACCAGTTGGGCTAATTAGGACAGGCAGAGTCCATGGCAATGAAACGAAGGATTCCAGCTAATTGGAGGTCACTAGCAAGCATCGCCACTGAAGCTGGAAGACTCCCAGCTAGGTGGAGATCACTAGCTAGAACCTCAATAAGATGAAAAATAGCAAGCATCGCCACTGCAGGTGGGAGACTGCCATCTAGCTGGAGGTCACTAGGAAGCATTGCCACATAAGCTGGAAGACTGCCAGCTAGCTGAAGGTTACAAGCAAGCATCACCACTGAAGTTGGGAGACTACCAGCTAGCTGGAGGCCACTAGCTGGAACCTCAATAAGTTGAAAAATAGCAAGCATCGCCACTGCAGCTGGGAGACAGTCATCTAGCTGGAGGTAACTAGCAAGCATCCCCACTGAAACTGGAAGACTGCCAGCTAGCTGGAGGTCACTAGCAAGTATCGCCACTGAAGCTGGCTGACTGCCAGCTAGCTAGAGGTCACTAGCAAGCATCGCCACTGAAGCTAGAAGACTGCCTGCTAGCTGGAGGTCACTAGGAAGCATCGCCACTGAAGCTGGAAGACTGCCAGCTAGCTGGAGGTCACTAGCAAGCATCGCCACTGAAGCTGGAAGACTGCCATCTCGCTGGAGGTCACTTGCAAGCATCGCCACTGAAGCTAGAGGTCACTAGCAAGCATCGCCACTGAAGCTAGAAGACTGCCTGCTAGCTGGAGGTCACTAGGAAGCATCGCCACTGAAGGTGGAAGACTGCCAGCTGGCTGAAGGTTACTAGCAAGCATCACCACTGAAGCTGGGAGACTACCAGCTAGCTGGAGGCCATTAGCTGGAACCTCAATAAGTTGAAAAATAGGAAGCATCGCCACTGCAGCTGTGAGACAGTCATCAAGCTGGAGGTAACTAGGAAGCATCGCCACTGAAACTGGAAGACTGCCAGCTAGCTGGAGGTCACTAGCAAGGATCTCCACTGAAGCTGGGAGACTGCCAGCTAGCTGGAGGTCACTAGCAAGCTCGCCACTGAATCTGGGAGACTACCAGCTAGCTGAAGGTCACTAGCTGGAACTTCAATAAGTTGAAAGATAGCAAGCATCGCCACTGCAGCTGGGAGACTGCCATCTAGCTGGAGGTCACTTGCAAGCAACGCCACTGAAGCTGGCAGACTGCCAGCTGGCTGAAGTTTACTAGCAAGCATCACCACTGAAGCTGGGAGACTACCAGCTAGCTGCAGGGCACTAGCCGGAATCTCAATAAGTTAAAAAATAGCAAGCATCGCCACTGCAGCTGGGAGACTGCCAGCTAGCTGGAGGTCACTAGCAAGCTCGCCACTGAATCTGGGAGACTACCAGCTAGCTGAAGGTCACTAGCTGGAACCTCAAAAAGTTGAAAGATAGCAAATATCACCACTGCAGCTGGGAGACTGCCATCTAGTGGGAGGTCACTAGCAAGCATCGCCACCGAAGCTGGGAGACTGTCATCTAGCTGGAGGTCACTAGCAAGTATCGCCACTGAAGCTGGGAGACTGCCAGCTAGCTGGAAGTCTTTAGCAAGCATCGCCACTGATCCTGGGAGACTGCCGTCTAGCTGGACGTCACTAGCAAGCATCGCCACTGAAGCTGGAAGACTGCCAGCTAGCTGGAGGTCACTTGCAAGCATCACCACAGAAGCTGGGAGACTGCCAGCTAGCTGGAAGTCTTTAGCAAGCATCGCCACTGATCCTGGGAGACTGCCATCTAGCTGGAGGTCACTAGCAAGCATCGCCACTGAAGCTGGAAGACTGCCAGCTAGCTGGAGGTCACTTGCAAGCATCGCCACAGAAGCTGGAGGTCACTAGCAAGCATCGCCACTGAACCTGAGACACTGCCAGCTTGCTGGAGATCACTAGCTAGAACCTGAATAAGATGAAAAATAGCAAGGATCGCCACTGCAGCTGGGAGACTGCCATCTAGCTGGAGGTCACTAGCGAGTATCGCCACTGAAACTGTAAGACTGCCATCAAGCTGGACGTCACTAGCAAGCATCGCCACTGAAGCTGGAAGACTGCCTGCTAGCTGGAGGTCACTTGCAAGCATCGCCACAGAAGCTGGGAGACTGTCAGCTAGCTGGAGGTCACTAGCAAGCTCGCCACTCAATCTGGTAGACTACCAGCTAGCTGAAGGTCACTAGCTGGAACCTCAATAAGTTGAAAGATAGCAAGCATCGCCACTGCAGCTGGGAGACTGCCATCTAGCCGGAGGTCACTAGCAAGCATCGCCACTGAAGCTAGGAGACTACTAGCAAGCATCACCACTGAAGCTAGGAGACTACCAGCCAGCTGGAGGCCACTAGCTGGAACCTCAATAAGTAGAAAAATAGCAAGCATCGCCACTGAAACTGGAAGACTGCCAGCTACCTGGAGGTCACTAGCAAGCAACGCCACTGATGCTGTGAGACTCCCAGCTAGCTGGAGGTCACTAGCAAGCATCTCCACTGAAGCTAGGAGACTACCAGCTAGCTGGAGGGCACTAGCTGGAACCTCAATAAGTTGAAAAATAGCAAGCATCGCCACTGCAGCTGGGAGACTGCCATCTAGCTGGAGGTAACTAGCAAGCATCGCCACTGAAACTGGAAGACTGCCAGCTAGCTGGAGATCACTAGCTAGAACCTCAATAAGATGAAAAATAGCAAGCATCGCCACTGCAGCTGGGAGACTGCCAGCTAGCTGGAGGTCACTAGCAAGCAACGCCACTGATGCTGTGAGACTCCCAGCTAGCTGGAGGTCACTAGCAGGCATCTCCACTGAAGCTGGGAGACTGCCAGCTAGCTGGAGGTCACTAGCTGGAACTTCAATAAGTTGAAAGATAGCAAGCATCGCCACTGCACCTGGGAGACTGTCATCTAGCTGTAGGTCACTAACAAGGATCGCCACTGAAGCTGGAAGACTGCCAGCTAGCTGGAGGTCACTAGCAAGCATCGCCACTGAAGCTGGGAGACTGCCAGCTAGCTGGAAGTCTTTAGCAAGCATCGCCACAGATCCTGGGAGACTGCCATCTAGCTGGAGGTCACTAGCAAGCATCGCCACTGAAGCTGGAAGACTGCCTGCTAGCTGGAGGTCACTTGCAAGCATAGCCACTGATGCTGTGAGACTGCCAGCTAAGTGGAGGTCACTAGCAAGCATCTCCACTGAAGCTGGGAGACTACTAGCAAGCATCACCACTGAAGCTAGGAGACTACCAGCTAGCTGAAGGTCACTAGCTGGAACCACAATGAGTTGAAAGATAGCAAGCATCGCCACTGCAGCTGGGAGACTGCCATCTAGCTGGAGGTCACTAGCAAGCATCGCCACTGAAGCTAGGAGACTACTAGCAAGCATCACCACTGAAGCTAGGAGACTACCAGCTAGCTGGAGGGCACTAGCTAGAACCTCAATAAGTTGAAAAATAGAAAGCATCGCCACTGCAGCTGGGAGACTGCCAGCTAGCTGGAGGTCACTAGCAAGCATCTCCGCTGAAGCTGGGAGACTGCCAGCTAGCTGGAGGTCACTAGCAAGCATCGCCACTGAAGTTGGGAGACTACCAGCTAGCTGGAATTCTCTAGCAAGCATCGCCACTGATCCTGGGAGACTGCCATCTCGCTGGAGGTCACTAGCAAGCATCGCCACTGCAGCTGGGAGAATGCCATCTAGCTGGAGGTAACTAGCAAGCATCGCCACTGAAACTGGAAGACTACTACCTACCTGGAGGTCACTAGCAAGCAACGCCACTGATGCTGGGAGACTGTCATCTAGCTGGAGGTCACTAGCAAGCATCTCCACTGAAGCTAGGAGACTACCAGCTAGCTGGAGGGCACTAGCTGGAACCTCAATAAGTTGAAAAATAGCAAGCATCGCCACTGCTGCTGGGAGACTGCCATCTAGCTGGAGGTAACTAGCAAGCATCGCCACTGAAACTGGAAGACTGCCAGCTAGCTGGAGGTCACTAGCAAGCATCTCCACTGAAGCTGAGAGACTGCCAGCTAGCTGGAGGTCACTAGCAAACTCGCCACTGAATCTGGGAGACTACCAGCTAGCTGAAGGTCACTAGCTGGAACCTCAATAAGTTGAAAGATAGCAAGCATCGCCACTGCAGCTGGGAGACTGTCATCTAGCTGGAGGTCACTAGCAAGCATCGCAACTGAAGCTGAGAGACTGCCAGCTACCTGGAGGTCACTAGCAAGCATTGCCACTGAAGCTGTGAGACTGCCAGCTAGCAGGAGGTCACTAGCAAGCGTCTCCACTGAAGCTGGGAGACGGCCGGCTAGCTGGAGGTCAATAGCTGGAACCTCAAGATGAAAAATAGCAAGCATCGCCACTGCAGCTGGGAGACTGCCAGCTAGCTGGAGGTCATTAGCAAGCATTGCCACTGAAGCTGTGAGACTGCCAGCTAGCAGGAGGTCACTAGCAAGCATCTCCACTAAAGCTGGGAGACTGCCGGCTAGCTGGAGGACACTAGCTGGAACCTCAATAAGTTGAAAAATAGCAAGCATCGCCACTGCAGCTGGGAAACTGCCATCTAGCTGGAGGTCACTAGCAAGCATCGCCACTGAAGCTGGGAGACTGCCAGCTAGCTGGAGGTGACCACTAGCAAGCATCGCCACTGAAGCTGGAACACTGCCATCTCGCTGGAGGTCACTTGCAAGCAACGCCACTGAAGCTGGCAGACTGCCAGCTGGCTGAAGTTTACTAGCAAGCATCACCACTGAAGCTGGGAGACTATCAGCTAGCTGCAGGGCACTAGCCGGAATCTCAATAAGTTGAAAAATAGCAAGCATCGCCACTGCAGCTGGGAGACTGCCAGCTAGCTGGAGGTCACTAGCAAGCTCGCCACTGAATCTGGGAGACTACCAGCTAGCTGAAGGTCACTAGCTGGAACCTCAATAAGTTGAAAGATAGCAAACATCACCACTGCAGCTGGGAGACTGCCATCTAGTGGGAGGTCACTAGCAAGCATCGCCACTGAAGCTTGGAGACTGTCAACTAGCTGGAGGTCACTAGCAAGCATCGCCACTGAAGCTGGAAGACTGCCAGCTAGCTCGAGGTCACTAGCAAGTCTCGCCACTGTAGCTGGGAGACTGCTAGCTAGCTGGAGGTCACTGGAACCTCAATAAGTTGAAATATAGCAAGCATCGCCACTGCAGCTGGGAGACTGCCATCTAGCTGGAGATAACTAGCAAGCATCGCCACTGATCCTGGGAGACTGCCATCTAGCTGGAGGTCACTAGCATGCAACGCCACTGATGCTGTCAGACTCCCAGCAAGCTGGAGGTCACTTGCAAGCATCGCCACTGAAGCTGGGAGACTGTCAGCTGGCTCTAGGTAACTGGCAAGCATCGCAACTGAAGCTGGGAGACTGCCAGCTAGCTGTAGGTCACTAGCAAGCATCGCCACTGAAGCTGGAAGACTGCCTGCTAGCTGGAGGTCACTTGCAAGCATCGCCACAGAAGCTGGGAGACTGTCAGCTAGCTGGAGGTCACTAGCAAGCTCGCCACTCAATCTGGTAGACTACCAGCTAGCTGAAGGTCACTAGCTGGAACCTCAATAAGTTGAAAGATAGCAAGCATCGCCACTGCAGCTGGGAGACTGCCATCTAGCCGGAGGTCACTAGCAAGCATCGCCACTGAAGCTAGGAGACTACTAGCAAGCATCACCACTGAAGCTAGGAGACTACCAGCCAGCTGGAGGCCACTAGCTGGAACCTCAATAAGTAGAAAAATAGCAAGCATCGCCACTGAAACTGGAAGACTGCCAGCTACCTGGAGGTCACTAGCAAGCAACGCCACTGATGCTGTGAGACTCCCAGCTAGCTGGAGGTCACTAGCAAGCATCTCCACTGAAGCTAGGAGACTACCAGCTAGCTGGAGGGCACTAGCTGGAACCTCAATAAGTTGAAAAATAGCAAGCATCGCCACTGCAGCTGGGAGACTGCCATCTAGCTGGAGGTAACTAGCAAGCATCGCCACTGAAACTGGAAGACTGCCAGCTAGCTGGAGATCACTAGCTAGAACCTCAATAAGATGAAAAATAGCAAGCATCGCCACTGCAGCTGGGAGACTGCCAGCTAGCTGGAGGTCACTAGCAAGCAACGCCACTGATGCTGTGAGACTCCCAGCTAGCTGGAGGTCACTAGCAGGCATCTCCACTGAAGCTGGGAGACTGCCAGCTAGCTGGAGGTCACTAGCTGGAACTTCAATAAGTTGAAAGATAGCAAGCATCGCCACTGCACCTGGGAGACTGTCATCTAGCTGTAGGTCACTAACAAGGATCGCCACTGAAGCTGGAAGACTGCCAGCTAGCTGGAGGTCACTAGCAAGCATCGCCACTGAAGCTGGGAGACTGCCAGCTAGCTGGAAGTCTTTAGCAAGCATCGCCACAGATCCTGGGAGACTGCCATCTAGCTGGAGGTCACTAGCAAGCATCGCCACTGAAGCTGGAAGACTGCCTGCTAGCTGGAGGTCACTTGCAAGCATAGCCACTGATGCTGTGAGACTGCCAGCTAAGTGGAGGTCACTAGCAAGCATCTCCACTGAAGCTGGGAGACTACTAGCAAGCATCACCACTGAAGCTAGGAGACTACCAGCTAGCTGAAGGTCACTAGCTGGAACCACAATGAGTTGAAAGATAGCAAGCATCGCCACTGCAGCTGGGAGACTGCCATCTAGCTGGAGGTCACTAGCAAGCATCGCCACTGAAGCTAGGAGACTACTAGCAAGCATCACCACTGAAGCTAGGAGACTACCAGCTAGCTGGAGGGCACTAGCTAGAACCTCAATAAGTTGAAAAATAGAAAGCATCGCCACTGCAGCTGGGAGACTGCCAGCTAGCTGGAGGTCACTAGCAAGCATCTCCGCTGAAGCTGGGAGACTGCCAGCTAGCTGGAGGTCACTAGCAAGCATCGCCACTGAAGTTGGGAGACTACCAGCTAGCTGGAATTCTCTAGCAAGCATCGCCACTGATCCTGGGAGACTGCCATCTCGCTGGAGGTCACTAGCAAGCATCGCCACTGCAGCTGGGAGAATGCCATCTAGCTGGAGGTAACTAGCAAGCATCGCCACTGAAACTGGAAGACTACTACCTACCTGGAGGTCACTAGCAAGCAACGCCACTGATGCTGGGAGACTGTCATCTAGCTGGAGGTCACTAGCAAGCATCTCCACTGAAGCTAGGAGACTACCAGCTAGCTGGAGGGCACTAGCTGGAACCTCAATAAGTTGAAAAATAGCAAGCATCGCCACTGCTGCTGGGAGACTGCCATCTAGCTGGAGGTAACTAGCAAGCATCGCCACTGAAACTGGAAGACTGCCAGCTAGCTGGAGGTCACTAGCAAGCATCTCCACTGAAGCTGAGAGACTGCCAGCTAGCTGGAGGTCACTAGCAAACTCGCCACTGAATCTGGGAGACTACCAGCTAGCTGAAGGTCACTAGCTGGAACCTCAATAAGTTGAAAGATAGCAAGCATCGCCACTGCAGCTGGGAGACTGTCATCTAGCTGGAGGTCACTAGCAAGCATCGCAACTGAAGCTGAGAGACTGCCAGCTACCTGGAGGTCACTAGCAAGCATTGCCACTGAAGCTGTGAGACTGCCAGCTAGCAGGAGGTCACTAGCAAGCGTCTCCACTGAAGCTGGGAGACGGCCGGCTAGCTGGAGGTCAATAGCTGGAACCTCAAGATGAAAAATAGCAAGCATCGCCACTGCAGCTGGGAGACTGCCAGCTAGCTGGAGGTCATTAGCAAGCATTGCCACTGAAGCTGTGAGACTGCCAGCTAGCAGGAGGTCACTAGCAAGCATCTCCACTAAAGCTGGGAGACTGCCGGCTAGCTGGAGGACACTAGCTGGAACCTCAATAAGTTGAAAAATAGCAAGCATCGCCACTGCAGCTGGGAAACTGCCATCTAGCTGGAGGTCACTAGCAAGCATCGCCACTGAAGCTGGGAGACTGCCAGCTAGCTGGAGGTGACCACTAGCAAGCATCGCCACTGAAGCTGGAACACTGCCATCTCGCTGGAGGTCACTTGCAAGCAACGCCACTGAAGCTGGCAGACTGCCAGCTGGCTGAAGTTTACTAGCAAGCATCACCACTGAAGCTGGGAGACTATCAGCTAGCTGCAGGGCACTAGCCGGAATCTCAATAAGTTGAAAAATAGCAAGCATCGCCACTGCAGCTGGGAGACTGCCAGCTAGCTGGAGGTCACTAGCAAGCTCGCCACTGAATCTGGGAGACTACCAGCTAGCTGAAGGTCACTAGCTGGAACCTCAATAAGTTGAAAGATAGCAAACATCACCACTGCAGCTGGGAGACTGCCATCTAGTGGGAGGTCACTAGCAAGCATCGCCACTGAAGCTTGGAGACTGTCAACTAGCTGGAGGTCACTAGCAAGCATCGCCACTGAAGCTGGAAGACTGCCAGCTAGCTCGAGGTCACTAGCAAGTCTCGCCACTGTAGCTGGGAGACTGCTAGCTAGCTGGAGGTCACTGGAACCTCAATAAGTTGAAATATAGCAAGCATCGCCACTGCAGCTGGGAGACTGCCATCTAGCTGGAGATAACTAGCAAGCATCGCCACTGATCCTGGGAGACTGCCATCTAGCTGGAGGTCACTAGCATGCAACGCCACTGATGCTGTCAGACTCCCAGCAAGCTGGAGGTCACTTGCAAGCATCGCCACTGAAGCTGGGAGACTGTCAGCTGGCTCTAGGTAACTGGCAAGCATCGCAACTGAAGCTGGGAGACTGCCAGCTAGCTGTAGGTCACTAGCAAGCATCGCCACTGAAGCTGAGAGACTGCCAGCTTGCTGGAGATCACTAGCTAGAACCTCAATAAGATGAAAAATAGCAAGCATCGCCACTGCAGCTGGGAGACTGCCAGCTAGCTGGAGGTCACTAGCAAGCATCGCCACTGAAGCTAGGAGACTGCCAGCTAGCTGGAATTCTCTAGCAAGCATCGCCACTGATCCTGGGACACTGCCATCTCGCTGGAGGTCACTAGCAAGCAACGCCACTGATCCTGGGAGACTGTCATCTAGCTGGAGGTCACTAGCAAGCATCTCCACTGAAGCTAGGGGACTACCAGCAAGCTGGAGGGCACTAGCTGGAACCTCAATAAGTTGAAAAATAGCAAGCATCGCCACTGCAGCTGGGAGACTGCCATCTAGCTGGAGGTAACTAGCAAGCATCGCCAAGGAAACTAGAAGACTGCCAGCTAGCTGGAGGTCACTAGCAAGCATCTCCACTGAAGCTGAGAGACTGCCAGCTAGCTGCAGGTCACTAGCAAACTCGCCACTGAATCTGGGAGACTACCAGCTAGCTGAAGGTCACTAGCTGGAACCTCAATAAGTTGAAAGATAGCAAGCATCGCCACTGCAGCTGGGAGACTGCCAGCTAGCTGGAGGTCACTAGCAAGCATTGCCACTGAAGCTGTGAGACTGCCAGCTAGCAGGAGGTCACTAGCAAGCGTCTCCACTGAAGCTGGGAGACTGCCGGCTAGCTGGAGGTCAATAGCTGGAACCTCAAGATGAAAAATAGCAAGCATCGCCACTGTAGCTGAGAGACTGCCAGCCAGCTGGAGGTCACTAGCAAGCATTGCCACTGAAGCTGTGAGACTGCCAGCTAGCAGGAGGTCACTAGCAAGCATCTCCACTGAAGCTGGGAGACTGCCGGCTAGCTGGAGGACACTAGCTGGAACCTCAATAAGTTGAAAAATAGCAAGCATCGCCACTGCAGCTGGGAGACTGCCATCTAGCTGGAGATCACTAGCAAGCATCGCCACTGAAGCTGGGAGACTGCCAGCTAGCTGGAGGTCACCAGCAAGCATCGCCACTGAAGCTGGAACACTGCCATCTCGCTGGAGGTCACTTGCAAGCAACGCCACTGAAGCTGGCAGACTGCCAGCTGGCTGAAGGTTACTAGCAAGCATCACCACTGAAGCTGGGAGACTACCAGCTAGCTGAAGGTCACTAGCTGGAACCTCAATAAGTTGAAAGATAGCAAATATCACCACTGCAGCTGGGAGACTGCCATCTAGTGGGAGGTCACTAGCAAGCATCGCCACCGAAGCTGGGAGACTGTCATCTAGCTGGAGGTCACCAGCAAGTATCGCCACTGAAGCTGGGAGACTGCCAGCTAGCTGGAAGTCTTTAGCAAGCATCGCCACTGATCCTGGGAGACTGCCATCTAGCTGGACGTCACTAGCAAGCATCGTCACTGAAGCTGGAAGACTGCCAGCTAGCTGGAGGTCACTTGCAAGCATTGCCACAGAAGCTGGGAGACTGCCAGCTAGCTGGAAGTCTTTAGCAAGCATCGCCGCTGATCCTGGGAGACTGCCATCTAGCTGGACGTCACTAGCAAGCATCGCCACTGAAGCCGGAAGACTGCCAGCTAGCTGGAGGTCACTTGCAAGCATCGCCACAGAAGCTGGAGGTCACTAGCAAGCATCGCCACTGAACCTGAGAGACTGCCAGCTTGCTGGAGATCACTAGCTAGAACCTGAATCAGATGAAAAATAGCAAGGATCGCCACTGCAGCTGGGAGACTGCCATCTAGCTGGAGGTCACTAGCGAGTATCGCCACTGAAACTGTAAGACTGCCATCTAGCTGGACGTCACTAGCAAGCATCGCCACTGAAGCTGGAAGACTGCCTGCTAGCTGGAGGTCACTAGCAAGCTCGCCACTCAATCTGCTAGACTACCACCTATCTGAAGGTCACTACCTGGAACCTCAATAAGTTGAAAGATAGCAAGCATCGCCACTGCAGCTGGGAGACTGCCATCTAGCTGGAGGTCACTAGCAAGCATCGCCACTGAAGCTAGGAGACTACTAGCAAGCATCACCACTGAAGCTAGGAGACTACCAGCCAGCTGGAGGCCACTAGCTGGAACCTCAATAAGTTAAAAAATAGCAAGCATCGCCACGGCAGCTGGGAGACTGCCATCTACCTGGAGGTAACTAGCAAGCATCGCCACTGAAACTAGAAGACTGCCAGCTACCTGGAGGTCACTAGCAAGCAACGCCACTGATGCTGTGAGACTCCCAGCTAGCTGGAGGTCACTAGCAAGCATCTCCACTGAAGCTAGGAGACTACCAGCTAGCTGGAGGGCACTAGCAAACTCGCCACTGAATCTGGGAGACTACCAGCTAGCTGAAGGTCACCAGCTGGAACCTCAATAAGTTGAAAGATAGCAAGCATCGCCACTGCAGCTGGGAGACTGTCATCTAGCTGGAGGTCACTAGCAAGCATTGCCACTGAAGCTGGAAGACTGCCAGCTAGCTGGAGGTCACTAGCAAGCATCGCCACTGAAGCTGGGAGACTACCAGCTAGCTGGAAGTCTTTAGCAAGCATCGCCACTGATCCAGGGAGACTGCCATCTAGCTGGAGGTCACTAGCAAGCATCGCCACTGAAGCTGGAAGACTGCCTGCTAGCTGGAGGTCACTTGCAAGCATCGCCACTGAAGCTGGGAGACTGCCAGCTAGCTGGAGGTCACTTGCAAGCATCGCCACTGAAGCTGGGAGACTGCCAGCTAGCTGGAGGTCACTAGCAAGCTCGCCACTCAATCTGGGAGACTACCAGCTAGCTGAAGGTCACTAGCTGGAACCTCAATAAGTTGAAAGATAGCAAGCATCGCCACTGCAGCTGGGAGACTGCCATCTAGCTGGAGGTCACTAGCAAGCATCGCAACTGAAGCTGGAAGACTGCCAGCTAGCTGGAGGTCACTTGCAAGCATAGCCACTGATGCTGTGAGACTGCCAGCTAAGTGGAGGTCACTAGCAAGCATCACCACTGAAGCTGGGAGACTACCAGCTAGCTGCAGGGCACAAGCTGGAACCTCAATAAGTTGAAAAATAGCAAGCATCGCCACTGCAGCTGGGAGACAGTCATCTAGCTGGAGGTAACTAGCAAGCATCGCCACTGAAACTGGAAGACTGCCAGCTAGCTGGAGGTCACTAGCAAGCATCTCCACTGAAGCTGGGAGACTGCCAGCTAGCTGGAGGTCACTAGCAAGCTCGCCACTGAATCTGGGAGACTACCAGCTAGCTGAAGGTCACTAGCTGGAACCTCAATAAGTTGAAAGATAGCAAGCATCACCACTGCAGCTGGGAGACTGCCATCTAGCTGGAGGTCACTAGCAAGCATCGCCACTGAAGCTGGGAGACTGTCATCTAGCTGGAGGTCACTAGCAAGCATCGCCACTGAAGCTGGAAGCCAGCTAGCTGGAGGTCACTAGCAAGCATCGCCACTGAAGCTGGGTGACTGCCAGCCAGCTGGAATTCTTTAGCAAGCATTGCCACTGATCCTGGGAGACTGCTATCTAGCTGGAGGTAACAAGCAAGCATCGCCACTGAAGCTGGAAGACTGCCAGCTAGCTGGAGGTCACTAGCAAGCATCGCCACTGAAGCTGAGAGACTGCCAGCTTGCTGAAGATCACTAGCTAGAACCTCAATAAGATGAAAAATAGCAAGCATCGCCACTGCAGCTGGGAGACTGCCATCTAGCTGGAGATAACTAGCAAGCATCGCCACTGATCCTGGGAGACTGCCATCTAGCTGGAGGTCACTAGCATGCAACGCCACTGATGCTGTGAGACTCCCAGCAAGCTGGAGGTCACTAGCAAGCATCGCCACTGAAGCTGGGAGACTGTCAGCTGGCTCTAGGTCACTGGCAAGCATCGCAACTGAAGCTGGGAGACTGCCAGCTAGCTGGAGGTCACTAGCAAGCATTGCCACTGAAGCTGAGAGACTGCCAGCTTGCTGGAGATCACTAGCTAGAACCTCAATAAGATGAAAAATAGCAAGCATCGCCACTGCAGCTGGGAGACTGCCATCTAGCTGGAGGTAACTAGCAAGCATCGCCACTGAAGCTGGAAGACTGCCAGCTAGCTGGAGGTCACTAGCAAGCATCGCCACTGAAGCTGGGAGACTACCAGCTAGCTGGAAGTCTTTAGCAAGCATCGCCACAGATCCTGGGAGACTGCCATCTAGCTGGAGGTCACTAGCAAGCATCGCCACTGAAGCTGGAAGACTGCCTGCTAGCTGGAGGTCACTTGCAAGCATAGCCACTGATGCTGTGAGACTGCCAGCTAAGTGGAGGTCACTAGCAAGCATCTCCACTGAAGCTGGGAGACTGCCAGCTAGCCGGAGGACACTAGCAAGCATTGCCACTGAAGCTGTGAGACTGCCAGCTAGCAGGAGGTCACTAGCAAGCATCTCCACTGAAGCTGGGAGACTGCCGGCTACCTGGAGGTCACTAGCTGGAACCTCAAGATGAAAAATAGCAAGCATCGCCACTGTAGCTGAGAGACTGCCAGCTAGCGGGAGGTCACTAGCAAGCATTGCCACTGAAGCTGTGAGACTGCCAGCTAGCAGGAGATCACTAGCAAGCATCTCCACTGAAGCTGGGAGACTGCCGGCTAGCTGGAGGACACTAGCTGGAACCTCAATAAGTTGAAAAATAGCAAGCATCGCCACTGCAGCTGGGAGACTGCCATCTAGCTGGAGGTCACTAGCAAGCATCGCCACTGAAGCTGGAAGACTGCCAGCTAGCTGGAAGTCTTTAGCAAGGATCGCCACTGATCCTGGGAGACTGCCATCTAGCTGGACGTCACTAGCAAGCATCGCCACAGAAGCTGGAAGACTGCCTGCTAGCTGGAGGTCACTTGCAAGCATCGCCACAGAAGCTGAGAGACTACCAGCTAGCTGAAGGTCACTAGCTGGAACCTCAATGAGTTGAAAGATAGCAAGCATCGCCACTGCAGCTGGGAGACTGCCATCTAGCTGGAGGTCACTAGCAAGCATCGCCACTGAAGCTAGGAGATTACTAGCAAGCATCACCACTGAAGCTAGGAGACTACCAGCTAGCTGGAGGGCACTAGCTGGAACCTCAATAAGTTGAAAAATAGAAAGCATCGCCACTGCAGCTGGGAGACTGCCAGCTAGCTGGAGGTCACTAGCAAGCATCTCCACTGAAGCTGGGAGACTGCCAGCTAGCTGGAGGTCACTTGCAAGCATTGCCACAGAAGCTGGGAGACTGCCAGCTAGCTGGAAGTCTTTAGCAAGCATCGCCACTGATCCTGGGAGACTGCCATCTAGCTGGACGTCACTAGCAAGCATCGCCACTGCAGCTGGGAAACTGCCATCTAGCTGGAGGTCACTAGCAAGCATCGCCACTGAAGCTGGGAGACTGCCAGCTAGCTGGAGGTGACCACTAGCAAGCATCGCCACTGAAGCTGGAACACTGCCATCTCGCTGGAGGTCACTTGCAAGCAACGCCACTGAAGCTGGCAGACTGCCAGCTGGCTGAAGTTTACTAGCAAGCATCACCACTGAAGCTGGGAGACTACCAGCTAGCTGCAGGGCACTAGCCGGAATCTCAATAAGTTGAAAAATAGCAAGCATCGCCACTGCAGCTGGGAGACTGCCAGCTAGCTGGAGGTCACTAGCAAGCTCGCCACTGAATCTGGGAGACTACCAGCTAGCTGAAGGTCACTAGCTGGAACCTCAATAAGTTGAAAGATAGCAAACATCACCACTGCAGCTGGGAGACTGCCATCTAGTGGGAGGTCACTAGCAAGCATCGCCACTAAAGCTTGGAGACTGTCAACTAGCTGGAGGTCACTAGCAAGCATCGCCACTGAAGCTGGAAGACTGCCAGCTAGCTCGAGGTCACTAGCAAGTCTCGCCACTGTAGCTGGGAGACTGCTAGCTAGCTGGAGGTCACTGGAACCTCAATAATTTGAAATATAGCAAGCATCGCCACTGCAGCTGGGAGACTGCCATCTAGCTGGAGGTCACTAGCATGCAACGCCACTGATGCTGTGAGACTCCCAGCAAGCTGGAGGTCACTTGCAAGCATCGCCACTGAAGCTGGGAGACTGTCAGCTGGCTCTAGGTAACTGGCAAGCATCGCCACTGAAGCTGGGAGACTGCCAGCTAGCTGGAGGTCACTAGCAAGCATCGCCACTGAAGCTGAGAGACTGCCAGCTTGCTGGAGATCACTAGCTAGAACCTCAATAAGATGAAAAATAGGAAGCATCGCCACTGCAGCTGGGAGACTGCCAGCTAGCTGGAGGTCACTAGCAAGCATCGCCACTGAAGCTAGGAGACTGCCAGCTAGCTGGAATTCTCTAGCAAGCATCGCCACTGATCCTGGGACACTGCCATCTCGCTGAAGGTCACTAGCAAGCAACGCCACTGATGCTGGGAGACTGTCATCTAGCTGGAGGTCACTAGCAAGCATCTCCACTGAAGCTAGGGGACTACCAGCAAGCTGGAGGGCACTAGCTGGAACCTCAATAAGTTGAAAAATAGCAAGCATCGCCACTGCAGCTGGGAGACTGCCATCTAGCTGGAGGTAACTAGCAAGCATCGCCAAGGAAACTAGAAGACTGCCAGCTAGCTGGAGGTCACTAGCAAGCATCTCCACTGAAGCTGAGAGACTGCCAGCTAGCTGCAGGTCACTAGCAAACTCGCCACTGAATCTGGGAGACTACCAGCTAGCTGAAGGTCACTAGCTGGAACCTCAATAAGTTGAAAGATAGCAAACATCGCCACTGCAGCTGGGAGACTGTCATCTAGCTGGAGGTCACTAGCAAGCATCGCCACTGAAGCTGGGAGACTGCCAGCTAGCTGGAGGTCACTAGCAAGCATTGCCACTGAAGCTGTGAGACTGCCAGCTAGCAGGAGGTCACTAGCAAGCGTCTCCACTGAAGCTGGGAGACTGCCGGCTAGCTGGAGGTCAATAGCTGGAACCTCAAGATGAAAAATAGCAAGCATCGCCACTGTAGCTGAGAGACTGCCAGCCAGCTGGAGGTCACTAGCAAGCATTGCCACTGAAGCTGTGAGACTGCCAGCTAGCAGGAGGTCACTAGCAAGCATCTCCACTGAAGCTGGGAGACTGCCGGCTAGCTGGAGGACACTAGCTGGAACCTCAATAAGTTGAAAAATAGCAAGCATCGCCACTGCAGCTGGGAGACTGCCATCTAGCTGGAGATCACTAGCAAGCATCGCCACTGAAGCTGGGAGACTGCCAGCTAGCTGGAGGTCACCAGCAAGCATCGCCACTGAAGCTGGAACACTGCCATCTCGCTGGAGGTCACTTGCAAGCAACGCCACTGAAGCTGGCAGACTGCCAGCTGGCTGAAGGTTACTAGCAAGCATCACCACTGAAGCTGGGAGACTACCAGCTAGCTGCAGGGCACTAGCCGGAACCTCAATAAGTTGAAAAATAGCAAGCATCGCCACTGCAGCTGGGAGACTGCCAGCTAGCTGGAGGTCACTAGCAAGCTCGCCACTGAATCTGGGAGACTACCACCTATCTGAAGGTCACTACCTGGAACCTCAATAAGTTGAAAGATAGCAAGCATCGCCACTGCAGCTGGGAGACTGTCATCTAGCTGGAGGTCACCAGCAAGTATCGCCACTGAAGCTGGGAGACTGCCAGCTAGCTGGAAGTCTTTAGCAAGCATCGCCACTGATCCTGGGAGACTGCCATCTAGCTGGACGTCACTAGCAAGCATCGTCACTGAAGCTGGAAGACTGCCAGCTAGCTGGAGGTCACTTGCAAGCATTGCCACAGAAGCTGGGAGACTGCCAGCTAGCTGGAAGTCTTTAGCAAGCATCGCCACTGATCCTGGGAGACTGCCATCTAGCTGGACGTCACTAGCAAGCATCGCCACTGAAGCCGGAAGACTGCCACCTAGCTGGAGGTCACTTGCAAGCATCGCCACAGAAGCTGGAGGTCACTAGCAAGCATCGCCACTGAACCTGAGAGACTGCCAGCTTGCTGGAGATCACTAGCTAGAACCTGAATAAGATGAAAAATAGCAAGGATCGCCACTGCAGCTGGGAGACTGCCATCTAGCTGGAGGTCACTAGCGAGTATCGCCACTGAAACTGTAAGACTGCCATCTAGCTGGACGTCACTAGCAAGCATCGCCACTGAAGCTGGAAGACTGCCTGCTAGCTGGAGGTCACTAGCAAGCTCGCCACTCAATCTGCTAGACTACCACCTATCTGAAGGTCACTACCTGGAACCTCAATAAGTTGAAAGATAGCAAGCATCGCCACTGCAGCTGGGAGACTGCCATCTAGCTGGAGGTCACTAGCAAGCATCGCCACTGAAGCTAGGAGACTACTAGCAAGCATCACCACTGAAGCTAGGAGACTACCAGCCAGCTGGAGGCCACTAGCTGGAACCTCAATAAGTTGAAAAATAGCAAGCATCGCCACTGCAGCTGGGAGACTGCCATCTACCTGGAGGTAACTAGCAAGCATCGCCACTGAAACTAGAAGACTGCCAGCTACCTGGAGGTCACTAGCAAGCAACGCCACTGATGCTGTGAGACTCCCAGCTAGCTGGAGGTCACTAGCAAGCATCTCCACTGAAGCTAGGAGACTACCAGCTAGCTGGAGGGCACTAGCAAACTCGCCACTGAATCTGGGAGACTACCAGCTAGCTGAAGGTCACTAGCTGGAACCTCAATAAGTTGAAAGATAGCAAGCATCGCCACTGCAGCTGGGAGACTGTCATCTAGCTGGAGGTCACTAGCAAGCATTACCACTGAAGCTGGAAGACTGCCAGCTAGCTGGAGGTCACTAGCAAGCATCGCCACTGAAGCTGGGAGACTACCAGCTAGCTGGAAGTCTTTAGCAAGCATCGCCACTGATCCAGGGAGACTGCCATCTAGCTGGAGGTCACTAGCAAGCATCGCCACTGAAGCTGGAAGACTGCCTGCTAGCTGGAGGTCACTTGCAAGCATCGCCACTGAAGCTGGGAGACTGCCAGCTAGCTGGAGGTCACTTGCAAGCATCGCCACTGAAGCTGGGAGACTGCCATCTAGCTGGAGGTCACTAGCAAGCATCGCCACTGAAGCTGGGAGACTGTCATCTAGCTGGAGGTCACTAGCAAGCATCGCCACTGAAGCTGGAAGCCAGCTAGCTGGAGGTCACTAGCAAGCATCGCCACTGAAGCTGGGAGACTGCCAGCCAGCTGGAATTCTTTAGCAAGCATTGCCACTGATCCTGGGAGACTGCCATCTAGCTGGAGGTAACAAGCAAGCATCGCCACTGAAGCTGGAAGACTGCCAGCTAGCTGGAGGTCACTAGCAAGCATCGCCACTGAAGCTGAGAGACTGCCAGCTTGCTGAAGATCACTAGCTAGAACCTCAATAAGATGAAAAATAGCAAGCATCGCCACTGCAGCTGGGAGACTGCCATCTAGCTGGAGATAACTAGCAAGCATCGCCACTGATCCTGGGAGACTGCCATCTAGCTGGAGGTCCCTAGCATGCAACGCCACTGATGCTGTGAGACTCCCAGCAAGCGGGAGGTCACTAGCAAGCATCGCCACTGAAGCTGGGAGACTGTCAGCTGGCTCTAGGTCACTGGCAAGCATCGCAACTGAAGCTGGGAGACTGCCAGCCAGCTGGAGGTCACTAGCAAGCATCGCCACTGAAGCTGAGAGACTGCCAGCTTGCTGGAGATCACTAGCTAGAACCTCAATAAGATGAAAAATAGCAAGCATCGCCACTGCAGCTGGGAGACTGCCATCTAGCTGGAGGTAACTAGCAAGCATCGCCACTGAAGCTGGAAGACTGCCAGCTAGCTGGAGGTCACTAGCAAGCATCGCCACTGAAGCTGGGAGACTACCAGCTAGCTGGAAGTCTTTAGCAAGCATCGCCACAGATCCTGGGAGACTGCCATCTAGCTGGAGGTCACTAGCAAGCATCGCCACTGAAGCTGGAAGACTGCCTGCTAGCTGGAGGTCACTTGCAAGCATAGCCACTGATGCTGTGAGACTGCCAGCTAAGTGGAGGTCACTAGCAAGCATCTCCACTGAAGCTGGGAGACTGCCAGCTAGCCGGAGGACACTAGCAAGCATTGCCACTGAAGCTGTGAGACTGCCAGCTAGCAGGAGGTCACTAGCAAGCATCTCCACTGAAGCTGGGAGACTGCCGGCTACCTGGAGGTCACTAGCTGGAACCTCAAGATGAAAAATAGCAAGCATCGCCACTGTAGCTGAGAGACTGCCAGCTAGCGGGAGGTCACTAGCAAGCATTGCCACTGAAGCTTTGAGACTGCCAGCTAGCAGGAGGTCACTAGCAAGCATCTCCACTGAAGCTGGGAGACTGCCGGCTAGCTGGAGGACACTAGCTGGAACCTCAATAAGTTGAAAAATAGCAAGCATCGCCACTGCAGCTGGGAGACTGCCATCTAGCTGGAGGTCACTAGCAAGCATCGCCACTGAAGCTGGAAGACTGCCAGCTAGCTGGAAGTCTTTAGCAAGGATCGCCACTGATCCTGGGAGACTGCCATCTAGCTGGACGTCACTAGCAAGCATCGCCACAGAAGCTGGAAGACTGCCTGCTAGCTGGAGGTCACTCGCAAGCATCGCCACAGAAGCTGAGAGACTGCCAGCTAGCTGGAGGTCACTAGCAAGCTCGCCACTGAATCTAGTAGACTACCAGCTAGCTGAAGGTCACTAGCTGGAACCTCAATGAGTTGAAAGATAGCAAGCATCGCCACTGCAGCTGGGAGACTGCCATCTAGCTGGAGGTCACTAGCAAGCATCGCCACTGAAGCTAGGAGATTACTAGCAAGCATCACCACTGAAGCTAGGAGACTACCAGCTAGCTGGAGGGCACTAGCTGGAACCTCAATAAGTTGAAAAATAGAAAGCATCGCCACTGCAGCTGGGAGACTGCCAGCTAGCTGGAGGTCACTAGCAAGCATCTCCACTGAAGCTGGGAGACTGCCAGCTAGCTGGAGGTCACTTGCAAGCATTGCCACAGAAGCTGGGAGACTGCCAGCTAGCTGGAAGTCTTTAGCAAGCATCGCCACTGATCCTGGGAGACTGCCATCTAGCTGGACTTCACTAGCAAGCATCGCCACTGAAGCCGGAAGACTGCCAGCTAGCTGGAGGTCACTTGCAAGCATCGCCACAGAAGCTGGAGGTCACTAGCAAGCATCGCCACTGAACCTGAGAGACTGCCAGCTTGCTGGAGATCACTAGCTAGAACCTGAATAAGATGAAAAATAGCAAGGATCGCCACTGCAGCTGGGAGACTGCCATCTAGCTGGAGGTCACTAGCGAGTATCGCCACTGAAACTGTAAGACTGCCATCTAGCTGGACGTCACTAGCAAGCATCTCCACTGAAGCTGGAAGACTGCCTGCTAGCTGGAGGTCACTAGCAAGCTCGCCACTCAATCTGCTAGACTACCACCTATCTGAAGGTCACTAGCTGGAACCTCAATAAGTTGAAAGATAGCAAGCATCGCCACTGCAGCTGGGAGACTGCCATCTAGCTGGAGGTCACTAGCAAGCATCGCCACTGAAGCTGGAAGACTGCCAGCTAGCTGGAGGTCACTAGCAAGCATCGCCACTGAAGCTGGGAGACTACCAGCTAGCTGGAAGTCTTTAGCAAGCATCGCCACAGATCCTGGGAGACTGCCATCTAGCTGGAGGTCACTAGCAAGCATCGCCACTGAAGCTGGAAGACTGCCTGCTAGCTGGAGGTCACTTGCAAGCATAGCCACTGATGCTGTGAGACTGCCAGCTAAGTGGAGGTCACTAGCAAGCATCTCCACTGAAGCTGGGAGACTGCCAGCTAGCCGGAGGACACTAGCAAGCATTGCCACTGAAGCTGTGAGACTGCCAGCTAGCAGGAGGTCACTAGCAAGCATCTCCACTGAAGCTGGGAGACTGCCGGCTACCTGGAGGTCACTAGCTGGAACCTCAAGATGAAAAATAGCAAGCATCGCCACTGTAGCTGAGAGGAGGGTGGTGGGTGATTAGGGTTTTACGTCCTGTATTTCTGCACCAGTTGGGCTAATTAGGACAGGCAGAGACCATGGCAATGAGACGAAGGATGAAACAGCCATCCAACTTAGGCTCGACCGGGAATCGAACCCGGGACCCAGCGGTTGGAAGCCCAGAGCGCTACCTCTGAGCTAGGCCCCTGCCCTGTAGCTGAGAGACTGCCAGCTAGCGGGAGGTCACTAGCAAGCATTGCCACTGAAGCTGTGAGACTGCCAGCTAGCAGGAGGTCACTAGCAAGCATCTCCACTGAAGCTGGGAGACTGCCGGCTAGCTGGAGGACACTAGCTGGAACCTCAATAAGTTGAAAAATAGCAAGCATCGCCACTGCAGCTGGGAGACTGCCATCTAGCTGGAGGTCACTAGCAAGCATCGCCACTGAAGCTGGAAGACTGCCAGCTAGCTGGAAGTCTTTAGCAAGGATCGCCACTGATCCTGGGAGACTGCCATCTAGCTGGACGTCACTAGCAAGCATCGCCACAGAAGCTGGAAGACTGCCTGCTAGCTGGAGGTCACTTGCAAGCATCGCCACAGAAGCTGAGAGACTGCCAGCTAGCTGGAGGTCACTAGCAAGCTCGCCACTGAATCTAGTAGACTACCAGCTAGCTGAAGGTCACTAGCTGGAACCTCAATGAGTTGAAAGATAGCAAGCATCGCCACTGCAGCTGGGAGACTGCCATCTAGCTGGAGGTCACTAGCAAGCATCGCCACTGAAGCTAGGGGATTACTAGCAAGCATCACCACTGAAGCTAGGAGACTACCAGCTAGCTGGAGGGCACTAGCTGGAACCTCAATAAGTTGAAAAATAGAAAGCATCGCCACTGCAGCTGGGAGACTGCCAGCTAGCTGGAGGTCACTAGCAAGCATCTCCACTGAAGCTGGGAGACTGCCAGCTAGCTGGAGGTCACTTGCAAGCATTGCCACAGAAGCTGGGAGACTGCCAGCTAGCTGGAAGTCTTTAGCAAGCATCGCCACTGATCCTGGGAGACTGCCATCTAGCTGGACGTCACTAGCAAGCATCGCCACTGAAGCCGGAAGACTGCCAGCTAGCTGGAGGTCACTTGCAAGCATCGCCACAGAAGCTGGAGGTCACTAGCAAGCATCGCCACTGAACCTGAGAGACTGCCAGCTTGCTGGAGATCACTAGCTAGAACCTGAATAAGATGAAAAATAGCAAGGATCGCCACTGCAGCTGGGAGACTGCCATCTAGCTGGAGGTCACTAGCGAGTATCGCCACTGAAACTGTAAGACTGCCATCTAGCTGGACGTCACTAGCAAGCATCGCCACTGAAGCTGGAAGACTGCCTGCTAGCTGGAGGTCACTAGCAAGCTCGCCACTCAATCTGCTAGACTACCACCTATCTGAAGGTCACTAGCTGGAACCTCAATAAGTTGAAAGATAGCAAGCATCGCCACTGCAGCTGGGAGACTGCCATCTAGCTGGAGGTCACTAGCAAGCATCGCCACTGAAGCTAGGAAACTACCAGCCAGCTGGAGGCCACTAGCTGGAACCTCAATAAGTTGAAAAATAGCAAGCATCGCCACTGCAGCTGGGAGACTGCCATCTACCTGGAGGTAACTAGCAAGCATCGCCACTGAAACTAGAAGACTGCCAGCTACCTGGAGGTCACTAGCAAGCAACGCCACTGATGCTGTGAGACTCCCAGCTAGCTGGAGGTCACTAGCAAGCATCTCCACTGAAGCTAGGAGACTACCAGCTAGCTGGAGGGCACTAGCAAGCATCTCCACTGAAGCTAGGAGACTACCAGCTAGCTGGAGGGCACTAGCAAACTCGCCACTGAATCTGGGAGACTACCAGCAAGCTGAAGGTCACTAGCTGGAACCTCAATAAGTTGAAAGATAGCAAGCATCGCCACTGCAGCTGGGAGACTGTCATCTAGCTGGAGGTCACTAGCAAGCATTGCCACTGAAGCTGGAAGACCGCCAGCTAGCTGGAGGTCACTAGCAAGCATCGCCACTGAAGCTGGGAGACTACCAGCTAGCTGGAAGTCTTTAGCAAGCATCGCCACTGATCCAGGGAGACTGCCATCTAGCTGGAGGTCACTAGCAAGCATCGCCACTGAAGCTGGAAGACTGCCTGCTAGCTGGAGGTCACTTGCAAGCATCGCCACTGAAGCTGGGAGACTGCCAGCTAGCTGGAGGTCACTTGCAAGCATCGCCACTGAAGCTGGGAGACTGCCAGCTAGCTGGAGGTCACTAGCAAGCTTGCCACTGAATCTGGGAGACTACCAGCTAGCTGAAGGTCACTAGCTGGAACCTCAATAAGTTGAAAGATAGCAAGCATCGCCACTGCAGCTGGGAGACTGCCATCTAGCTGGAGGTCACTAGCAAGCATCGCAACTGAAGCTGGAAGACTGCCAGCTAGCTGGAGGTCACTTGCAAGCATAGCCACTGATGCTGTGAGACTGCCAGCTAAGTGGAGGTCACTAGCAAGCATCACCACTGAAGCTGGGAGACTACCAGCTAGCTGCAGGGCACAAGCTGGAACCTCAATCAGTTGAAAAATAGCAAGCATCGCCACTGCAGCTGGGAGACAGTCATCTAGCTGGAGGTCACTAGCAAGCATCGCCACTGAAACTGGAAGACTGCCAGCTAGCTGGAGGTCACTAGCAAGCATCTCCACTGAAGCTGGGAGACTGCCAGCTAGCTGGAGGTCACTAGCAAGCTCGCCACTGAATCTGGGAGACTACCAGCTAGCTGAAGGTCACTAGCTGGAACCTCAATAAGTTGAAAGATAGCAAGCATCACCACTGCAGCTGGGAGACTGCCATCTAGCTGGAGGTCACTAGCAAGCATCGCCACTGAAGCTGGGAGACTGTCATCTAGCTGGAGGTCACTAGCAAGCATCGCCACTGAAGCTGGAAGCCAGCTAGCTGGAGGTCACTAGCAAGCATCGCCACTGAAGCTGGGAGACTGCCAGCCAGCTGGAATTCTTTAGCAAGCATTGCCACTGATCCTGGGAGACTGCCATCTAGCTGGAGGTAACTAGCAAGCATCGCCACTGAAGCTGGAAGACTGCCAGCTAGCTGGAGGTCACTAGCAAGCATCGCCACTGAAGCTGAGAGACTGCCAGCTTGCTGAAGATCACTAGCTAGAACCTCAATAAGATGAAAAATAGCAAGCATCGCCACTGCAGCTGGGAGACTGCCATCTAGCTGGAGATAACTAGCAAGCATCGCCACTGATCCTGGGAGACTGCCATCTAGCTGGAGGTCACTAGCATGCAACGCCACTGATGCTGTGAGACTCCCAGCAAGCTGGAGGTCACTAGCAAGCATCGCCACTGAAGCTGGGAGACTGTCAGCTGGCTCTAGGTCACTGGCAAGCATCGCAACTGAAGCTGGGAGACTGCCAGCTAGCTGGAGGTCACTAGCAAGCATCGCCACTGAAGCTGAGAGACTGCCAGCTTGCTGGAGATCACTAGCTAGAACCTCAATAAGATGAAAAATAGCAAGCATCGCCACTGCAGCTGGGAGACTGCCATCAAGCTGGAGGTAACTAGCAAGCATCGCCACTGAAGCTGGAAGACTGCCAGCTAGCTGGAGGTCACTAGCAAGCATCGCCACTGAAGCTGGGAGACTACCAGCTAGCTGGAAGTCTTTAGCAAGCATCGCCACAGATCCTGGGAGACTGCCATCTAGCTGGAGGTCACTAGCAAGCATCGCCACTGAAGCTGGAAGACTGCCTGCTAGCTGGAGGTCACTTGCAAGCATAGCCACTGATGCTGTGAGACTGCCAGCTAAGTGGAGGTCACTAGCAAGCATCTCCACTGAAGCTGGGAGACTGCCAGCTAGCCGGAGGACACTAGCAAGCATTGCCACTGAAGCTGTGAGACTGCCAGCTAGCAGGAGGTCACTAGCAAGCATCTCCACTGAAGCTGGGAGACTGCCGGCTACCTGGAGGTCACTAGCTGGAACCTCAAGATGAAAAATAGCAAGCATCGCCACTGTAGCTGAGAGACTGCCAGCTAGCGGGAGGTCACTAGCAAGCATTGCCACTGAAGCTGTGAGACTGCCAGCTAGCAGGAGGTCACTAGCAAGCATCTCCACTGAAGCTGGGAGACTGCCGGCTAGCTGGAGGACACTAGCTGGAACCTCAATAAGTTGAAAAATAGCAAGCATCGCCACTGCAGCTGGGAGACTGCCATCTAGCTGGAGGTCACTAGCAAGCATCGCAACTGAAGCTGGAAGACTGCCAGCTAGCTGGAGGTCACTTGCAAGCATAGCCACTGATGCTGTGAGACTGCCAGCTAAGTGGAGGTCACTAGCAAGCATCACCACTGAAGCTGGGAGACTACCAGCTAGCTGCAGGGCACAAGCTGGAACCTCAATCAGTTGAAAAATAGCAAGCATCGCCACTGCAGCTGGGAGACAGTCATCTAGCTGGAGGTCACTAGCAAGCATCGCCACTGAAACTGGAAGACTGCCAGCTAGCTGGAGGTCACTAGCAAGCATCTCCACTGAAGCTGGGAGACTGCCAGCTAGCTGGAGGTCACTAGCAAGCTCGCCACTGAATCTGGGAGACTACCAGCTAGCTGAAGGTCACTAGCTGGAACCTCAATAAGTTGAAAGATAGCAAGCATCACCACTGCAGCTGGGAGACTGCCATCTAGCTGGAGGTCACTAGCAAGCATCGCCACTGAAGCTGGGAGACTGTCATCTAGCTGGAGGTCACTAGCAAGCATCGCCACTGAAGCTGGAAGCCAGCAAGCTGGAGGTCACTAGCAAGCATCGCCACTGAAGCTGGGAGACTGCCAGCCAGCTGGAATTCTTTAGCAAGCATTGCCACTGATCCTGGGAGACTGCCATCTAGCTGGAGGTAACTAGCAAGCATCGCCACTGAAGCTGGAAGACTGCCAGCTAGCTGGAGGTCACTAGCAAGCATCGCCACTGAAGCTGAGAGACTGCCAGCTTGCTGAAGATCACTAGCTAGAACCTCAATAAGATGAAAAATAGCAAGCATCGCCACTGCAGCTGGGAGACTGCCATCTAGCTGGAGATAACTAGCAAGCATCGCCACTGATCCTGGGAGACTGCCATCTAGCTGGAGGTCACTAGCATGCAACGCCACTGATGCTGTGAGACTCCCAGCAAGCTGGAGGTCACTAGCAAGCATCGCCACTGAAGCTGGGAGACTGTCAGCTGGCTCTAGGTCACTGGCAAGCATCGCAACTGAAGCTGGGAGACTGCCAGCTAGCTGGAGGTCACTAGCAAGCATCGCCATTGAAGCTGAGAGACTGCCAGCTTGCTGGAGATCACTAGCTAGAACCTCAATAAGATGAAAAATAGCAAGCATCGCCACTGCAGCTGGGAGACTGCCATCTAGCTGGAGGTGGTGGGTGGTGGTGGGTGATTAGGGCTTTACGTCCTGTATTTCTGCACCAGTTGGGCTAATTAGGACAGGCAGAGACCATGGCAATGAGACGAAGGATGAAACAGCCATCCAACTTAGGCTTGACCGGGAATCGAACCCGGGACCCATCTAGCTGGAGGTAACTAGCAAGCATCGCCACTGAAGCTGGAAGACTGCCAGCTAGCTGGAGGTCACTAGCAAGCATCGCCACTGAAGCTGGGAGACTACCAGCTAGCTGGAAGTCTTTAGCAAGCATCGCCACAGATCCTGGGAGACTGCCATCTAGCTGGAGGTCACTAGCAAGCATCGCCACTGAAGCTGGAAGACTGCCTGCTAGCTGGAGGTCACTTGCAAGCATAGCCACTGATGCTGTGAGACTGCCAGCTAAGTGGAGGTCACTAGCAAGCATCTCCACTGAAGCTGGGAGACTGCCAGCTAGCCGGAGGACACTAGCAAGCATTGCCACTGAAGCTGTGAGACTGCCAGCTAGCAGGAGGTCACTAGCAAGCATCTCCACTGAAGCTGGGAGACTGCCGGCTACCTGGAGGTCACTAGCTGGAACCTCAAGATGAAAAATAGCAAGCATCGCCACTGTAGCTGAGAGACTGCCAGCTAGCGGGAGGTCACTAGCAAGCATTGCCACTGAAGCTGTGAGACTGCCAGCTAGCAGGAGGTCACTAGCAAGCATCTCCACTGAAGCTGGGAGACTGCCGGCTAGCTGGAGGACACTAGCTGGAACCTCAATAAGTTGAAAAATAGCAAGCATCGCCACTGCAGCTGGGAGACTGCCATCTAGCTGGAGGTCACTAGCAAGCATCGCCACTGAAGCTGGAAGACTGCCAGCTAGCTGGAAGTCTTTAGCAAGGATCGCCACTGATCCTGGGAGACTGCCATCTAGCTGGACGTCACTAGCAAGCATCGCCACAGAAGCTGGAAGACTGCCTGCTAGCTGGAGGTCACTTGCAAGCATCGCCACAGAAGCTGAGAGACTGCCAGCTAGCTGGAGGTCACTAGCAAGCTCGCCACTGAATCTAGTAGACTACCAGCTAGCTGAAGGTCACTAGCTGGAACCTCAATGAGTTGAAAGATAGCAAACATCGCCACTGCAGCTGGGAGACTGCCATCTAGCTGGAGGTCACTAGCAAGCATCGCCACTGAAGCTAGGAGATTACTAGCAAGCATCACCACTGAAGCTAGGAGACTACCAGCTAGCTGGAGGGCACTAGCTGGAACCTCAATAAGTTGAAAAATAGAAAGCATCGCCACTGCAGCTGGGAGACTGCCAGCTAGCTGGAGGTCACTAGCAAGCATCTCCACTGAAGCTGGGAGACTGCCAGCTAGCTGGAGGTCACTAGCAAGCATCGCCACTGAAGCTGGGAGACTGCCAGCTAGCTGGAATTCTCTAGCAAGCATCGCCACTGATCCTGGGAGACTGCCATCTCGCTGGAGGTCACTAGCAAGCATCGCCACTGCAGCTGGGAGAATGCCATCTAGCTGGAGGTAACTAGCAAGCAACGCCACTGATGCTGGGAGACTGTCATCTAGCTGGAGGTCACTAGCAAGCATCTCCACTGAAGCTAGGAGACTACCAGCTAGCTGCAGGGCACAAGCTGGAACCTCAATAAGTTGAAAAATAGCAAGCATCGCCACTGCAGCTGGGAGACAGTCATCTAGCTGGAGGTAACTAGCAAGCATCGCCACTGAAACTGGAAGACTGCCAGCTACCTGGATGTCACTAGCAAGCATCTCCACTGAAGCTGGGAGACTGCCAGCTAGCTGGAGGTCACTAGCAAGCTCGCCACTGAATCTGGGAGACTACCAGCTAGCTGAAGGTCACTAGCTGAAACCTCAATAAGTTGAAAGATAACAAACATCACCACTGCAGCTGGGAGACTGCCATCTACTGGGAGGTCACTAGCAAGCATCGCCACTGAAGCTGGGAGACTGTCATCTAGCTGGAGGTCACTAGCAAGCATCGCCACTGAAGCTGGAAGACTGCCAGCTAGCTGGAGGTCACTAGCAAGTATCGCCACTGAAGCTGGGAGACTGCAAGCTAGCTGGAAGTCTTTAGCAAGCATCGCCACTGATCCTGGGAGACTGCCATCTAGCTGGACGTCACTAGCAAGCATCGCCACTGAAGCTGGAAGACTGCCTGCTAGCTGGAGGTCACTTGCAAGCATCGCCACCGAAGCTGGGAGACTGCCAGCTAGCTGGAGGTCACTAGCAAGCTCGCCACTGAATCTGGGAGACTACCAGCTAGCTGAAGGTCACTAGCTGGAACCTAAATAAGTTGAAAGATAGCAAGCATTGCCACTGCAGCTGGAAGACTGCCATCTAGCTGGAGGTCACTAGCAAGCATCGCCACTGAAGCTGGGAGACTGTCATCTAGCTGGAGGTCACTAGCAAGCATCTCCACTGAAGCTGGAAGCCAGCTAGCTGGAGGTCACTAGCAAGCATCGCCACTGAAGCTGGGAGACTGCCAGCTAGCTGGAATTCTTTAGCAAGCATTGCCACTGATCCTGGGAGACTGCCATCTAGCTGGAGGTAACTAGCAAGCATCGCCACTGAAGCTGGAAGACTGCCTCCTAGCTGGAGGTCACTTGCAAGCATCGCCACTGAAGCTGGTAGACTGTCAGCTGCCTGTAGGTCACTGGCAAGCATCGCAACTGAAGCTGGGAGACTGCCAGCTAGCTGGAGGTCACTAGCAAGCATCGCCACTGAAGCTGAGAGACTGCCAGCTTGCTGAAGATCACTAGCTAGAACCTCAATAACATGAAAATTAGCAAGCATCGCCACTGAAGCTGGTAGACTGTCAGCTGCCTGTAGGTCACTGGCAAGCATCGCAACTGAAGCTGGGAGACTGCCAGCTAGCTGGAGGTCACTAGCAAGCATCGCCACTGAAGCTGAGAGACTGCCAGCTTGCTGAAGATCACTAGCTAGAACCTCAATAACATGAAAATTAGCAAGCATCGCCACTGCAGCTGGGAGACTGCCATCTAGCTGGAGGTAACTAGCAAGCATCGCCACTGAAACTGGAAGACTGCCAGCTAGCTGGAGGTCACTAGCAAGCAACGCCACTGATGTTGTGAGACTCCCAGCTAGCTGGAGGTCACTAGCAAGCATCTCCACTGAAGCTGGGAGACTGCCAGCTAGCTGAAGGACACTAGCTGGAACCTCAATAAGTTGAAAAATAGCAAGCATCGCCACTGCAGCTGGGAGACTGCCATCTAGCTGGAGGTCACTAGCAAGCATAGCCACTGATGCTGTGAGACTGCCAGCTAAGTGGAGGTCACTAGCAAGCATCACCACTGAAGCTGGGAGACTACCAGCTAGCTGCAGGGCACAAGCTGGAACCTCAATAAGCTGAAAAATAGCAAGCATCGCCACTGCAGCTGGGAGACAGTCATCTAGCTGGAGGTAACTAGCAAGCATCGCCACTGAAACTGGAAGACTGCCAGCTAGCTGGAGGTCACTAGCAAGCATCTCCACTGAAGCTGGGAGACTGCCAGCTAGCTGGAGGTCACTAGCAAGCTCGCCACTGAATCTGGGAGACTGCCAGCTAGCTGAAGGTCACTAGCTGGAACCTCAATAAGTTGAAAGATAGCAAACATCACCACTGCAGCTGGGAGACTGCCATCTACTGGGAGGTCACTAGCAAGCATCGCCACTGAAGCTGGGAGACTGTCATCTAGCTGGAGGTCACTAGCAAGCATCGCCACTGAAGCTGGAAGACTGCCAGCTAGCTGGAGGTCACTAGCAAGGATCGCCACTGAAGCTGGGAAACTGCCAGCTAGCTGGAAGTCTTTAGCAAGCATCGCCACTGATCCTGGGAGACTGCCATCTAGCTGGACGTCACTAGCAAGCTTCGCCACTGAAACTGGAAGACTGCCTGCTAGCTGGAGGTCACTTGCAAGCATCGCCACTGAAGCTGGGAGACTTCCAGCTAGCTGGAGGTCACTAGCTAGAACCTCAATAAGTTGAAAGATAGCAAGCATCGCCACTGCAGCTGGGAGACTGCCATCTAGCTGGAGGTCACTAGCAAGCATCGCCACTGAAGCTGGGAGACTGTCATCTAGCTGGAGGTCACTAGCAAGCATCGCCACTGAAGCTGGAAGACTGCCAGCTAGCTGGAATTCTTTAGCAAGCATTGCCACTGATCCTGGGAGACTGCCATCTAGCTGAAGGTAACTAGCAAGCATCGCCACTGAAGCTGGAAGACTGCCTGCTAGCTGGAGGTCACTTGCAAGCATCGCCACTGAAGCTGGTAGACTGTCAGCTGGCTGTAGGTCACTGGCAAGCATCGCAACTGAAGCTGGGAGACTGCCATCTAGCTGGAGGTAACTAGCAAGCATCGCCACTGAAACTGGAAGACTGCCAGCTACCTGGAGGTCACTAGCAAGCAACGCCACTGATGCTGTGAGACTCCCAGCTAGCTGGAGGTCACTAGCAAGCATCTCCACTTTAGCTAGGAGACTACCAGCTAGCTGGAGGGCACTAGCTGGAACCTCAATAAGTTGAAAAATAGCAAGCATCGCCACTGCAGCTGGGAGACTGCCATCTAGCTGGAGGTAACTAGCAAGCATCGCCACTGAAACTGGAAGACTGCCACCTAGCTGGAGGTCACTAGCAAGCATCTCCACTGAAGCTGAGAGACTGCCAGCTAGCTGGAGGTCACTAGCAAACTCGCCACTGAATCTGGGAGACTACCAGCTAGCTGAAGGTCACTGGCTGGAACCTAAATAAGTTGAAAGATAGCAAGCATCGCCACTGCAGCTGGAAGACTGTCATCTAGCTGGAGGTCACTAGCAAGCATTGCCACTGAAGCTGGGAGACTGCCAGCTAGCTGGAAGTCTTTAGCAAGCATCGCCACTGTTCCTGGGAGACTGCCATCTAGCTGGAGGTCACTAGCAAGCATCGCCACTGAAGCTGGAAGACTGCCTGCTAGCTGGAGGTCACTTGCAAGCATCGCCACTGAAGCTGGGAGACTGCCAGCTAGCTGGAGGTCACTAGCAAGCTCGCCACTGAATCTGGGAGACTACCAGCTAGCTGAAGGTCACTAGCTGGAACCTCAATAAGTTGAAAGATAGCAAGCATCGCCACTGCAGCTGGGAGACAGTCATCTAGCTGGAGGTAACTAGCAAGCATCGCCACTGAAACTGGAAGACTGCCAGCTAGCTGGAGGTCACTAGCAAGCATCTCCACTGAAGCTGGGAGACTGCCAGCTAGCTGGAGGTCATTGGAAAGCTCGCCACTGAATCTGGGAGACTACCAGCTAGCTGAAGGTCACTAGCTGGAACCTCAATAAGTTGAAAGATAGCAAACATCACCACTGCAGCTGGGAGGCTGCCATCTACTGGGAGGTCACTAGCAAGCATCGCCACTGAAGCTGGGAGACTGTCATCTAGCTGGAGGTCACTAGCAAGCATCGCCACTGAAGCTGGAAGACTGCCAGCTAGCCGGAGGTCACTAGCAAGTATCGCCACTGAAGCTGGGAGACTGCCAGCTAGCTGGAAGTCTTTAGCAAGCATCGCCACTGATCCTGGGAGACTGCCATCTAGCTGGACGTCACTAGCAAGCATCGCCACTGAAGCTGGAAGACTGCCTGCCAGCTGGAGGTCACTTGCAAGCATCGCCACAGAAGCTGGGAGACTGTCAGCTAGCTGGAGGTCACTAGCAAGCTCGCCACTCAATCTGGTAGACTACCAGCTAGCTGAAGGTCACTAGCTGGAACCTCAATAAGTTGAAAGATAGCAAGCATCGCCAATGCAGCTGGGAGACTGCCATCTAAGTGGAGGTCACTAGCAAGCATCGCCACTGAAGCTAGGAAACTACTAGTAAGCATCAACACTGAAGCTAGGAGACTACCAGCCAGCTGGAGGCCACTAGCTGGAACCTCAATAAGTTGAAAAATAGCAAGCATCGCCACTGCAGCTGGGAGACTGCCATCTAGCTGGAGGTAACTAGCAAGCATCGCCACTGAAACTGGAAGACTGCCAGCTACCTGGAGGTCAGTAGCAAGCAACGCCACTGATGCTGTGAGACTCCCAGCTAGCTGGAGGTCACTAGCAAGCATCTCCACTGAAGCTAGGAGACTACCAGCTAGCTGGATGGCACTAGCCGGAACCTCAATAAGTTGAAAAATAGCAAGCATCGCCACTGCAGCTGGGAGACTGCCATCTAGCTGGCGGTAACTAGCAAGCATCGCCACTGAAACTGGAAGACTGCCAGCTAGCTGGAGGTCACTAGCAAGCATCTCCACTGAAGCTGGGAGACTGTCAGCTGGCTGTAGGTCACTGGCAAGCATCTCAACTGAAGCTGGGAGACTGCCAGCTCGCTGGAGGTCACTAGCAAGCATCGCCACTGAAGCTAGAAGACTGCCTGCTAGCTGGAGGAAACTAGGAAGCATCGCCACTGAAACTGGAAGACTGCCAGCTAGCTGGAGGTCACTAGCAAGTATCTCCACTGAAGATGGGAGACTGCCAGCTAGCTGGAGGTCACTAGCAAGCTCGCCACTGAATCTGGGAGACTACCAGCTAGCTGAAGGTCACTAGCTGGAACCTCAATAAGTTGAAAGATAGCAAGCATCGCCACTGCAGCTGGGTGACTCCCATCTAGCTGGAGGTCACTAGCAAGCATCGCCACTGAAGTTGGAAGACTGCCAGCTAGCTGGAGGTCACTAGCAAGCATTGCCACTGAAGCTGGAAGACTGCCATTATGCTGGAGGTCACTTGCAAGCCTAGCCACAGAAGCTGGCAGACTGCCACCTGGCTGAAGGTTACTAGCAAGCATCACCACTGAAGCTAGGAGACTACCAGCTAGCTGGAGGGCAATAGCTGGAACCTCAATAAGTTGAAAAATAGAAAGCATCGCCACTGCAGCTGGGAGACAGTCATCTAGCTGGAGGTAACTAGCAAGCATCGCCACTGAA
This sequence comes from Alitta virens, assembly GCA_932294295.1. Classification (NCBI taxonomy): domain Eukaryota; kingdom Metazoa; phylum Annelida; class Polychaeta; order Phyllodocida; family Nereididae; genus Alitta; species Alitta virens. The sequence continues at coordinate 23,040,187 of OW028585.1, read as the reverse complement.
GCTGAGAGACTGTCAGCTAGCTGGAGGTCACTAGCAAGCATCACCACTGAAGCTGGGAGATTGCTAGCTAGCTGGATGTCACTGGAACCTCAATAAGTTGAAAAATAGCAAGCATCGCCACTGCAGCTGAGAGACTGTCATCTAGCTGGACGTCACTAGCAAGCATCGCCACTGAAGCTGCAAGTATGCCAGCTAGCTGGAGGTCATTAGCAAGCATCGCCACTGAAGCTGGAAGACTGCCTGCTAGCTGGAGGTCACTTGCATGCATCGCCACTGAAGCTGGGAGACTGTCAGCTGGCTGTAGGTCAATGGCAAGCATCGCAACTGAAGCTGGGAGACTGCCAGCTAGCTGGAGTTCACTAGCAAGCATCGCCACAGAACCTGAGAGACTGCCAGCTTGCTGGAGATCACTAGCTAGAACCTCATTAAGATGAAAAATAGCAAGCATCACCACTGCAGCTGGGAGACTGACAGCTGGCTGTAGGTCACTGGCAAGCATCGCAACTGAAGCTGGAAGACTGCCAGCTAGCTGGAGGTCACTAGCAACCATCGCCACTGAAGCTGGGAGACTGCCAGCTAGATGGAATTCTCTAGCTAGCATCGCCACTGATCCTGGGAGACTACCATCTAGCTGGAGGTCACTAGCAAGCATCGCCACTGAAGCTGGAAGACTGCCTGCTAGCTGGCGGTCACTTGCAAGCATCGCCACTGAAGCTGGGAGACTGTCTGCTGGCTGTAGGTCACTGGCAAGCATCGCAACTGAAGCTGGGAGACTGCCAGCTAGCTGGAGGTCACTAGCAAGCATCGCCACTGAAACTGAGAGACTGCCAGCTGGCTGGAGATCATTAGCTAGAACCTGAATAAGATGAAAAATAGCAAGGATCGCCACTGCAGCTGAAAGACTGCCATCTAGCTGGAGGTAACTAGCGAGCATCGCCACTGAAACTGTAAGACTGCCAGCCAGCTGGAGGTCACTAGCAAGCATCTCCACTGAAGCTGGAAGACTGCCAGCTAGCTGAAGGTCACTAGCTGGAACCTCAATAAGTTGGAAGATAGCAAGCACCGCCACTGCAGCTGGGAGACTGCCATCTAGCTGGAGGTCACTAGCAAGTATCGCCACAGACGCTGGGAGACTGTCATCTAGCTGGAGGTCACTAGCAAGCATCGCCACTGAAGCTGGAACACTATCAGCTAGCAAGAGGTCACTAGCAAGCATCGCCACTGATGCTGGGAGACTGCCAGCTAATTGGAGGTCACTAGCAAGCTTCGCCACTGAAGCTGGCAGACTGCCAGCTAGCTGCAGGGCACTAGCTGGAACCTCAATAAGTTGAAAAATAGCAAGCATCGCCACTGCAGCTGGGAGACTGCCAGCTAGCTGGAGGTCACTAGCAAGCTCGCCACTGAATCTGGGAGACTACCAGCTAGCTGAAGGTCACTAGCTGGAACCTAAATAAGTTGAAAGATAGCAAACATCACCACTGCAGCTGGGAGACTGCCATCTAGTGGGAGGTCACTAGCAAGCATCGCCACTGAAGCTTGGAGACTGTCAACTAGCTGGAGGTCACTAGCAAGCATCGCCACTGAAGCTGGAAGACTGCCAGCTAGCTGGAGGTCACTAGCAAGTCTCGCCACTGTAGCTGGGAGACTGCTAGCTAGCTGGAGGTCACTGGAACCTCAATAAGTTGAAATATAGCAAGCATCGCCACTGCAGCTGGGAGACTGCCATCTAGCTGGAGATAACTAGCAAGCATCGCCACTGATCCTGGGAGACTGCCATCTAGCTGGAGGTCACTAGCATGCAACGCCACTGTTGCTGTGAGACTCCCAGCAAGCTGGAGGTCACTTGCAAGCATCGCCACTGAAGCTGGGAGACTGTCAGCTGGCTCTAGGTCACCAGCAATCATCGCCACTGAAACTGTATGACTGCCAGCTAGCAGGAGGTCACTAGCAAGCATCTCCACTGAAGCTGGGAGACTGCCGGCTAGCTGGAGGTCAATAGCTGGAACCTCAAGATGAAAAATAGCAAGCATCGCCACTGCAGCTGAGAGACTGCCAGCTAGCTGGAGGTCACTAGCAAGCATTGCCACTGAAGCTGTGAGACTGCCAGCTAGCAGGAGGTCACTAGCAAGCATCTCCACTGAAGCTGGGAGACTGCCGGCTAGCTGGAGGACACTAGCTGGAACCTCAATAAGTTGAAAAATAGCAAGCATCGCCACTGCAGCTGGGAGACTGCCATCTAGCTGGAGGTCACTAGCAAGCATCGCCACTGAAGCTGGGAGACTGCCAGCTAGCTGGAGGTCACTAGCAAGCATCGCCACTGAAGCTGGAACACTGCCATCTCGCTGGAGGTCACTTGCAAGCAACGCCACTGAAGCTGGCAGACTGCCAGCTGGCTGAAGGTTACTAGCAAGCATCACCACTGAAGCTGGGAGACTACCAGCTAGCTGCAGGGCACTAGCCGGAACCTCAATAAGTTGAAAAATAGCAAGCATCGCCACTGCAGCTGGGAGACTGCCAGCTAGCTGGAGGTCACTAGCAAGCTCGCCACTTAATCTGGGAGACTACCAGCTAGCTGAAGGTCACTAGCTGGAACCTCAATAAGTTGAAAGATAGCAAATATCACCACTGCAGCTGGGAGACTGCCATCTAGTGGGAGGTCACTAGCAAGCATCGCCACCGAAGCTGGGAGACTGTCATCTAGCTGGAGGTCACTAGCAAGCATCGCCACTGAAGCTGGAACACTGCCAGCTAGCTGGAGGTCACTAGCAAGTATCGCCACTGAAGCTGGGAGACTGCCAGCTAGCTGGAAGTCTTTAGCAAGCATCGCCACTGATCCTGGGAGACTGCCATCTAGCTGGACGTCACTAGCAAGCATCGCCACTGAAGCTGGAAGACTGCCAGCTAGCTGGAGGTCACTTGCAAGCATCGCCACAGAAGCTGGGAGACTGCCAGCTAGCTGGAGGTCACTAGCAAGCATCGCCACTGAACCTGAGAGACTGCCAGCTTGCTGCAGATCACTAGCTAGAACCTGAATAAGATGAAAAATAGCAAGGATCGCCACTGCAGCTGGGAGACTGCCATCTAGCTGGAGGTCACTAGCGAGTATCGCCACTGAAACTGTAAGACTGTCATCTAACTGGAGGGCACTAGCTGGAACCTCGATAAATTGAAAAATAGAAAGCATCGCCACTGCAGCTGGGAGACAGTCATCTAGCTGGAGGAAACTAGCAAGCATCGCCACTGAAACTGGAAGACTGCCAGCTAGCTGGAGGTCACTAGCAAGCATCTCCACAGAAGCTGGGAGACTGCCAGCTAGCTGGAGGTCACTAGCAAGCATCGCCACTGAAGCTGGGAGACTGCCAGCTAGCTGGAATTCTCTAGCAAGCATCGCCACTGAAGCTGGAAGACTGCCTGCTAGCTGGAGGTCACTTGCAAGCACTGCCACTGAAGCTGGGAGACTGTCAGCTGGCTGTAGGTCACTGGCAAGCATCTCAACTGAAGCTGGGAGACTGCCAGCTCGCTGGAGGTCACTAGCAAGCATCGCCACTGAACCTGAGAGACTGCCAGCTTGCTGGAGATCACTAGCTGGAACCTCAATAAGTTGAAAGATAGCAAGCATCGCCACTGCAGCTGGGAGACTGCCATCTAGCTGGAGGTCACTAGCAAGCATCGCCACTGAAGCTGGAAGACTGCCGGCTAGCTGGAGGTCACTTGCAAGCATCGCCACTGAAGCTGGCTGACTGCCAGCTAGCTAGAGGTCACTAGCAAGCATCGCCACTGAAGCTAGAAGACTGCCTGCTAGCTGGAGGAAACTAGGAAGCATCGCCACTGAAACTGTAAGACTGCCAGCTAGCTGGAGGTCACTAGCAAGTATCTCCACTGAAGCTGGGAGACTGCCAGCTAGCTGGAGGTCACTTGCAAGCATAGCCACTGATGCTGTGAGACTGCCAGCTAAGTGGAGGTCACTAGCAAGCATCGCCACTGAAGCTGGGAGACTCCCAGCTAGCTGGAGATCACTAGCTAGAACCTCAATAAGATGAAAAATAGCAAGCATCGCCACTGCAGGTGGGAGACTGCCATCTAGCTGGAGGTCACTAGGAAGCATCGCCACATAAGCTGGAAGACTGCCAGCTAGCTGGAGGTCACTAGCAAGCATCGCCACTGAAGCTGGAAGACTGCCATCTCGCTGAAGGTCACTTGCAAGCATCGCCACTGAAGCTGGCAGACTGCCAGCTAGCTGAAGGTTACTAGCAAGCATCACCACTGAAGCTGGGAGACAACCAGCTAGCTGGAGGCCACTAGCTGGAACCTCATTAAGTTGAAAAATAGCAAGCATCGCCACTGCAGCTGGGAGACAGTCATCTAGCTGGAGGTAACTAGCAAGCATCGCCACTGAAACTGGAAGACTGCCAGCTAGCTGGAGGTCACTAGCAAGTATCTCCACTCAAGCTGGGAGACTGCCAGCTAGCTGGAGGTCACTAGCAAGCTCGCCACTGAATCTGACAGACTACCAGCTAGCTGAAGGTCACTAGCTGGAACCTCAATAAGTTGAAAGATAGCAAGCATCGCCACTGCAGCTGGGAGAGTGCCACCTAGCTGGAGGTAACTAGCAAGCATCGCCACTGAAGTTGGAAGACTGCCAGCTAGCTGGAGGTCACTAGCAAGCATCGCCACTGAAGCTGGAAGACTGCCATCTCGCTGGAGGTCACTTGCAAGCATAGCCACAGAAGCTGGCAGACTGCCAGCTGGCTGAAGGTTACTAGCAAGCATCACCACTGAAGCTAGGAGACCACCAGCTAGCTGGAGGGCACTAGCTGGAACCTCGATAAATTGAAAAATAGAAAGCATCGCCACTGCAGCGGGAGACAGTCATCTAGCTGGAGGAAACTAGCAAGCATCGCCACTGAAACTGGAAGACTGCCAGCTAGCTGGAGGTCACTAGCAAGCATCTCCACAGAAGCTGGGAGACTGCCAGCTAGCTGGAGGTCACTAGCAAGCATCGCCACTGAAGCTGGGAGACTGCCAGCTAGCTGGAATTCTCTAGCAAGCATCGCCACTGATCCTGGGAGACTGCTATCTAGCTGGAGGTCACTAGCAAGCATCGCCACTGAAGCTGGAAGACTGCCTGCTAGCTGGAGGTCACTTGCAAGCATCGCCACTGAAGCTGGGAGACTGTCAGCTGGCTGTAGGTCACTGGCAAGCATCTCAACTGAAGCTGGGAGACTGCCAGCTCGCTGGAGGTCACTAGCAAGCATCGCCACTGAACCTGAGAGACTGCCAGCTTGCTGGAGATCACTAGCTGGAACCTCAATAAGTTGAAAGATAGCAAGCATCGCCACTGCAGCTGGGAGACTGCCATCTAGCTGGAGGTCACTAGCAAGCATCGCCACTGAAGCTGGAAGACTGCCGGCTAGCTGGAGGTCACTTGCAAGCATCGCCACTGAAGCTGGCTGACTGCCAGCTGACTAGAGGTCACTAGCAAGCATCGCCACTGAAGCTAGAAGACTGCCTGCTAGCTGGAGGAAACTAGGAAGAATCGCCACTGAAACTGGAAGACTGCCAGCTAGCTGGAGGTCACTAGCAAGTATCTCCACTGAAGCTGGGAGACTGCCAGCTAGCTGGAGGTCACTAGCAAGCTCGCCACTGAATCTGGGAGACTACCAGCTAGCTGAAGGTCACTAGCTGGAACCTCAATAAGTTGAAAGATAGCAAGCATCGCCACTGCAGCTGGGTGACTGCCATCTAGCTGGAGGTCACTAGCAAGCATCGCCACTGAAGTTGGAAGACTGCCAGCTAGCTGGAGGTCACCAGCAAGCATTGCCACTGAAGCTGGAAGACTGCCTGCTAGCTGGCGGTCACTTGCAAGCATCGCCACTGAAGCTGGGAGACTGTCAGCTGGCTGTAGGTCACTGGCAAGCATCGCAACTGAAGCTGGGAGACTGCCAGCTAGCTGGAGGTCACTATTAAGTCTCGCCACTGTAGCTGGGAGACTGCTAGCTAGCTGGAGGTCACTGGAACCTCAATAAGTTGAAATATAGCAAGCATCGCCACTGCAGCTGGGAGACTGCCATCTAGCTGGAGGTCACTAGCAAGCATCGCCACTGAAGCTGGGAGACTGCCAGCTAGCTGGAGGTCACTAGCAAGCATCGCCACTGAAGCTGGAACACTGCCATCTCGCTGGAGGTCACTTGCAAGCAACGCCACTGAAGCTGGCAGACTGCCAGCTGGCTGAAGGTTACTAGCAAGCATCACCACTGAAGCTGGGAGACTACCAGCTAGCTGCAGGGCACTAGCCAGAACCTCAATAAGTTGAAAAATAGCAAGCATCACCACTGCAGCTGGGAGACTGCCAGCTAGCTGGAGGTCACTAGCAAGCTCGCCACTGAATCTGGGAGACTACCAGCTAGCTGAAGGTCACTAGCCGGAACCTCAATAAGTTGAAAGATAGCAAGCATCACCACTGCAGCTGGGAGACTGCCATCTAGTGGGAGGTCACTAGCAAGCATCGCCACCGAAGCAGGGAGACTGTCATCTAGCTGGAGGTCACTAGCAAGCATTGCCACTGAAGCTGGAACACTGCCAGCTAGCTGGAGGTCACAAGCAAGTATCGCCACTGAAGCAGGGAGACTGCCAGCTAGCTGGAAGTCTTTAGCAAGCATCGCCACTGATCCTGGGAGACTGCCATCTAGCTGGACGTCACTAGCAAGCATCGCCACTGAAGCTGGAAGACTGCCAGCTAGCTGGAGGTCACTTGCAAGCATCGCCACAGAAGCTGGGAGACTACCAGCTAGCTGGAGGTCACTAGCAAGCATCGCCACTGAACCTGAGAGACTGCCAGCTTGCTGCAGATCACTAGCTAGAACCTGAATAAGATGAAAAATAGCAAGGATCGCCACTGCAGCTGGGAGACTGCCATCTAGCTGGAGGTCACTAGCGAGTATCGCCACTGAAACTGTAAGACTGTCATCTAACTGGAGGTCACTAGCAAGCATCGCCACTGAAGCTGGAAGACTGCCTGCTAGCTGGAGGTCACTTGCAAGCATAGCCACTGATGCTGTGAGACTGCCAGCTAAGTGGAGGTCACTAGCAAGCATCGCCACTGAAGCTGGGAGACTCCCAGCTAGCTGGAGATCACTAGCTAGAACCTCAATAAGATGAAAAATAGCAAGCATCGCCACTGCAGGTGGGAGACTGCCATCTAGCTGGAGGTCACTAGGAAGTATCGCCACATAAGCTGGAAGACTGCCAGCTAGCTGGAGGTCACTAGCAAGCATCGCCACTGAAGCTGGAAGACTGCCATCTCGCTGAAGGTCACTTGCAAGCATCGCCACTGAAGCTGGCAGACTGCCAGCTAGCTGAAGGTTACTAGCAAGCATCACCACTGAAGCTGGGAGACAACCAGCTAGCTGGAGGCCACTAGCTGGAACCTCATTAAGTTGAAAAATAGCAAGCATCGCCACTGCAGCTGGGAGACAGTCATCTAGCTGGAGGTAACTAGCAAGCATCGCCACTGAAACTGGAAGACTGCCAGCTAGCTGGAGGTCACTAGCAAGTATCTCCACTCAAGCTGGGAGACTGCCAGCTAGCTGGAGGTCACTAGCAAGCTCGCCACTGAATCTGACAGACTACCAGCTAGCTGAAGGTCACTAGCTGGAACCTCAATAAGTTGAAAGATAGCAAGCATCGCCACTGCAGCTGGGAGAGTGCCATCCAGCTGGAGGTCACTAGCAAGCATCGCCACATAAGCTGGGACACTGCCATCTAGCTGGAGGTCACTAGGAAGCATCGCCACATAAGATGGGAGACTGCCAGCTAGCTGGAGGTCACTAGCAAGCATCGCTACTGAACCTGAGAGACTGCCAGCTTGCTGGAGATCACTAGCTAGAACCTCAATAAGATGAAAAATAGCAAGCATCACCACTGCAGCTGGGAGACTGCCACCTAGCTGGAGGTTACTAGCAAGCATCGCCACTGAAGTTGGAAGACTGCCAGCTAGCTGGAGGTCACTAGCAAGCATCGCCACTGAAGCTGGAAGACTGCCATCTCGCTGGAGGTCACTTGCAAGCATAGCCACAGAAGCTGGCAGACTGCCAGCTGGCTGAAGGTTACTAGCAAGCATCACCACTGAAGCTAGGAGACCACCAGCTAGCTGGAGGGCACTAGCTGGAACCTCGATAAATTGAAAAATAGAAAGCATCGCCACTGCAGCTGGGAGACAGTCATCTAGCTGGAGGAAACTAGCAAGCATCGCCACTGAAACTGGAAGACTGCCAGCTAGCTGGAGGTCACTAGCAAGCATCTCCACAGAAGCTGGGAGACTGCCAGCTAGCTGGAGGTCACTAGCAAGCATCGCCACTGAAGCTGGGAGACTGCCAGCTAGCTGGAATTCTCTAGCAAGCATCGCCACTGATCCTGGGAGACTGCTATCTAGCTGGAGGTCACTAGCAAGCATCGCCACTGAAGCTGGAAGACTGCCTGCTAGCTGGAGGTCACTTGCAAGCATTGCCACTGAAGCTGGGAGACTGTCAGCTGGCAGTAGGTCACTGGCAAGCATCTCAACTGAAGCTGGGAGACTGCCAGCTCGCTGCAGGTCACTAGGAAGCATCGCCACTGAACCTGAGAGACTGCCAGCTTGCTGGAGATCACTAGCTGGAACCTCAATAAGTTGAAAGATAGCAAGCATCGCCACTGCAGCTGGGAGACTGCCATCTAGCTGGAGGTCACTAGCAAGCATCGCCACTGAAGCTGGAAGACTGCCGGCTAGCTGGAGGTCACTTGCAAGCATCGCCACTGAAGCTGGCTGACTGCCAGCTAGCTAGAGGTCACTTGCAAGCATCGCCACTGAAGCTAGAAGACTGCCTGCTAGCTGGAGGAAACTAGGAAGCATCGCCACTGAAACTGTAAGACTGCCAGCTAGCTGGAGGTCACTAGCAAGTATCTCCACTGAAGCTGGGAGACTGCCGGCTAGCTGGAGGTCACTTGCAAGCATCGCCACTGAAGCTGGCTGACTGCCAGCTAGCTAGAGGTCACTAGCAAGCATCGCCACTGAAGCTAGAAGACTGTCTGCTAGCTGGAGGAAACTAGGAAGCATCGCCACTGAAACTGTAAGACTGCCAGCTAGCTGGAGGTCACTAGCAAGTATCTCCACTGAAGCTGGGAGACTGCCAGCTAGCTGGAAGTCACTTGCAAGCATAGCCACTGATGCTGTGAGACTGCCAGCTAAGTGGAGGTCACTAGCAAGCATCGCCACTGAAGCTGGGAGACTCCCAGCTAGCTGGAGATCACTAGCTAGAACCTCAATAAGATGAAAAATAGCAAGCATCGCCACTGCAGGTGGGAGACTGCCATCTAGCTGGAGGTCACTAGGAAGCATCGCCACATAAGCTGGAAGACTGCCAGCTAGCTGGAGGTCATTAGCAAGCATCGCCACTGAAGCTGGAAGACTGCCATCTCGCTGAAGGTCACTTGCAAGCATCGCCACTGAAGCTGGCAGACTGCCAGCTAGCTGAAGGTTACTAGCAAGCATCACCACTGAAGCTGGGAGACAACCAGCTAGCTGGAGGCCACTAGCTGGAACCTCATTAAGTTGAAAAATAGCAAGCATCGCCACTGCAGCTGGGAGACAGTCATCTAGCTGGAGGTAACTAGCAAGCATCGCCACTAAAACTGGAAGACTGCCAGCTAGCTGGAGGTCACTAGCAAGTATCTCCACTCAAGCTGGGAGACTGCCAGCTAGCTGGAGGTCACTAGCAAGCTCGCCACTGAATCTGACAGACTACCAGCTAGCTGAAGGTCACTAGCTGGAACCTCAAGAAGTTGAAAGATAGCAAGCATCGCCACTGCAGCTGGGAGAGTGCCATCCAGCTGGAGGTCACTAGCAAGCATCGCCACATAAGCTGGGACACTGCCATCTAGCTGGAGGTCACTAGGAAGCATCGCCACATAAGATAGGAGACTGCCAGCTAGCTGGAGGTCACTAGCAAGCATCGCTACTGAACCTGAGAGACTGCCAGCTTGCTGGAGATCACTAGCTAGAACCTCAATAAGATGAAAAATAGCAAGCATCACCACTGCAGCTGGGAGACTGCCACCTAGCTGGAGGTAACTAGCAAGCATCGCCACTGAAGTTGGAAGACTGCCAGCTAGCTGGAGGTCACTAGCAAGCATCGCCACTGAAGCTGGAAGACTGCCATCTCGCTGGAGGTCACTTGCAAGCATAGCCACAGAAGCTGGCAGACTGCCAGCTGGCTGAAGGTTACTAGCAAGCATCACCACTGAAGCTAGGAGATCACCAGCTAGCTGGAGGGCACTAGCTGGAACCTCGATAAATTGAAAAATAGAAAGCATCGCCACTGCAGCTGGGAGACAGTCATCTAGCTGGAGGAAACTAGCAAGCATCGCCACTGAAACTGGAAGACTGCCAGCTAGCTGGAGGTCACTAGCAAGCATCTCCACAGAAGCTGGGAGACTGCCAGCTAGCTGGAGGTCACTAGCAAGCATCGCCACTGAAGCTGGGAGACTGCCAGCTAGCTGGAATTCTCTAGCAAGCATCGCCACTGATCCTGGGAGACTGCTATCTAGCTGGAGGTCACTAGCAAGCATCGCCACTGAAGCTGGAAGACTGCCTGCTAGCTGGAGGTCACTTGCAAGCATCGCCACTGAAGCTGGGAGACTGTCAGCTGGCTGTAGGTCACTGGCAAGCATCTCAACTGAAGCTGGGAGACTGCCAGCTCGCTGGAGGTCACTAGCAAGCATCGCCACTGAACCTGAGAGACTGCAAGCTTGCTGGAGATCACTAGCTGGAACCTCAATAAGTTGAAAGATAGCAAGCATCGCCACTGCAGCTGGGAGACTGCCATCTAGCTGGAGGTCACTAGCAAGCATCGCCACTGAAGCTGGAAGACTGCCGGCTAGCTGGAGGTCACTTGCAAGCATCGCCACTGAAGCTGGCTGACTGCCAGCTAACTAGAGGTCACTAGCAAGCATCGCCACTGAAGCTAGAAGACTGCCTGCTAGCTGGAGGAAACTAGGAAGCATCGCCACTGAAACTGGAAGACTGCCAGCTAGCTGGAGGTCACTAGCAAGTATCTCCACTGAAGCTGGGAGACTGCCAGCTAGCTGGAGGTCACTAGCAAGCTCGCCACTGAATCTGGGAGACTACCAGCTAGCTGAAGGTCACTAGCTGGAACCTCAATAAGTTGAAAGATAGCAAGCATCGCCACTGCAGCTGGGTGACTGCCATCTAGCTGGAGGTCACTAGCAAGCATCGCCACTGAAGTTGGAAGACTGCCAGCTAGCTGGAGGTCACTAGCAAGCATTGCCACTGAAGCTGGAAGACTGCCATTATGCTGGAGGTCACTTGCAAGCCTAGCCACAGAAGCTGGCAGACTGCCAGCTGGCTGAAGGTTACTAGCAAGCATCACCACTGAAGCTAGGAGACTACCAGCTAGCTGGAGGGCAATAGCTGGAACCTCAATAAGTTGAAAAATAGAAAGCATCGCCACTGCAGCTGGGGGACAGTCATCTAGCTGGAGGTAACTAGCAAGCATCGCCACTGAAGCTGAGAGACTGTCAGCTAGCTGGAGGTCACTAGCAAGCATCAACACTGAAGCTGGGATATTGCTAGCTAGCTGGAGGTCACTGGAACCTCAATAAGTTGAAAAATAGCAAGCATCGCCACTGCAGCTGAGAGACTGTCATCTAGCTGGACGTCACTAGCAAGCATCGCCACTGAAGCTGCAAGTATGCCAGCTAGCTGGAGGTCATTAGCAAGCATCGCCACTGAAGCTGGAAGACTGCCTGCTAGCTGGAGGTCACTTGCATGCATCGTCACTGAAGCTCGGAGACTGTCAGCTGGCTGTAGGTCAATGGCAAGCATCGCAACTGAAGCTGGGAGACTGCCAGCTAGCTGGAGTTCACTAGCAAGCATCGCCACAGAACCTGAGAGACTGCCAGCTTGCTGGAGATCACTAGCTAGAACCTCAATAAGATGAAAAATAGCAAGCATCGCCACTGCAGCTGGGAGACTGTCAGCTGGCTGTAGGTCACTGGCAAGCATCGCAACTGAAGCTGGAAGACTGCCAGCTAGCTGGAGGTCACTAGCAAGCATCTCCACTGAAGCTGGGAGACTACCAGCTAGCTGGAGGTCACTAGCAAGCATCGCCACTGAAGCTGGGAAACTGCCAGCTAGATGGAATTCTCTAGCTAGCATCGCCACTGATCCTGGGAGACTGCCATCTAGCTGGAGGTCACTAGCAAGCATCGCCACTGAAGCTGGAAGACTGCCTGCTAGCTGGCGGTCACTTGCAAGCATCGCCACTGAAGCTGGGAGACTGTCAGCTGGCTGTAGGTCACTGGCAAGCATCGCAACTGAAGCTGGGAGACTGCCAGCTAGCTGGAGGTCACTAGCAAGTCTCGCCACTGTAGCTGGGAGACTGCTAGCTAGCTGGAGGTCACTGGAACCTCAATAAGTTGAAATATAGCAAGCATCGCCACTGCAGCTGGGAGACTGCCATCTAGCTGGAGGTCACTAGCAAGCATCGCCACTGAAGCTGGGAGACTGCCAGCTAGCTGGAGGTCACTAGCAAGCATCGCCACTGAAGCTGGAACACTGCCATCTCGCTGGAGGTCACATGCAAGCAACGCCACTGAAGCTGGCAGACTGCCAGCTGGCTGAAGGTTACTAGCAAGCATCACCACTGAAGCTGGGAGACTACCAGCTAGCTGCAGGGCACTAGCCGGAACCTCAATAAGTTGAAAGATAGCAAGCATCACCACTGCAGCTGGGAGACTGCCATCTAGTGGGAGGTCACTAGCAAGCATCGCCACCGAAGCAGGGAGACTGTCATCTAGCTGGAGGTCACTAGCAAGCATTGCCACTGAAGCTGGAACACTGCCAGCTAGCTGGAGGTCACAAGCAAGTATCGCCACTGAAGCAGGGAGACTGCCAGCTAGCTGGAAGTCTTTAGCAAGCATCGCCACTGATCCTGGGAGACTGCCATCTAGCTGGACGTCACTAGCAAGCATCGCCACTGAAGCTGGAAGACTGCCAGCTAGCTGGAGGTCACTTGCAAGCATCGCCACAGAAGCTGGGAGACTACCAGCTAGCTGGAGGTCACTAGCAAGCATCGCCACTGAACCTGAGAGACTGCCAGCTTGCTGCAGATCACTAGCTAGAACCTGAATAAGATGAAAAATAGCAAGGATCGCCACTGCAGCTGGGAGACTGCCATCTAGCTGGAGGTCACTAGCGAGTATCGCCACTGAAACTGTAAGACTGTCATCTAACTGGAGGTCACTAGCAAGCATCGCCACTGAAGCTGGAAGACTGCCTGCTAGCTGGAGGTCACTTGCAAGCATAGCCACTGATGCTGTGAGACTGCCAGCTAAGTGGAGGTCACTAGCAAGCATCGCCACTGAAGCTGGGAGACTCCCAGCTAGCTGGAGATCACTAGCTAGAACCTCAATAAGATGAAAAATAGCAAGCATCGCCACTGCAGGTGGGAGACTGCCATCTAGCTGGAGGTCACTAGGAAGCATCGCCACATAAGCTGGAAGACTGCCAGCTAGCTGGAGGTCACTAGCAAGCATCGCCACTGAAGCTGGAAGACTGCCATCTCGCTGAAGGTCACTTGCAAGCATCGCCACTGAAGCTGGCAGACTGCCAGCTAGCTGAAGGTTACTAGCAAGCATCACCACTGAAGCTGGGAGACAACCAGCTAGCTGGAGGCCACTAGCTGGAACCTCATTAAGTTGAAAAATAGCAAGCATCGCCACTGCAGCTGGGAGACAGTCATCTAGCTGGAGGTAACTAGCAAGCATCGCCACTGAAACTGGAAGACTGCCAGCTAGCTGGAGGTCACTAGCAAGTATCTCCACTCAAGCTGGGAGACTGCCAGCTAGCTGGAGGTCACTAGCAAGCTCGCCACTGAATCTGACAGACTACCAGCTAGCTGAAGGTCACCAGCTGGAACCTCAATAAGTTGAAAGATAGCAAGCATCGCCACTGCAGCTGGGAGAGTGCCATCCAGCTGGAGGTCACTAGCAAGCATCGCCACATAAGCTGGGACACTGCCATCTAGCTGGAGGTCACTAGGAAGCATCGCCACATAAGATGGGAGACTGCCAGCTAGCTGGAGGTCACTAGCAAGCATCGCTACTGAACCTGAGAGACTGCCAGCTTGCTGGAGATCACTAGCTAGAACCTCAATAAGATGAAAAATAGCAAGCATCACCACTGCAGCTGGGAGAGTGCCACCTAGCTGGAGGTAACTAGCAAGCATCGCCACTGAAGTTCGAAGACTGCCAGCTAGCTGGAGGTCACTAGCAAGCATCGCCACTGAAGCTGGAAGACTGCCATCTCGCTGGAGGTCACTTGCAAGCATAGCCACAGAAGCTGGCAGACTGCCAGCTGGCTGAAGGTTACTAGCAAGCATCACCACTGAAGCTAGGAGACCACCAGCTAGCTGGAGGGCACTAGCTGGAACCTCGATAAATTGAAAAATAGAAAGCATCGCCACTGCAGCTGGGTGACAGTCATCTAGCTGGAGGAAACTAGCAAGCATTGCCACTGAAACTGGAAGACTGCCAGCTAGCTGGAGGTCACTAGCAAGCATCTCCACAGAAGCTGGGAGACTGCCAGCTAGCTGGAGGTCACTAGCAAGCATCGCCACTGAAGCTGGGAGACTGCCAGCTAGCTGGAATTCTCTAGCAAGCATCGCCACTGATCCTGGGAGACTGCTATCTAGCTGGAGGTCACTAGCAAGCATCGCCACTGAAGCTGGAAGACTGCCTGCTAGCTGGAGGTCACTTGCAAGCATTGCCACTGAAGCTGGGAGACTGTCAGCTGGCTGTAGGTCACTGGCAAGCATCTCAACTGAAGCTGGGAGACTGCCAGCTCGCTGCAGGTCACTAGCAAGCATCCCCACTGAACCTGAGAGACTGCCAGCTTGCTGGAGATCACTAGCTGGAACCTCAATAAGTTGAAAGATAGCAAGCATCGCCACTGCAGCTGGGAGACTGCCATCTAGCTGGAGGTCACTAGCAAGCATCGCCACTGAAGCTGGAAGACTGCCGGCTAGCTGGAGGTCACTTGCAAGCATCGCCACTGAAGCTGGCTGACTGCCAGCTAGCTAGAGGTCACTAGCAAGCATCGCCACTGAAGCAAGAAGACTGCCTGCTAGCTGGAGGAAACTAGGAAGCATCGCCACTGAAACTGTAAGACTGCCAGCTAGCTGGAGGTCACTAGCAAGTATCTCCACTGAAGCTGGGAGACTGCCAGCTAGCTGGAGGTCACTTGCAAGCATAGCCACTGATGCTGTGAGACTGCCAGCTAAGTGGAGGCCACTAGCAAGCATCGCCACTGAAGCTGGGAGACTCCCAGCTAGCTGGAGATCACTAGCTAGAACCTCAATAAGATGAAAAATAGCAAGCATCGCCACTGCAGGTGGGAGACTGCCATCTAGCTGGAGGTCACTAGGAAGCATCGCCACATAAGCTGGAAGACTGCCAGCTAGCTGGAGGTCACTAGCAAGCATCGCCACTGAAGCTGGAAGACTGCCATCTCGCTGAAGGTCACTTGCAAGCATCGCCACTGAAGCTGGCAGACTGCCAGCTAGCTGAAGGTTACTAGCAAGCATCACCACTGAAGCTGGGAGACAACCAGCTAGCTGGAGGCCACTAGCTGGAACCTCATTAAGTTGAAAAATAGCAAGCATCGCCACTGCAGCTGGGAGACAGTCATCTAGCTGGAGGTAACTAGCAAGCATCGCCACTGAAACTGGAAGACTGCCAGCTAGCTGGAGGTCACTAGCAAGTATCTCCACTCAAGCTGGGAGACTGCCAGCTAGCTGGAGATCACTAGCAAGCTCGCCACTGAATCTGACAGACTACCAGCTAGCTGAAGGTCACTAGCTGGAACCTCAATAAGTTGAAAGATAGCAAGCATCGCCACTGCAGCTGGGAGAGTGCCATCCAACTGGAGGTCACTAGCAAGCATCGCCACATAAGCTGGGACACTGCCATCTAGCTGGAGGTCACTGGGAAGCATCGCCACATAAGATGGGAGACTGCCAGCTAGCTGGAGGTCACTAGCAAGCATCACTACTGAACCTGAGAGACTGCCAGCTTGCTGGAGATCACTAGCTAGAACCTCAATAAGATGAAAAATAGCAAGCATCACCACTGCAGCTGGGAGACTGCCACCTAGCTGGAGGTAACTAGCAAGCATCGCCACTGAAGTTGGAAGACTGCCAGCTAGCTGGAGGTCACTAGCAAGCATCGCCACTGAAGCTGGAAGACTGCCATCTCGCTGGAGGTCACTTGCAAGCATAGCCACAGAAGCTGGCAGACTGCCAGCTGGCTGAAGGTTACTAGCAAGCATCACCACTGAAGCTAGGAGACCACCAGCTAGCTGGAGGGCACTAGCTGGAACCTCGATAAATTGAAAAATAGAAAGCATCACCACTGCAGCTGGGAGACAGTCATCTAGCTGGAGGAAACTAGCAAGCATCGCCACTGAAACTGGAAGACTGCCAGTTAGCTGGAGGTCACTAGCAAGCATCTCCACAGAAGCTGGGAGACTGCCAGCTAGCTGGAGGTCACTAGCAAGCATCGCCACTGAAGCTGGGAGACTGCCAGCTAGCTGGAATTCTCTAGCAAGCATCGCCACTGATCCTGGGAGACTGCTATCTAGCTGGAGGTCACTAGCAAGCATCGCCACTGAAGCTGGAAGACTGCCTGCTAGCTGGAGGTCACTTGCAAGCATTGCCACTGAAGCTGGGAGACTGTCAGCTGGCTGTAGGTCACTGGCAAGCATCTCAACTGAAGCTGGGAGACTGCCAGCTCGCTGGAGGTCACTAGCAAGCATCGCCACTGAACCTGAGAGACTGCCAGCTTGCTGGAGATCACTAGCTGGAACCTCAATAAGTTGAAAGATAGCAAGCATCGCCACTGCAGCTGGGAGACTGCCATCTAGCTGGAGGTCACTAGCAAGCATCGCCACTGAAGCTGGAAGACTGCCGGCTAGCTGGAGGTCACTTGCAAGCATTGCCACTGAAGCTGGCTGACTGCCAGCTAGCTAGAGGTCACTAGCAAGCATCGCCACTGAAGCTAGAAGACTGCCTGCTAGCTGGAGGAAACTAGGAAGCATCGCCACTGAAACTGTAAGACTGCCAGCTAGCTGGAGGTCACTAGCAAGTATCTCCACTGAAGTTGGGAGACTGCCAGCTAGCTGGAGGTCACTTGCAAGCATAGCCACTGATGCTGTGAGACTGCCAGCTAAGTGGAGGTCACTAGCAAGCATCGCCACTGAAGCTGGGAGACTCCCAGCTAGCTGGAGATCACTAGCTAGAACCTCAATAAGATGAAAAATAGCAAGCATCGCCACTGCAGGTGGGAGACTGCCATCTAGCTGGAGGTCACTAGGAAGCATCGCCACATAAGCTGGAAGACTGCCAGCTAGCTGGAGGTTACTAGCAAGCATCGCCACTGAAGCTGGAAGACTGCCATCTCGCTGAAGGTCACTTGCAAGCATCGCCACTGAAGCTGGCAGACTGCCAGCTAGCTGAAGGTTACTAGCAAGCATCACCACTGAAGCTGGGAGACAACCAGCTAGCTGGAGGCCACTAGCTGGAACCTCATTAAGTTGAAAAATAGCAAGCATCGCCACTGCAGCTGGGAGACAGTCATCTAGCTGGAGGTAACTAGCAAGCATCGCCACTGAAACTGGAAGACTGCCAGCTAGCTGGAGGTCACTAGCAAGTATCTCCACTCAAGCTGGGAGACTGCCAGCTAGCTGGAGGTCACTAGCAAGCTCGCCACTGAATCTGACAGACTACCAGCTAGCTGAAGGTCACCAGCTGGAACCTCAATAAGTTGAAAGATAGCAAGCATCGCCACTGCAGCTGGGAGAGTGCCATCCAGCTGGAGGTCACTAGCAAGCATCGCCACATAAGCTGGGACACTGCCATCTAGCTGGAGGTCACTAGGAAGCATCGCCACATAAGATGGGAGACTGCCAGCTAGCTGGAGGTCACTAGCAAGCATCGCTACTGAACCTGAGAGACTGCCAGCTTGCTGGAGATCACTAGCTAGAACCTCAATAAGATGAAAAATAGCAAGCATCACCACTGCAGCTGGGAGAGTGCCACCTAGCTGGAGGTAACTAGCAAGCATCGCCACTGAAGTTGGAAGACTGCCAGCTAGCTGGAGGTCACTAGCAAGCATCGCCACTGAAGCTGGAAGACTGCCATCTCGCTGGAGGTCACTTGCAAGCATAGCCACAGAAGCTGGCAGACTGCCAGCTGGCTGAAGGTTACTAGCAAGCATCACCACTGAAGCTAGGAGACCACCAGCTAGCTGGAGGGCACTAGCTGGAACCTCGATAAATTGAAAAATAGAAAGCATCGCCACTGCAGCTGGGAGACAGTCATCTAGCTGGAGGAAACTAGCAAGCATCGCCACTGAAACTGGAAGACTGCCAGCTAGCTGGAGGTCACTAGCAAGCATCTCCACAGAAGCTGGGAGACTGCCAGCTAGCTGGAGGTCACTAGCAAGCATCGCCACTGAAGCTGGGAGACTGCCAGCTAGCTGGAATTCTCTAGCAAGCATCGCCACTGATCCTGGGAGACTGCTATCTAGCTGGAGGTCACTAGCAAGCATCGCCACTGAAGCTGGAAGACTGCCTGCTAGCTGGAGGTCACTTGCAAGCATTGCCACTGAAGCTGGGAGACTGTCAGCTGGCTGTAGGTCACTGGCAAGCATCTCAACTGAAGCTGGGAGACTGCCAGCTCGCTGCAGGTCACTAGCAAGCATCGCCACTGAACCTGAGAGACTGCCAGCTTGCTGGAGATCACTAGCTGGAACCTCAATAAGTTGAAAGATAGCAAGCATCGCCACTGCAGCTGGGAGACTGCCATCTAGCTGGAGGTCACTAGCAAGCATCGCCACTGAAGCTGGAAGACTGCCGGCTAGCTGGAGGTCACTTGCAAGCATCGCCACTGAAGCTGGCTGACTGCCAGCTAGCTAGAGGTCACTAGCAAGCATCGCCACTGAAGCTAGAAGACTGCCTGCTAGCTGGAGGAAACTAGGAAGCATCGCCACTGAAACTGTAAGACTGCCAGCTAGCTGGAGGTCACTAGCAAGTATCTCCACTGAAGCTGGGAGACTGCCAGCTAGCTGGAGGTCACTTGCAAGCATAGCCACTGATGCTGTGAGACTGCCAGCAAAGTGGAGGCCACTAGCAAGCATCGCCACTGAAGCTGGGAGACTCCCAGCTAGCTGGAGATCACTAGCTAGAACCTCAATAAGATGAAAAATAGCAAGCATCGCCACTGCAGGTGGGAGACTGCCATCTAGCTGGAGGTCACTAGGAAGCATCGCCACATAAGCTGGAAGACTGCCAGCTAGCTGGAGGTCACTAGCAAGCATCGCCACTGAAGCTGGAAGACTGCCATCTCGCTGAAGGTCACTTGCAAGCATCGCCACTGAAGCTGGCAGACTGCCAGCTAGCTGAAGGTTACTAGCAAGCATCACCACTGAAGCTGGGAGACAACCAGCTAGCTGGAGGCCACTAGCTGGAACCTCATTAAGTTGAAAAATAGCAAGCATCGCCACTGCAGCTGGGAGACAGTCATCTAGCTGGAGGTAACTAGCAAGCATCGCCACTGAAACTGGAAGACTGCCAGCTAGCTGGAGGTCACTAGCAAGTATCTCCACTCAAGCTGGGAGACTGCCAGCTAGCTGGAGATCACTAGCAAGCTCGCCACTGAATCTGACAGACTACCAGCTAGCTGAAGGTCACTAGCTGGAACCTCAATAAGTTGAAAGATAGCAAGCATCGCCACTGCAGCTGGGAGAGTGCCATCCAACTGGAGGTCACTAGCAAGCATCGCCACATAAGCTGGGACACTGCCATCTAGCTGGAGGTCACTGGGAAGCATCGCCACATAAGATGGGAGACTGCCAGCTAGCTGGAGGTCACTAGCAAGCATCGCTACTGAACCTGAGAGACTGCCAGCTTGCTGGAGATCACTAGCTAGAACCTCAATAAGATGAAAAATAGCAAGCATCACCACTGCAGCTGGGAGACTGCCACCTAGCTGGAGGTAACTAGCAAGCATCGCCACTGAAGTTGGAAGACTGCCAGCTAGCTGGAGGTCACTAGCAAGCATCGCCACTGAAGCTGGAAGACTGCCATCTCGCTGGAGGTCACTTGCAAGCATAGCCACAGAAGCTGGCAGACTGCCAGCTGGCTGAAGGTTACTAGCAAGCATCACCACTGAAGCTAGGAGACCACCAGCTAGCTGGAGGGCACTAGCTGGAACCTCGATAAATTGAAAAATAGAAAGCATCGCCACTGCAGCTGGGAGACAGTCATCTAGCTGGAGGAAACTAGCAAGCATCGCCACTGAAACTGGAAGACTGCCAGTTAGCTGGAGGTCACTAGCAAGCATCTCCACAGAAGCTGGGAGACTGCCAGCTAGCTGGAGGTCACTAGCAAGCATCGCCACTGAAGCTGGGAGACTGCCAGCTAGCTGGAATTCTCTAGCAAGCATCGCCACTGATCCTGGGAGACTGCTATCTAGCTGGAGGTCACTAGCAAGCATCGCCACTGAAGCTGGAAGACTGCCTGCTAGCTGGAGGTCACTTGCAAGCATTGCCACTGAAGCTGGGAGACTGTCAGCTGGCTGTAGGTCACTGGCAAGCATCTCAACTGAAGCTGGGAGACTGCCAGCTCGCTGGAGGTCACTAGCAAGCATCGCCACTGAACCTGAGAGACTGCCAGCTTGCTGGAGATCACTAGCTGGAACCTCAATAAGTTGAAAGATAGCAAGCATCGCCACTGCAGCTGGGAGACTGCCATCTAGCTGGAGGTCACTAGCAAGCATCGCCACTGAAGCTGGAAGACTGCCGGCTAGCTGGAGGTCACTTGCAAGCATTGCCACTGAAGCTGGCTGACTGCCAGCTAGCTAGAGGTCACTAGCAAGCATCGCCACTGAAGCTAGAAGACTGCCTGCTAGCTGGAGGAAACTAGGAAGCATCGCCACTGAAACTGTAAGACTGCCAGCTAGCTGGAGGTCACTAGCAAGTATCTCCACTGAAGCTGGGAGACTGCCAGCTAGCTGGAGGTCACTTGCAAGCATAGCCACTGATGCTGTGAGACTGCCAGCTAAGTGGAGGTCACTAGCAAGCATCGCCACTGAAGCTGGGAGACTCTCAGCTAGCTGGAGATCACTAGCTAGAACCTCAATAAGATGAAAAATAGCAAGCATCGCCACTGCAGGTGGGAGACTGCCATCTAGCTGGAGGTCACTAGGAAGCATCGCCACATAAGCTGGAAGACTGCCAGCTAGCTGGAGGTCACTAGCAAGCATCGCCACTGAAGCTGGAAGACTGCCATCTCGCTGAAGGTCACTTGCAAGCATCGCCACTGAAGCTGGCAGACTGCCAGCTAGCTGAAGGTTACTAGCAAGCATCACCACTGAAGCTGGGAGACAACCAGCTAGCTGGAGGCCACTAGCTGGAACCTCATTAAGTTGAAAAATAGCAAGCATCGCCACTGCAGCTGGGAGACAGTCATCTAGCTGGAGGTAACTAGCAAGCATCGCCACTGAAACTGGAAGACTGCCAGCTAGCTGGAGGTCACTAGCAAGTATCTCCACTCAAGCTGGGAGACTGCCAGCTAGCTGGAGGTCACTAGCAAGCTCGCCACTGAATCTGACAGACTACCAGCTAGCTGAAGGTCACTAGCTGGAACCTCAATAAGTTGAAAGATAGCAAGCATCGCCACTGCAGCTGGGAGAGTGCCATCCAGCTGGAGGTCACTAGCAAGCATCGCCACATAAGCTGGGACACTGCCATCTAGCTGGAGGTCACTAGGAAGCATCGCCACATAAGATGGGAGACTGCCAGCTAGCTGGAGGTCACTAGCAAGCATCGCTACTGAACCTGAGAGACTGCCAGCTTGCTGGAGATCACTAGCTAGAACCTCAATAAGATGAAAAATAGCAAGCATCACCACTGCAGCTGGGAGACTGCCACCTAGCTGGAGGTAACTAGCAAGCATCGCCACTGAAGTTGGAAGACTGCCAGGTAGCTGGAGGTCACTAGCAAGCATCGCCACTGAAGCTGGAAGACTGCCATCTCGCTGGAGGTCACTTGCAAGCATAGCCACAGAAGCTGGCAGACTGCCAGCTGGCTGAAGGTTACTAGCAAGCATCACCACTGAAGCTAGGAGACCACCAGCTAGCTGGAGGGCACTAGCTGGAACCTCGATAAATTGAAAAATAGAAAGCATCGCCACTGCAGCTGGGAGACAGTCATCTAGCTGGAGGAAACTAGCAAGCATCGCCACTGAAACTGGAAGACTGCCAGCTAGCTGGAGGTCACTAGCAAGCATCTCCACAGAAGCTGGGAGACTGCCAGCTAGCTGGAGGTCACTAGCAAGCATCGCCACTGAAGCTGGGAGACTGCCAGCTAGCTGGAATTCTCTAGCAAGCATCGCCACTGATCCTGGGAGACTGCTATCTAGCTGGAGGTCACTAGCAAGCATCGCCACTGAAGCTGGAAGACTGCCTGCTAGCTGGAGGTCACTTGCAAGCATCGCCACTGAAGCTGGAGACTGTCAGCTGGCTGTAGGTCACTGGCAAGCATCTCAACTGAAGCTGGGAGACTGCCAGCTCGCTGGAGGTCACTAGCAAGCATCGCCACTGAACCTGAGAGACTGCCAGCTTGCTGGAGATCACTAGCTGGAACCTCAATAAGTTGAAAGATAGCAAGCATCGCCACTGCAGCTGGGAGACTGCCATCTAGCTGGAGGTCACTAGCAAGCATCGCCACTGAAGCTGGAAGACTGCCGGCTAGCTGGAGGTCACTTGCAAGCATCGCCACTGAAGCTGGCTGACTGCCAGATAACTAGAGGTCACTAGCAAGCATCGCCACTGAAGCTAGAAGACTGCCTGCTAGCTGGAGGAAACTAGGAAGCATCGCCACTGAAACTGGAAGACTGCCAGCTAGCTGGAGGTCACTAGCAAGTATCTCCACTGAAGCTGGGAGACTGCCAGCTGGCTGGAGGTCACTAGCAAGCTCGCCACTGAATCTGGGAGACTACCAGCTAGCTGAAGGTCACTAGCTGGAACCTCAATAAGTTGAAAGATAGCAAGCATCGCCACTGCAGCTGGGTGACTGCCATCTAGCTAGAGGTCACTAGCAAGCATCGCCACTGAAGTTGGAAGACTGCCAGCTAGCTGGAGGTCACTAGCAAGCATTGCCACTGAAGCTGGAAGACTGCCATTATGCTGGAGGTCACTTGCAAGCCTAGCCACAGAAGCTGGCAGACTGCCAGCTGGCTGAAGGTTACTAGCAAGCATCACCACTGAAGCTAGGAGACTACCAGCTAGCTGGAGGGCAATAGCTGGAACCTCAATAAGTTGAAAAATAGAAAGCATCGCCACTGCAGCTGGGAGACAGTCATCTAGCTGGAGGTAACTAGCAAGCATCGCCACTGAAGCTGAGAGACTGTCAGCTAGCTGGAGGTCACTAGCAAGCATCGCCACTGAAGCTGCAAGTATGCCAGCTAGCTGGAGGTCATTAGCAAGCATCGCCACTGAAGCTGGAAGACTGCCTGCTAGCTGGAGGTCACTTGCATGCATCGCCACTGAAGCTCGGAGACTGTCAGCTGGCTGTAGGTCAATGGCAAGCATCGCAACTGAAGCTGGGAGACTGCCAGCTAGCTGGAGTTCACTAGCAAGCATCGCCACAGAACCTGAGAGACTGCCAGCTTGCTGGAGATCACTAGCTAGAACCTCAATAAGATGAAAAATAGCAAGCATCGCCACTGCAGCTGGGAGACTGTCAGCTGGCTGTAGGTCACTGGCAAGCATCGCAACTGAAGCTGGAAGACTGCCAGCTAGCTGGAGGTCACTAGCAAGCATCTCCACTGAAGCTGGGAGACTACCAGCTAGCTGGAGGTCACTAGCAAGCATCGCCACTGAAGCTGGGAGACTGCCAGCTAGATGGAATTCTCTAGCTAGCATCGCCACTGATCCTGGGAGACTGCCATCTAGCTGGAGGTCACTAGCAAGCATCGCCACTGAAGCTGGAAGACTGCCTGCTAGCTGGCGGTCACTTGCAAGCATCGCCACTGAAGCTGGGAGACTGTCAGCTGGCTGTAGGTCACTGGCAAGCATCGCAACTGAAGCTGGGAGACTGCCAGCTAGCTGGAGGTCACTAGCAAGCATCGCCACTGAAACTGAGAGACTGCCAGCTGCCTGGAGATCATTAGCTAGAACCTGAATAAGATGAAAAATAGCAAGGATCGCCACTGCAGCTGAAAGACTGCCATCTAGCTGGAGGTAACTAGCGAGCATCGCCACTGAAACTGTAAGACAGTCATCTAGCTGGAGGTAACTAGCAAGCATCGCCACTGAAGCTGAGAGACTGTCAGCTAGCTGGAGGTCACTAGCAAGCATCGCCACTGAAGCTGCAAGTATGCCAGCTAGCTGGAGGTCATTAGCAAGCATCGCCACTGAAGCTGGAAGACTGCCTGCTAGCTGGAGGTCACTTGCATGCATCGCCACTGAAGCTCGGAGACTGTCAGCTGGCTGTAGGTCAATGGCAAGCATCGCAACTGAAGCTGGGAGACTGCCAGCTAGCTGGAGTTCACTAGCAAGCATCGCCACAGAACCTGAGAGACTGCCAGCTTGCTGGAGATCACTAGCTAGAACCTCAATAAGATGAAAAATAGCAAGCATCGCCACTGCAGCTGGGAGACTGTCAGCTGGCTGTAGGTCACTGGCAAGCATCGCAACTGAAGCTGGAAGACTGCCAGCTAGCTGGAGGTCACTAGCAAGCATCTCCACTGAAGCTGGGAGACTACCAGCTAGCTGGAGGTCACTAGCAAGCATCGCCACTGAAGCTGGGAGACTGCCAGCTAGATGGAATTCTCTAGCTAGCATCGCCACTGATCCTGGGAGACTGCCATCTAGCTGGAGGTCACTAGCAAGCATCGCCACTGAAGCTGGAAGACTGCCTGCTAGCTGGCGGTCACTTGCAAGCATCGCCACTGAAGCTGGGAGACTGTCAGCTGGCTGTAGGTCACTGGCAAGCATCGCAACTGAAGCTGGGAGACTGCCAGCTAGCTGGAGGTCACTAGCAAGCATCGCCACTGAAACTGAGAGACTGCCAGCTGCCTGGAGATCATTAGCTAGAACCTGAATAAGATGAAAAATAGCAAGGATCGCCACTGCAGCTGAAAGACTGCCATCTAGCTGGAGGTAACTAGCGAGCATCGCCACTGAAACTGTAAGACTGCCAGCCAGCTGGAGGTCACTAGCAAGCATCTCCACTGAAGCTGGAAGACTGCCAGCTAGCTGAAGGTCACTAGCTGGAACCTCAATAAGTTGGAAGATAGCAAGCACCCCCACTGCAGCTGGGAGACTGCCATCTAGCTGGAGGTCACTAGCAAGTATCGCCACAGACGCTGGGAGACTGTCATCTAGCTGGAGGTCACTAGCAAGCATCGCCACTGAAGCTGGAACACTATCAGCTAGCAAGAGGTCACTAGCAAGCATCGCCACTGAAGCTGGAAGACTGCCAGCTAGCTGGAGGTCACTTGCAAGCATAGCCACTGATGCTGGGAGACTGCCAGCTAATTGGAGGTCACTAGCAAGCAACGCCACTGAAGCTGGGAGACTACCAGCTAGCTGGAGGGCACTAGCTGGAACCTCAATAAGTTGAAAAATAGCAAGCATCGCCACTGCAGCTGGGAGACAGTCATCTAGCTGGAGGTCACTAGCAAGCATCGCCACTGAAGCTGGAACACTGCCATCTCGCTGGAGGTCACTTGCAAGCTTCGCCACTGAAGCTGGCAGACTGCCAGCTAGCTGCAATGCACTAGCTGGAACCTCAATAAGTTGAAAAATAGCAAGCATCGCCACTGCAGCTGGGAGACTGCCAGCTAGCTGGAGGTCACTAGCAAGCTCGCCACTGAATCTGGGAGACTACCAGCTAGCTGAAGGTCACTAGCTGGAACCTAAATAAGTTGAAAGATAGCAAACATCACCACTGCTGCTGGGAGACTGCCATCTAGTGGGAGGTCACTAGCAAGCATCGCCACTGAAGCTTGGAGACTGTCAACTAGCTGGAGGTCACTAGCAAGCATCGCCACTGAAGCTGGAAGACTGCCAGCTAGCTGGAGGTCACTAGCAAGTCTCGCCACTGTAGCTGGGAGACTGCTAGCTAGCTGGAGGTCACTGGAACCTCAATAAGTTGAAATATAGCAAGCATCGCCACTGCAGCTGGGAGACTGCCATCTAGCTGGAGATAACTAGCAAGCATCGCCACTGATCCTGGGAGACTGCCATCTAGCTGGAGGTCACTAGCATGCAACGCCACTGATGCTGTGAGACTCCCAGCAAGCTGGAGGTCACTTGCAAGCATCGCCACTGAAGCTGGGAGACTGTCAGCTGGCTCTAGGTCACTAGCAATCATCGCCACTGAAGCTGTGAGACTGCCAGCTAGCAGGAGGTCACTAGCAAGCATCTCCACTGAAGCTGGGAGACTGCCGGCTAGCTGGAGGTCAATAGCTGGAACCTCAAGATGAAAAATAGCAAGCATCGCCACTGCAGCTGAGAGACTGCCAGCTAGCTGGAGGTCACTAGCAAGCATTGCCACTGAAGCTGTGAGACTGCCAGCTAGCAGGAGGTCACTAGCAAGCATCTCCACTGAAGCTGGGAGACTGCCGGCTAGCTGGAGGACACTAGCAAGCATCGCCACTGAAGCTGGGAGACTGCCAGCTAGCTGGAGGTCACTAGCAAGCATCGCCACTGAAGCTGGAACACTGCCATCTCGCTGGAGGTCACTTGCAAGCAACGCCACTGAAGCTGGCAGACTGCCAGCTGGCTGAAGGTTACTAGCAAGCATCACCACTGAAGCTGGGAGACTACCAGCTAGCTGCAGGGCACTAGCCGGAACCTCAATAAGTTGAAAAATAGCAAGCATCGCCACTGCAGCTGGGAGACTGCCAGCTAGCTGGAGGTCACTAGCAAGCTCGCCACTGAATCTGGGAGACTACCAGCTAGCTGAAGGTCACTAGCTGGAACCTCAATAAGTTGAAAGATAGCAAATATCACCACTGCAGCTGGGAGACTGCCATCTAGTGGGAGGTCACTAGCAAGCATCGCCACCGAAGCTGGGAGACTGTCATCTAGCTGGAGGTCACTAGCAAGCATCGCCACTGAAGCTGGAACACTGCCAGCTAGCTGGAGGTCACTAGCAAGTATCGCCACTGAAGCTGGGAGACTGCCAGCTAGCTGGAAATCTTTAGCAAGCATCGCCACTGATCCTGGGAGACTGCCATCTAGCTGGACGTCACTAGCAAGCATCGCCACTGAAGCTGGAAGACTGCCAGCTAGCTGGAGGTCACTTGCAAGCATTGCCACAGAAGCTGGGAGACTGCCAGCTAGCTGGAGGTCACTAGCAAGCATCGCCACTGAAGCTGGAAGACTGCCATCTCGCTGAAGGTCACTTGCAAGCATCGCCACTGAAGCTGGCAGACTGCCAGCTAGCTGGAGGCCACTAGCTGGAACCTCATTAAGTTGAAAAATAGCAAGCATCGCCACTGCAGCTGGGAGACAGTCATCTAGCTGGAGGTAACTAGCAAGCATCGCCACTGAAACTGGAAGACTGCCAGCTAGCTGGAGGTCACTAGCAAGTATCTCCACTCAAGCTGGGAGACTGCCAGCTAGCTGGAGGTCACTAGCAAGCTCGCCACTGAATCTGACAGACTACCAGCTAGCTGAAGGTCACTAGCTGGAACCTCAATAAGTTGAAAGATAGCAAGCATCGCCACTGCAGCTGGGAGAGTGCCATCCAGCTGGAGGTCACTAGCAAGCATCGCCACATAAGCTGGGACACTGCCATCTAGCTGGAGGTCACTAAGAAGCATCGCCACATAAGATGGGAGACTGCCAGCTAGCTGGAGGTCACTAGCAAGCATCGCTACTGAACCTGAGAGACTGCCAGCTTGCTGGAGATCACTAGCTAGAACCTCAATAAGATGAAAAATAGCAAGCATCACCACTGCAGCTGGGAGACTGCCACCTAGCTGGAGGTAACTAGCAAGCATCGCCACTGAAGTTGGAAGACTGCCAGCTAGCTGGAGGTCACTAGCAAGCATCGCCACTGAAGCTGGAAGACTGCCATCTCGCTGGAGGTCACTTGCAAGCATAGCCACAGAAGCTGGCAGACTGCCAGCTGGCTGAAGGTTACTAGCAAGCATCACCACTGAAGCTAGGAGACCACCAGCTAGCTGGAGGGCACTAGCTGGAACCTCGATAAATTGAAAAATAGAAAGCATCGCCACTGCAGCTGGGAGACAGTCATCTAGCTGGAGGAAACTAGCAAGCATCGCCACTGAAACTGGAAGACTGCCAGCTAGCTGGAGGTCACTAGCAAGCATCTCCACAGAAGCTGGGAGACTGCCAGCTAGCTGGAGGTCACTAGCAAGCATCGCCACTGAAGCTGGGAGACTGCCAGCTAGCTGGAATTCTCTAGCAAGCATCGCCACTGATCCTGGGAGACTGCTATCTAGCTGGAGGTCACTAGCAAGCATCGCCACTGAAGCTGGAAGACTGCCTGCTAGCTGGAGGTCACTTGCAAGCATCACCACTGAAGCTGGGAGACTGTCAGCTGGCTGTAGGTCACTGGCAAGCATCTCAACTGAAGCTGGGAGACTGCCAGCTCGCTGGAGGTCACTAGCAAGCATCGCCACTGAACCTGAGAGACTGCCAGCTTGCTGGAGATCACTAGCTGGAACCTCAATAAGTTGAAAGATAGCAAGCATCGCCACTGCAGCTGGGAGACTGCCATCTAGCTGGAGGTCACTAGCAAGCATCGCCACTGAAGCTGGAAGACTGCCATCTCGCTGAAGGTCACTTGCAAGCATCGCCACTGAAGCTGGCAGACTGCCAGCTAGCTGAAGGTTACTAGCAAGCATCACCACTGAAGCTGGGAGACAACCAGCTAGCTGGAGGCCACTAGCTGGAACCTCATTAAGTTGAAAAATAGCAAGCATCGCCACTGCAGCTGGGAGACAGTCATCTAGCTGGAGGTAACTAGCAAGCATCGCCACTGAAACTGGAAGACTGCCAGCTAGCTGGAGGTCACTAGCAAGTATCTCCACTCAAGCTGGGAGACTGCCAGCTAGCTGGAGGTCACTAGCAAGCTCGCCACTGAATCTGACAGACTACCAGCTAGCTGGAGGCCACTAGCTGGAACCTCAATAAGTTGAAAGATAGCAAGCATCGCCACTGCAGCTGGGAGAGTGCCATCCAGCTGGAGGTCACTAGCAAGCATCGCCACATAAGCTGGGACACTGCCATCTAGCTGGAGGTCACTAGGAAGCATCGCCACATAAGATGGGAGACTGCCAGCTAGCTGGAGGTCACTAGCAAGCATCGCTACTGAACCTGAGAGACTGCCAGCTTGCTGGAGATCACTACCTAGAACCTCAATAAGATGAAAAATAGCAAGCATCACCACTGCAGCTGGGAGACTGCCACCTAGCTGGAGGTAACTAGCAAGCATCGCCACTGAAGTTGGAAGACTGCCAGCTAGCTGGAGGTCACTAGCAAGCATCGCCACTGAAGCTGGAAGACTGCCATCTCGCTGGAGGTCACTTGCAAGCATAGCCACAGAAGCTGGCAGACTGCCAGCTGGCTGAAGGTTACTAGCAAGCATCACCACTGAAGCTAGGAGACCACCAGCTAGCTGGAGGGCACTAGCTGGAACCTCGATAAATTGAAAAATAGAAAGCATCGCCACTGCAGCTGGGAGACAGTCATCTAGCTGGAGGAAACTAGCAAGCATCGCCACTGAAACTGGAAGACTGCCAGCTAGCTGGAGGTCACTAGCAAGCATCTCCACAGAAGCTGGGAGACTGCCAGCTAGCTGGAGGTCACTAGCAAGCATCGCCACTGAAGCTGGGAGACTGCCAGCTAGCTGGAATTCTCTAGCAAGCATCGCCACTGATCCTGGGAGACTGCTATCTAGCTGGAGGTCACTAGCAAGCATCGCCACTGAAGCTGGAAGACTGCCTGCTAGCTGGAGGTCACTTGCAAGCATCTCAACTGAAGCTGGGAGACTGCCAGCTCGCTGGAGGTCACTAGCAAGCATCGCCACTGAACCTGAGAGACTGCCAGCTTGCTGGAGATCACTAGCTGGAACCTCAATAAGTTGAAAGATAGCAAGCATCGCCACTGCAGCTGGGAGACTGCCATCTAGCTGGAGGGCACTAGCAAGCATCGCCACTGAAGCTGGAAGACTGCCGGCTAGCTGGAGGTCACTTGCAAGCATCGCCACTGAAGCTGGCTGACTGCCAGCTAACTAGAGGTCACTAGCAAGCATCGCCACTGAAGCTAGAAGACTGCCTGCTAGCTGGAGGAAACTAGGAAGCATCGCCACTGAAACTGGAAGACTGTCAGCCAGCTGGAGGTCACTAGCAAGTATCTCCACTGAAGCTGGGAGACTGCCAGCTAGCTGGAGGTCACTAGCAAGCTCGCCACTGAATCTGGGAGACTACCAGCTAGCTGAAGGTCACTAGCTGGAACCTCAATAAGTTGAAAGATAGCGAGCATCGCCACTGCAGCTGGGTGACTGCCATCTAGCTGGAGGTCACTAGCAAGCATCGCCACTGAAGTTGGAAGACTGCCAGCCAGCTGGAGGTCACTAGCAAGCATTGCCACTGAAGCTGGAAGACTGCCATTATGCTGGAGGTCACTTGCCAGCCTAGCCACAGAAGCTGGCAGACTGCCAGCTGGCTGAAGGTTACTAGCAAGCATCACCACTGAAGCTAGGAGACTACCAGCTAGCTGGAGGGCAATAGCTGGAACCTCAATAAGTAGAAAAATAGAAAGCATCGCCACTGCAGCTGGGAGACAGTCATCTAGCTGGAGGTAACTAGCAAGCATCGCCACTGAAGCTGAGAGACTGTCAGCTAGCTGGAGGTCACTAGCAAGCATCGCCACTGAAGCTGGGAGACTGCCAGCTAGCTGGAATTCTCTAGCAAGCATCGCCACTGATCCTGGGAGACTGCTATCTAGCTGGAGGTCACTAGCAAGCATCGCCACTGAAGCTGGAAGACTGCCTGCTAGCTGGAGGTCACTTGCAAGCATCACCACTGAAGCTGGGAGACTGTCAGCTGGCTGTAGGTCACTGGCAAGCATCTCAACTGAAGCTGGGAGACTGCCAGCTCGCTGGAGGTCACTAGCAAGCATCGCCACTGAACCTGAGAGACTGCCAGCTTGCTGGAGATCACTAGCTGGAACCTCAATAAGTTGAAAGATAGCAAGCATCGCCACTGCAGCTGGGAGACTGCCATCTAGCTGGAGGTCACTAGCAAGCATCGCCACTGAAGCTGGAAGACTGCCATCTCGCTGAAGGTCACTTGCAAGCATCGCCACTGAAGCTGGCAGACTGCCAGCTAGCTGAAGGTTACTAGCAAGCATCACCACTGAAGCTGGGAGACAACCAGCTAGCTGGAGGCCACTAGCTGGAACCTCATTAAGTTGAAAAATAGCAAGCATCGCCACTGCAGCTGGGAGACAGTCATCTAGCTGGAGGTAACTAGCAAGCATCGCCACTGAAACTGGAAGACTGCCAGCTAGCTGGAGGTCACTAGCAAGTATCTCCACTCAAGCTGGGAGACTGCCAGCTAGCTGGAGGTCACTAGCAAGCTCGCCACTGAATCTGACAGACTACCAGCTAGCTGGAGGCCACTAGCTGGAACCTCAATAAGTTGAAAGATAGCAAGCATCGCCACTGCAGCTGGGAGAGTGCCATCCAGCTGGAGGTCACTAGCAAGCATCGCCACATAAGCTGGGACACTGCCATCTAGCTGGAGGTCACTAGGAAGCATCGCCACATAAGATGGGAGACTGCCAGCTAGCTGGAGGTCACTAGCAAGCATCGCTACTGAACCTGAGAGACTGCCAGCTTGCTGGAGATCACTACCTAGAACCTCAATAAGATGAAAAATAGCAAGCATCACCACTGCAGCTGGGAGACTGCCACCTAGCTGGAGGTAACTAGCAAGCATCGCCACTGAAGTTGGAAGACTGCCAGCTAGCTGGAGGTCACTAGCAAGCATCGCCACTGAAGCTGGAAGACTGCCATCTCGCTGGAGGTCACTTGCAAGCATAGCCACAGAAGCTGGCAGACTGCCAGCTGGCTGAAGGTTACTAGCAAGCATCACCACTGAAGCTAGGAGACCACCAGCTAGCTGGAGGGCACTAGCTGGAACCTCGATAAATTGAAAAATAGAAAGCATCGCCACTGCAGCTGGGAGACAGTCATCTAGCTGGAGGAAACTAGCAAGCATCGCCACTGAAACTGGAAGACTGCCAGCTAGCTGGAGGTCACTAGCAAGCATCTCCACAGAAGCTGGGAGACTGCCAGCTAGCTGGAGGTCACTAGCAAGCATCGCCACTGAAGCTGGGAGACTGCCAGCTAGCTGGAATTCTCTAGCAAGCATCGCCACTGATCCTGGGAGACTGCTATCTAGCTGGAGGTCACTAGCAAGCATCGCCACTGAAGCTGGAAGACTGCCTGCTAGCTGGAGGTCACTTGCAAGCATCTCAACTGAAGCTGGGAGACTGCCAGCTCGCTGGAGGTCACTAGCAAGCATCGCCACTGAACCTGAGAGACTGCCAGCTTGCTGGAGATCACTAGCTGGAACCTCAATAAGTTGAAAGATAGCAAGCATCGCCACTGCAGCTGGGAGACTGCCATCTAGCTGGAGGTCACTAGCAAGCATCGCCACTGAAGCTGGAAGACTGCCGGCTAGCTGGAGGTCACTTGCAAGCATCGCCACTGAAGCTGGCTGACTGCCAGCTAACTAGAGGTCACTAGCAAGCATCGCCACTGAAGCTAGAAGACTGCCTGCTAGCTGGAGGAAACTAGGAAGCATCGCCACTGAAACTGGAAGACTGTCAGCCAGCTGGAGGTCACTAGCAAGTATCTCCACTGAAGCTGGGAGACTGCCAGCTAGCTGGAGGTCACTAGCAAGCTCGCCACTGAATCTGGGAGACTACCAGCTAGCTGAAGGTCACTAGCTGGAACCTCAATAAGTTGAAAGATAGCGAGCATCGCCACTGCAGCTGGGTGACTGCCATCTAGCTGGAGGTCACTAGCAAGCATCGCCACTGAAGTTGGAAGACTGCCAGCCAGCTGGAGGTCACTAGCAAGCATTGCCACTGAAGCTGGAAGACTGCCATTATGCTGGAGGTCACTTGCCAGCCTAGCCACAGAAGCTGGCAGACTGCCAGCTGGCTGAAGGTTACTAGCAAGCATCACCACTGAAGCTAGGAGACTACCAGC
Organism: Alitta virens; assembly: GCA_932294295.1. NCBI lineage: Eukaryota > Metazoa > Annelida > Polychaeta > Phyllodocida > Nereididae > Alitta > Alitta virens. The sequence continues at coordinate 23,006,812 of OW028585.1, read as the reverse complement.
TAGCTGGAGGGCAATAGCTGGAACCTCAATAAGTAGAAAAATAGAAAGCATCGCCACTGCAGCTGGGAGACAGTCATCTAGCTGGAGGTAACTAGCAAGCATCGCCACTGAAGCTGAGAGACTGTCAGCTAGCTGGAGGTCACTAGCAAGCATCGCCACTGAAGCTGGGAGACTGCCAGCTAGCTGGAATTCTCTAGCAAGCATCGCCACTGATCCTGGGAGACTGCTATCTAGCTGGAGGTCACTAGCAAGCATCGCCACTGAAGCTGGAAGACTGCCTGCTAGCTGGAGGTCACTTGCAAGCATCACCACTGAAGCTGGGAGACTGTCAGCTGGCTGTAGGTCACTGGCAAGCATCTCAACTGAAGCTGGGAGACTGCCAGCTCGCTGGAGGTCACTAGCAAGCATCGCCACTGAACCTGAGAGACTGCCAGCTTGCTGGAGATCACTAGCTGGAACCTCAATAAGTTGAAAGATAGCAAGCATCGCCACTGCAGCTGGGAGACTGCCATCTAGCTGGAGGTCACTAGCAAGCATCGCCACTGAAGCTGGAAGACTGCCATCTCGCTGAAGGTCACTTGCAAGCATCGCCACTGAAGCTGGCAGACTGCCAGCTAGCTGAAGGTTACTAGCAAGCATCACCACTGAAGCTGGGAGACAACCAGCTAGCTGGAGGCCACTAGCTGGAACCTCATTAAGTTGAAAAATAGCAAGCATCGCCACTGCAGCTGGGAGACAGTCATCTAGCTGGAGGTAACTAGCAAGCATCGCCACTGAAACTGGAAGACTGCCAGCTAGCTGGAGGTCACTAGCAAGTATCTCCACTCAAGCTGGGAGACTGCCAGCTAGCTGGAGGTCACTAGCAAGCTCGCCACTGAATCTGACAGACTACCAGCTAGCTGGAGGCCACTAGCTGGAACCTCAATAAGTTGAAAGATAGCAAGCATCGCCACTGCAGCTGGGAGAGTGCCATCCAGCTGGAGGTCACTAGCAAGCATCGCCACATAAGCTGGGACACTGCCATCTAGCTGGAGGTCACTAGGAAGCATCGCCACATAAGATGGGAGACTGCCAGCTAGCTGGAGGTCACTAGCAAGCATCGCTACTGAACCTGAGAGACTGCCAGCTTGCTGGAGATCACTACCTAGAACCTCAATAAGATGAAAAATAGCAAGCATCACCACTGCAGCTGGGAGACTGCCACCTAGCTGGAGGTAACTAGCAAGCATCGCCACTGAAGTTGGAAGACTGCCAGCTAGCTGGAGGTCACTAGCTAGCATCGCCACTGAAGCTGGAAGACTGCCATCTCGCTGGAGGTCACTTGCAAGCATAGCCACAGAAGCTGGCAGACTGCCAGCTGGCTGAAGGTTACTAGCAAGCATCACCACTGAAGCTAGGAGACCACCAGCTAGCTGGAGGGCACTAGCTGGAACCTCGATAAATTGAAAAATAGAAAGCATCGCCACTGCAGCTGGGAGACAGTCATCTAGCTGGAGGAAACTAGCAAGCATCGCCACTGAAACTGGAAGACTGCCAGCTAGCTGGAGGTCACTAGCAAGCATCTCCACAGAAGCTGGGAGACTGCCAGCTAGCTGGAGGTCACTAGCAAGCATCGCCACTGAAGCTGGGAGACTGCCAGCTAGCTGGAATTCTCTAGCAAGCATCGCCACTGATCCTGGGAGACTGCTATCTAGCTGGAGGTCACTAGCAAGCATCGCCACTGAAGCTGGAAGACTGCCTGCTAGCTGGAGGTCACTTGCAAGCATCTCAACTGAAGCTGGGAGACTGCCAGCTCGCTGGAGGTCACTAGCAAGCATCGCCACTGAACCTGAGAGACTGCCAGCTTGCTGGAGATCACTAGCTGGAACCTCAATAAGTTGAAAGATAGCAAGCATCGCCACTGCAGCTGGGAGACTGCCATCTAGCTGGAGGTCACTAGCAAGCATCGCCACTGAAGCTGGAAGACTGCCGGCTAGCTGGAGGTCACTTGCAAGCATCGCCACTGAAGCTGGCTGACTGCCAGCTAACTAGAGGTCACTAGCAAGCATCGCCACTGAAGCTAGAAGACTGCCTGCTAGCTGGAGGAAACTAGGAAGCATCGCCACTGAAACTGGAAGACTGTCAGCCAGCTGGAGGTCACTAGCAAGTATCTCCACTGAAGCTGGGAGACTGCCAGCTAGCTGGAGGTCACTAGCAAGCTCGCCACTGAATCTGGGAGACTACCAGCTAGCTGAAGGTCACTAGCTGGAACCTCAATAAGTTGAAAGATAGCGAGCATCGCCACTGCAGCTGGGTGACTGCCATCTAGCTGGAGGTCACTAGCAAGCATCGCCACTGAAGTTGGAAGACTGCCAGCCAGCTGGAGGTCACTAGCAAGCATTGCCACTGAAGCTGGAAGACTGCCATTATGCTGGAGGTCACTTGCAAGCCTAGCCACAGAAGCTGGCAGACTGCCAGCTGGCTGAAGGTTACTAGCAAGCATCACCACTGAAGCTAGGAGACTACCAGCTAGCTGGAGGGCAATAGCTGGAACCTCAATAAGTAGAAAAATAGAAAGCATCGCCACTGCAGCTGGGAGACAGTCATCTAGCTGGAGGTAACTAGCAAGCATCGCCACTGAAGCTGAGAGACTGTCAGCTAGCTGGAGGTCACTAGCAAGCATCACCACTGAAGCTGGGAGATTGCTAGCTAGCTGGAGGTCACTGGAACCTCAATAAGTTGAAAAATAGCAAGCATCGCCACTGCAGCTGAGAGACTGTCATCTAGCTGGATGTCACTAGCAAGCATCGCCACTGAAGCTGCAAGTATGCCAGCTAGCTGGAGGTCATTAGCAAGCATCGCCACTGAAGCTGGAAGACTGCCTGCTAGCTGGAGGTCACTTGCATGCATCGCCACTGAAGCTGGGAGACTGTCAGCTGGCTGTAGGTCAATGGCAAGCATCGCAACTGAAGCTGGGAGACTGCCAGCTAGCTGGAGGTCACTAGCAAGCATCGCCACAGAACCTGAGAGACTGCCAGCTTGCTGGAGATCACTAGCTAGAACCTCAATAAGATGAAAAATAGCAAGCATCGCCACTGCAGCTGGGAGACTGTCAGCTGGCTGTAGGTCACTGGCAAGCATCGCAACTGAAGCTGGAAGACTGCCAGCTAGCTGGAGGTCACTAGCAAGCATCTCCACTGAAGCTGGGAGACTACCAGCTAGCTGGAGGTCACTAGCAAGCATCGCCACTGAAGCTGGGAGACTGCCAGCTAGATGGAATTCTCTAGCTAGCATCGCCACTGATCCTGGGAGACTGCCATCTAGCTGGAGGTCACTAGCAAGCATCGCCACTGAAGCTGGAAGACTGCCTGCTAGCTGGCAGTCACTTGCAAGCATCGCCACTGAAGCTGGGAGACTGTCAGCTGGCTGTAGGTCACTGGCAAGCATCGCAACTGAAGCTGGGAGACTGCCAGCTAGCTGGAGGTCACTAGCAAGCATCGCCACTGAAACTGAGAGACTGCCAGCTGGCTGGAGATCATTAGCTAGAACATGAATAAGATGAAAAATAGCAAGGATCGCCACTGCAGCTAAAAGACTGCCATCTAGCTGGAGGTAACTAGCGAGCATCGCCACTGAAACTGTAAGACTGCCAGCCAGCTGGAGGTCACTAGCAAGCATCTCCACTGAAGCTGGAAGACTGCCAGCTAGCTGAAGGTCACTAGCTGGAACCTCAATAAGTTGGAAGATAGCAAGCACCGCCACTGCAGCTGGGAGACTGCCATCTAGCTGGAGGTCACTAGCAAGTATCGCCACAGACGCTGGGAGACTGTCATCTAGCTCGAGGTCACTAGCAAGCATCGCCACTGAAGCTGGAACACTATCAGCTAGCAAGAGGTCACTAGCAAGCATCGCCACTGAAGCTGGAAGACTGCCTGCTAGCTGGAGGTCACTTGCAAGCATAGCCACTGATGCTGGGAGACTGCCAGCTAATTGGAGGTCACTAGCAAGCATCGCCACTGAAGCTGGGAGACTACCAGCTAGCTGGAGGCCACTAGCTGGAACCTCAATAAGTTGAAAAATAGCAAGCATCGCCACTGCAGCTGGGAGACAGTCATCTAGCTGGAGGTCACTAGCAAGCATCGCCACTGAAGCTGGAACACTGCCATCTCGCTGGAGGTCACTTGCAAGCTTCGCCACTGAAGCTGGCAGACTGCCAGCTAGCTGCAATGCACTAGCTGGAACCTCAATAAGTTGAAAAATAGCAAGCATCGCCACTGCAGCTGGGAGACTGCCAGCTAGCTGGAGGTCACTAGCAAGCTCGCCACTGAATCTGGGAGACTACCAGCTAGCTGAAGGTCACTAGCTGGAACCTAAATAAGTTGAAAGATAGCAAACATCACCACTGCAGCTGGGAGACTGCCATCTAGTGGGAGGTCACTAGCAAGCATCGCCACTGAAGCTTGGAGACTGCCATCTAGCTGGACGTCACTAGCAAGCATCGCCACTGAAGCTGGAAGACTGCCAGCTAGCTGGAGGTCACTTGCAAGCATCGCCACAGAAGCTGGGAGACTGCCAGCTAGCTGGAGGTCATTAGCAAGCATCGCCACTGAAGCTGGAAGACCGCCATCTCGCTGAAGGTCACTTGCAAGCATCGCCACTGAAGCTGGCAGACTGCCAGCTAGCTGAAGGTTACTAGCAAGCATCGCCACTGAAGCTGGGAGACTGCCAGCTAGCTGGAGGTCACTAGCAAGCATCGCCACAGAACCTGAGAGACTGCCAGCTTGCTGGTGATCACTAGCTAGAACCTCAATAAGATGAAAAATAGCAAGCATCGCCACTGCAGCTGGGAGACTGTCAGCTGGCTGTAGGTCACTGGCAAGCATCGCAACTGAAGCTGGGAGACTACCAGCTAGCTGGAGGTCACTAGCAAGCATCGCCACTGAAGCTGGGAGACTGCCAGCTAGATGGAATTCTCTAGCTAGCATCGCCACTGATCCTGGGAGACTGCCATCTAGCTGGAGGTCACTAGCAAGCATCGCCACTGAAGCTGGAAGACTGCCTGCTAGCTGGCGGTCACTTGCAAGCATCGCCACTGAAGCTGGGAGACTGTCAGCTGGCTGTAGGTCACTGGCAAGCATCGCAACTGAAGCTGGGAGACTGCCAGCTAGCTGGAGGTCACTAGCAAGCATCGCCACTGAAACTGAGAGACTGCCAGCTGGCTGGAGATCATTAGCTAGAACCTGAATAGGATGAAAAATAGCAAGGATCGCCACTGCAGCTGAAAGACTGCCATCTAGCTGGAGGTAACTAGCGAGCATCGCCACTGAAACTGTAAGACTGCCAGCCAGCTGGAGGTCACTAGCAAGCATCTCCACTGAAGCTGGAAGACTGCCAGCTAGCTGAAGGTCACTAGCTGGAACCTCAATAAGTTGGAAGATAGCAAGCACCGCCACTGCAGCTGGGAGACTGCCATCTAGCTGGAGGTCACTAGCAAGTATCGCCACAGACGCTGGGAGAATGTCATCTAGCTGGAGGTCACTAGCAAGCATCGCCACTGAAGCTGGAACACTATCAGCTAGCAAGAGGTCACTAGCAAGCATCGCCACTGAAGCTGGAAGACTGCCTGCTAGCTGGAGGTCACTTGCAAGCATAGCCACTGATGCTGGGAGACTGCCAGCTAATTGGAGGTCACTAGCAAGCATCGCCACTGAAGCTGGGAGACTACCAGCTAGCTGGAGGCCACTAGCTGGAACCTCAATAAGTTGAAAAATAGCAAGCATCGCCACTGCAGCTGGGAGACAGTCATCTAGCTGGAGGTCACTAGCAAGCATCGCCACTGAAGCTGGAACACTGCCATCTCGCTGGAGGTCACTTGCAAGCTTCGCCACTGAAGCTGGCAGACTGCCAGCTAGCTGCAATGCACTAGCTGGAACCTCAATAAGTTGAAAAATAGCAAGCATCGCCACTGCAGCTGGGAGACTGCCAGCTAGCTGGAGGTCACTAGCAAGCTCGCCACTGAATCTGGGAGACTACCAGCTAGCTGAAGGTCACTAGCTGGAACCTAAATAAGTTGAAAGATAGCAAACATCACCACTGCAGCTGGAAGACTGCCATCTAGTGGGAGGTCACCAGCAAGCATCGCCACTGAAGCTTGGAGACTGCCATCTAGCTGGACGTCACTAGCAACATCGCCACTGAAGCTGGAAGACTGCCAGCTAGCTGGAGGTCACTAGCAAGCATCGCCACAGAAGCTGGGAGACTGCCAGCTAGCTGGAGGTCACTAGCAAGCATCGCCACTGAAGCTGGAAGACTGCCATCTCGCTGAAGGTCACTTGCAAGCATCGCCACTGAAGCTGGCAGACTGCCAGCTAGCTGAAGGTTACTAGCAAGCATCACCACTGAAGCTGGGAGACAACCAGCTAGCTGGAGGCCACTAGCTGGAACCTCATTAAGTTGAAAAATAGCAAGCATCGCCACTGCAGCTGGGAGACAGTCATCTAGCTGGAGGTAACTAGCAAGCATCGCCACTGAAACTGGAAGACTGCCAGCTAGCTGGAGGTCACTAGCAAGTATCTCCACTCAAGCTGGGAGACTGCCAGCTAGCTGGAGGTCACTAGCAAGCTCGCCACTGAATCTGACAGACTACCAGCTAGCTGAAGGTCACTAGCTGGAACCTCAATAAGTTGAAAGATAGCAAGCATCGCCACTGCAGCTGGGAGAGTGCCATCCAGCTGGAGGTCACTAGCAAGCATCGCCACATAAGCTGGGACACTGCCATCTAGCTGGAGGTCACTAGGAAGCATCGCCACATAAGATGGGAGACTGCCAGCTAGCTGGAGGTCACTAGCAAGCATCGCTACTGAACCTGAGAGACTGCCAGCTTGCTGGAGATCACTACCTAGAACCTCAATAAGATGAAAAATAGCAAGCATCACCACTGCAGCTGGGAGACTGCCACCTAGCTGGAGGTAACTAGCAAGCATCGCCACTGAAGTTGGAAGACTGCCAGCTAGCTGGAGGTCACTAGCAAGCATCGCCACTGAAGCTGGAAGACTGCCATCTCGCTGGAGGTCACTTGCAAGCATAGCCACAGAAGCTGGCAGACTGCCAGCTGGCTGAAGGTTACTAGCAAGCATCACCACTGAAGCTAGGAGACCACCAGCTAGCTGGAGGGCACTAGCTGGAACCTCGATAAATTGAAAAATAGAAAGCATCGCCACTGCAGCTGGGAGACAGTCATCTAGCTGGAGGAAACTAGCAAGCATCGCCACTGAAACTGGAAGACTGCCAGCTAGCTGGAGGTCACTAGCAAGCATCTCCACAGAAGCTGGGAGACTGCCAGCTAGCTGGAGGTCACTAGCAAGCATCGCCACTGAAGCTGGGAGACTGCCAGCTAGCTGGAATTCTCTAGCAAGCATCGCCACTGATCCTGGGAGACTGCTATCTAGCTGGAGGTCACTAGCAAGCATCGCCACTGAAGCTGGAAGACTGCCTGCTAGCTGGAGGTCACTTGCAAGAATCTCAACTGAAGCTGGGAGACTGCCAGCTCGCTGGAGGTCACTAGCAAGCATCGCCACTGAACCTGAGAGACTGCCAGCTTGCTGGAGATCACTAGCTGGAACCTCAATAAGTTGAAAGATAGCAAGCATCGCCACTGCAGCTGGGAGACTGCCATCTAGCTGGAGGGCACTAGCAAGCATCGCCACTGAAGCTGGAAGACTGCCGGCTAGCTGGAGGTCACTTGCAAGCATCGCCACTGAAGCTGGCTGACTGCCAGCTAACTAGAGGTCACTAGCAAGCATCGCCACTGAAGCTAGAAGACTGCCTGCTAGCTGGAGGAAACTAGGAAGCATCGCCACTGAAACTGGAAGACTGTCAGCCAGCTGGAGGTCACTAGCAAGTATCTCCACTGAAGCTGGGAGACTGCCAGCTAGCTGGAGGTCACTAGCAAGCTCGCCACTGAATCTGGGAGACTACCAGCTAGCTGAAGGTCACTAGCTGGAACCTCAATAAGTTGAAAGATAGCGAGCATCGCCACTGCAGCTGGGTGACTGCCATCTAGCTGGAGGTCACTAGCAAGCATCGCCACTGAAGTTGGAAGACTGCCAGCCAGCTGGAGGTCACTAGCAAGCATTGCCACTGAAGCTGGAAGACTGCCATTATGCTGGAGGTCACTTGCCAGCCTAGCCACAGAAGCTGGCAGACTGCCAGCTGGCTGAAGGTTACTAGCAAGCATCACCACTGAAGCTAGGAGACTACCAGCTAGCTGGAGGGCAATAGCTGGAACCTCAATAAGTAGAAAAATAGAAAGCATCGCCACTGCAGCTGGGAGACAGTCATCTAGCTGGAGGTAACTAGCAAGCATCGCCACTGAAGCTGAGAGACTGTCAGCTAGCTGGAGGTCACTAGCAAGCATCGCCACTGAAGCTGGGAGACTGCCAGCTAGCTGGAATTCTCTAGCAAGCATCGCCACTGATCCTGGGAGACTGCTATCTAGCTGGAGGTCACTAGCAAGCATCGCCACTGAAGCTGGAAGACTGCCTGCTAGCTGGAGGTCACTTGCAAGCATCACCACTGAAGCTGGGAGACTGTCAGCTGGCTGTAGGTCACTGGCAAGCATCTCAACTGAAGCTGGGAGACTGCCAGCTCGCTGGAGGTCACTAGCAAGCATCGCCACTGAACCTGAGAGACTGCCAGCTTGCTGGAGATCACTAGCTGGAACCTCAATAAGTTGAAAGATAGCAAGCATCGCCACTGCAGCTGGGAGACTGCCATCTAGCTGGAGGTCACTAGCAAGCATCGCCACTGAAGCTGGAAGACTGCCATCTCGCTGAAGGTCACTTGCAAGCATCGCCACTGAAGCTGGCAGACTGCCAGCTAGCTGAAGGTTACTAGCAAGCATCACCACTGAAGCTGGGAGACAACCAGCTAGCTGGAGGCCACTAGCTGGAACCTCATTAAGTTGAAAAATAGCAAGCATCGCCACTGCAGCTGGGAGACAGTCATCTAGCTGGAGGTAACTAGCAAGCATCGCCACTGAAACTGGAAGACTGCCAGCTAGCTGGAGGTCACTAGCAAGTATCTCCACTCAAGCTGGGAGACTGCCAGCTAGCTGGAGGTCACTAGCAAGCTCGCCACTGAATCTGACAGACTACCAGCTAGCTGGAGGCCACTAGCTGGAACCTCAATAAGTTGAAAGATAGCAAGCATCGCCACTGCAGCTGGGAGAGTGCCATCCAGCTGGAGGTCACTAGCAAGCATCGCCACATAAGCTGGGACACTGCCATCTAGCTGGAGGTCACTAGGAAGCATCGCCACATAAGATGGGAGACTGCCAGCTAGCTGGAGGTCACTAGCAAGCATCGCTACTGAACCTGAGAGACTGCCAGCTTGCTGGAGATCACTACCTAGAACCTCAATAAGATGAAAAATAGCAAGCATCACCACTGCAGCTGGGAGACTGCCACCTAGCTGGAGGTAACTAGCAAGCATCGCCACTGAAGTTGGAAGACTGCCAGCTAGCTGGAGGTCACTAGCAAGCATCGCCACTGAAGCTGGAAGACTGCCATCTCGCTGGAGGTCACTTGCAAGCATAGCCACAGAAGCTGGCAGACTGCCAGCTGGCTGAAGGTTACTAGCAAGCATCACCACTGAAGCTAGGAGACCACCAGCTAGCTGGAGGGCACTAGCTGGAACCTCGATAAATTGAAAAATAGAAAGCATCGCCACTGCAGCTGGGAGACAGTCATCTAGCTGGAGGAAACTAGCAAGCATCGCCACTGAAACTGGAAGACTGCCAGCTAGCTGGAGGTCACTAGCAAGCATCTCCACAGAAGCTGGGAGACTGCCAGCTAGCTGGAGGTCACTAGCAAGCATCGCCACTGAAGCTGGGAGACTGCCAGCTAGCTGGAATTCTCTAGCAAGCATCGCCACTGATCCTGGGAGACTGCTATCTAGCTGGAGGTCACTAGCAAGCATCGCCACTGAAGCTGGAAGACTGCCTGCTAGCTGGAGGTCACTTGCAAGCATCTCAACTGAAGCTGGGAGACTGCCAGCTCGCTGGAGGTCACTAGCAAGCATCGCCACTGAACCTGAGAGACTGCCAGCTTGCTGGAGATCACTAGCTGGAACCTCAATAAGTTGAAAGATAGCAAGCATCGCCACTGCAGCTGGGAGACTGCCATCTAGCTGGAGGTCACTAGCAAGCATCGCCACTGAAGCTGGAAGACTGCCGGCTAGCTGGAGGTCACTTGCAAGCATCGCCACTGAAGCTGGCTGACTGCCAGCTAACTAGAGGTCACTAGCAAGCATCGCCACTGAAGCTAGAAGACTGCCTGCTAGCTGGAGGAAACTAGGAAGCATCGCCACTGAAACTGGAAGACTGTCAGCCAGCTGGAGGTCACTAGCAAGTATCTCCACTGAAGCTGGGAGACTGCCAGCTAGCTGGAGGTCACTAGCAAGCTCGCCACTGAATCTGGGAGACTACCAGCTAGCTGAAGGTCACTAGCTGGAACCTCAATAAGTTGAAAGATAGCGAGCATCGCCACTGCAGCTGGGTGACTGCCATCTAGCTGGAGGTCACTAGCAAGCATCGCCACTGAAGTTGGAAGACTGCCAGCCAGCTGGAGGTCACTAGCAAGCATTGCCACTGAAGCTGGAAGACTGCCATTATGCTGGAGGTCACTTGCCAGCCTAGCCACAGAAGCTGGCAGACTGCCAGCTGGCTGAAGGTTACTAGCAAGCATCACCACTGAAGCTAGGAGACTACCAGCTAGCTGGAGGGCAATAGCTGGAACCTCAATAAGTAGAAAAATAGAAAGCATCGCCACTGCAGCTGGGAGACAGTCATCTAGCTGGAGGTAACTAGCAAGCATCGCCACTGAAGCTGAGAGACTGTCAGCTAGCTGGAGGTCACTAGCAAGCATCGCCACTGAAGCTGGGAGACTGCCAGCTAGCTGGAATTCTCTAGCAAGCATCGCCACTGATCCTGGGAGACTGCTATCTAGCTGGAGGTCACTAGCAAGCATCGCCACTGAAGCTGGAAGACTGCCTGCTAGCTGGAGGTCACTTGCAAGCATCACCACTGAAGCTGGGAGACTGTCAGCTGGCTGTAGGTCACTGGCAAGCATCTCAACTGAAGCTGGGAGACTGCCAGCTCGCTGGAGGTCACTAGCAAGCATCGCCACTGAACCTGAGAGACTGCCAGCTTGCTGGAGATCACTAGCTGGAACCTCAATAAGTTGAAAGATAGCAAGCATCGCCACTGCAGCTGGGAGACTGCCATCTAGCTGGAGGTCACTAGCAAGCATCGCCACTGAAGCTGGAAGACTGCCATCTCGCTGAAGGTCACTTGCAAGCATCGCCACTGAAGCTGGCAGACTGCCAGCTAGCTGAAGGTTACTAGCAAGCATCACCACTGAAGCTGGGAGACAACCAGCTAGCTGGAGGCCACTAGCTGGAACCTCATTAAGTTGAAAAATAGCAAGCATCGCCACTGCAGCTGGGAGACAGTCATCTAGCTGGAGGTAACTAGCAAGCATCGCCACTGAAACTGGAAGACTGCCAGCTAGCTGGAGGTCACTAGCAAGTATCTCCACTCAAGCTGGGAGACTGCCAGCTAGCTGGAGGTCACTAGCAAGCTCGCCACTGAATCTGACAGACTACCAGCTAGCTGGAGGCCACTAGCTGGAACCTCAATAAGTTGAAAGATAGCAAGCATCGCCACTGCAGCTGGGAGAGTGCCATCCAGCTGGAGGTCACTAGCAAGCATCGCCACATAAGCTGGGACACTGCCATCTAGCTGGAGGTCACTAGGAAGCATCGCCACATAAGATGGGAGACTGCCAGCTAGCTGGAGGTCACTAGCAAGCATCGCTACTGAACCTGAGAGACTGCCAGCTTGCTGGAGATCACTACCTAGAACCTCAATAAGATGAAAAATAGCAAGCATCACCACTGCAGCTGGGAGACTGCCACCTAGCTGGAGGTAACTAGCAAGCATCGCCACTGAAGTTGGAAGACTGCCAGCTAGCTGGAGGTCACTAGCTAGCATCGCCACTGAAGCTGGAAGACTGCCATCTCGCTGGAGGTCACTTGCAAGCATAGCCACAGAAGCTGGCAGACTGCCAGCTGGCTGAAGGTTACTAGCAAGCATCACCACTGAAGCTAGGAGACCACCAGCTAGCTGGAGGGCACTAGCTGGAACCTCGATAAATTGAAAAATAGAAAGCATCGCCACTGCAGCTGGGAGACAGTCATCTAGCTGGAGGAAACTAGCAAGCATCGCCACTGAAACTGGAAGACTGCCAGCTAGCTGGAGGTCACTAGCAAGCATCTCCACAGAAGCTGGGAGACTGCCAGCTAGCTGGAGGTCACTAGCAAGCATCGCCACTGAAGCTGGGAGACTGCCAGCTAGCTGGAATTCTCTAGCAAGCATCGCCACTGATCCTGGGAGACTGCTATCTAGCTGGAGGTCACTAGCAAGCATCGCCACTGAAGCTGGAAGACTGCCTGCTAGCTGGAGGTCACTTGCAAGCATCTCAACTGAAGCTGGGAGACTGCCAGCTCGCTGGAGGTCACTAGCAAGCATCGCCACTGAACCTGAGAGACTGCCAGCTTGCTGGAGATCACTAGCTGGAACCTCAATAAGTTGAAAGATAGCAAGCATCGCCACTGCAGCTGGGAGACTGCCATCTAGCTGGAGGTCACTAGCAAGCATCGCCACTGAAGCTGGAAGACTGCCGGCTAGCTGGAGGTCACTTGCAAGCATCGCCACTGAAGCTGGCTGACTGCCAGCTAACTAGAGGTCACTAGCAAGCATCGCCACTGAAGCTAGAAGACTGCCTGCTAGCTGGAGGAAACTAGGAAGCATCGCCACTGAAACTGGAAGACTGTCAGCCAGCTGGAGGTCACTAGCAAGTATCTCCACTGAAGCTGGGAGACTGCCAGCTAGCTGGAGGTCACTAGCAAGCTCGCCACTGAATCTGGGAGACTACCAGCTAGCTGAAGGTCACTAGCTGGAACCTCAATAAGTTGAAAGATAGCGAGCATCGCCACTGCAGCTGGGTGACTGCCATCTAGCTGGAGGTCACTAGCAAGCATCGCCACTGAAGTTGGAAGACTGCCAGCCAGCTGGAGGTCACTAGCAAGCATTGCCACTGAAGCTGGAAGACTGCCATTATGCTGGAGGTCACTTGCAAGCCTAGCCACAGAAGCTGGCAGACTGCCAGCCGGCTGAAGGTTACTAGCAAGCATCACCACTGAAGCTAGGAGACTACCAGCTAGCTGGAGGGCAATAGCTGGAACCTCAATAAGTAGAAAAATAGAAAGCATCGCCACTGCAGCTGGGAGACAGTCATCTAGCTGGAGGTAACTAGCAAGCATCGCCACTGAAGCTGAGAGACTGTCAGCTAGCTGGAGGTCACTAGCAAGCATCACCACTGAAGCTGGGAGATTGCTAGCTAGCTGGAGGTCACTGGAACCTCAATAAGTTGAAAAATAGCAAGCATCGCCACTGCAGCTGAGAGACTGTCATCTAGCTGGATGTCACTAGCAAGCATCGCCACTGAAGCTGCAAGTATGCCAGCTAGCTGGAGGTCATTAGCAAGCATCGCCACTGAAGCTGGAAGACTGCCTGCTAGCTGGAGGTCACTTGCATGCATCGCCACTGAAGCTGGGAGACTGTCAGCTGGCTGTAGGTCAATGGCAAGCATCGCAACTGAAGCTGGGAGACTGCCAGCTAGCTGGAGGTCACTAGCAAGCATCGCCACAGAACCTGAGAGACTGCCAGCTTGCTGGAGATCACTAGCTAGAACCTCAATAAGATGAAAAATAGCAAGCATCGCCACTGCAGCTGGGAGACTGTCAGCTGGCTGTAGGTCACTGGCAAGCATCGCAACTGAAGCTGGAAGACTGCCAGCTAGCTGGAGGTCACTAGCAAGCATCTCCACTGAAGCTGGGAGACTACCAGCTAGCTGGAGGTCACTAGCAAGCATCGCCACTGAAGCTGGGAGACTGCCAGCTAGATGGAATTCTCTAGCTAGCATCGCCACTGATCCTGGGAGACTGCCATCTAGCTGGAGGTCACTAGCAAGCATCGCCACTGAAGCTGGAAGACTGCCTGCTAGCTGGCAGTCACTTGCAAGCATCGCCACTGAAGCTGGGAGACTGTCAGCTGGCTGTAGGTCACTGGCAAGCATCGCAACTGAAGCTGGGAGACTGCCAGCTAGCTGGAGGTCACTAGCAAGCATCGCCACTGAAACTGAGAGACTGCCAGCTGGCTGGAGATCATTAGCTAGAACATGAATAAGATGAAAAATAGCAAGGATCGCCACTGCAGCTAAAAGACTGCCATCTAGCTGGAGGTAACTAGCGAGCATCGCCACTGAAACTGTAAGACTGCCAGCCAGCTGGAGGTCACTAGCAAGCATCTCCACTGAAGCTGGAAGACTGCCAGCTAGCTGAAGGTCACTAGCTGGAACCTCAATAAGTTGGAAGATAGCAAGCACCGCCACTGCAGCTGGGAGACTGCCATCTAGCTGGAGGTCACTAGCAAGTATCGCCACAGACGCTGGGAGACTGTCATCTAGCTGGAGGTCACTAGCAAGCATCGCCACTGAAGCTGGAACACTATCAGCTAGCAAGAGGTCACTAGCAAGCATCGCCACTGAAGCTGGAAGACTGCCTGCTAGCTGGAGGTCACTTGCAAGCATAGCCACTGATGCTGGGAGACTGCCAGCTAATTGGAGGTCACTAGCAAGCATCGCCACTGAAGCTGGGAGACTACCAGCTAGCTGGAGGCCACTAGCTGGAACCTCAATAAGTTGAAAAATAGCAAGCATCGCCACTGCAGCTGGGAGACAGTCATCTAGCTGGAGGTCACTAGCAAGCATCGCCACTGAAGCTGGAACACTGCCATCTCGCTGGAGGTCACTTGCAAGCTTCGCCACTGAAGCTGGCAGACTGCCAGCTAGCTGCAATGCACTAGCTGGAACCTCAATAAGTTGAAAAATAGCAAGCATCGCCACTGCAGCTGGGAGACTGCCAGCTAGCTGGAGGTCACTAGCAAGCTCGCCACTGAATCTGGGAGACTACCAGCTAGCTGAAGGTCACTAGCTGGAACCTAAATAAGTTGAAAGATAGCAAACATCACCACTGCAGCTGGGAGACTGCCATCTAGTGGGAGGTCACTAGCAAGCATCGCCACTGAAGCTTGGAGACTGCCATCTAGCTGGACGTCACTAGCAAGCATCGCCACTGAAGCTGGAAGACTGCCAGCTAGCTGGAGGTCACTTGCAAGCATCGCCACAGAAGCTGGGAGACTGCCAGCTAGCTGGAGGTCATTAGCAAGCATCGCCACTGAAGCTGGAAGACCGCCATCTCGCTGAAGGTCACTTGCAAGCATCGCCACTGAAGCTGGCAGACTGCCAGCTAGCTGAAGGTTACTAGCAAGCATCGCCACTGAAGCTGGGAGACTGCCAGCTAGCTGGAGGTCACTAGCAAGCATCGCCACAGAACCTGAGAGACTGCCAGCTTGCTGGTGATCACTAGCTAGAACCTCAATAAGATGAAAAATAGCAAGCATCGCCACTGCAGCTGGGAGACTGTCAGCTGGCTGTAGGTCACTGGCAAGCATCGCAACTGAAGCTGGGAGACTACCAGCTAGCTGGAGGTCACTAGCAAGCATCGCCACTGAAGCTGGGAGACTGCCAGCTAGATGGAATTCTCTAGCTAGCATCGCCACTGATCCTGGGAGACTGCCATCTAGCTGGAGGTCACTAGCAAGCATCGCCACTGAAGCTGGAAGACTGCCTGCTAGCTGGCGGTCACTTGCAAGCATCGCCACTGAAGCTGGGAGACTGTCAGCTGGCTGTAGGTCACTGGCAAGCATCGCAACTGAAGCTGGGAGACTGCCAGCTAGCTGGAGGTCACTAGCAAGCATCGCCACTGAAACTGAGAGACTGCCAGCTGGCTGGAGATCATTAGCTAGAACCTGAATAGGATGAAAAATAGCAAGGATCGCCACTGCAGCTGAAAGACTGCCATCTAGCTGGAGGTAACTAGCGAGCATCGCCACTGAAACTGTAAGACTGCCAGCCAGCTGGAGGTCACTAGCAAGCATCTCCACTGAAGCTGGAAGACTGCCAGCTAGCTGAAGGTCACTAGCTGGAACCTCAATAAGTTGGAAGATAGCAAGCACCGCCACTGCAGCTGGGAGACTGCCATCTAGCTGGAGGTCACTAGCAAGTATCGCCACAGACGCTGGGAGAATGTCATCTAGCTGGAGGTCACTAGCAAGCATCGCCACTGAAGCTGGAACACTATCAGCTAGCAAGAGGTCACTAGCAAGCATCGCCACTGAAGCTGGAAGACTGCCTGCTAGCTGGAGGTCACTTGCAAGCATAGCCACTGATGCTGGGAGACTGCCAGCTAATTGGAGGTCACTAGCAAGCATCGCCACTGAAGCTGGGAGACTACCAGCTAGCTGGAGGCCACTAGCTGGAACCTCAATAAGTTGAAAAATAGCAAGCATCGCCACTGCAGCTGGGAGACAGTCATCTAGCTGGAGGTCACTAGCAAGCATCGCCACTGAAGCTGGAACACTGCCATCTCGCTGGAGGTCACTTGCAAGCTTCGCCACTGAAGCTGGCAGACTGCCAGCTAGCTGCAATGCACTAGCTGGAACCTCAATAAGTTGAAAAATAGCAAGCATCGCCACTGCAGCTGGGAGACTGCCAGCTAGCTGGAGGTCACTAGCAAGCTCGCCACTGAATCTGGGAGACTACCAGCTAGCTGAAGGTCACTAGCTGGAACCTAAATAAGTTGAAAGATAGCAAACATCACCACTGCAGCTGGAAGACTGCCATCTAGTGGGAGGTCACTAGCAAGCATCGCCACTGAAGCTTGGAGACTGCCATCTAGCTGGACGTCACTAGCAACATCGCCACTGAAGCTGGAAGACTGCCAGCTAGCTGGAGGTCACTAGCAAGCATCGCCACAGAAGCTGGGAGACTGCCAGCTAGCTGGAGGTCACTAGCAAGCATCGCCACTGAAGCTGGAAGACTGCCATCTCGCTGAAGGTCACTTGCAAGCATCGCCACTGAAGCTGGCAGACTGCCAGCTAGCTGAAGGTTACTAGCAAGCATCACCACTGAAGCTGGGAGACAACCAGCTAGCTGGAGGCCACTAGCTGGAACCTCATTAAGTTGAAAAATAGCAAGCATCGCCACTGCAGCTGGGAGACAGTCATCTAGCTGGAGGTAACTAGCAAGCATCGCCACTGAAACTGGAAGACTGCCAGCTAGCTGGAGGTCACTAGCAAGTATCTCCACTCAAGCTGGGAGACTGCCAGCTAGCTGGAGGTCACTAGCAAGCTCGCCACTGAATCTGACAGACTACCAGCTAGCTGAAGGTCACTAGCTGGAACCTCAATAAGTTGAAAGATAGCAAGCATCGCCACTGCAGCTGGGAGAGTGCCATCCAGCTGGAGGTCACTAGCAAGCATCGCCACATAAGCTGGGACACTGCCATCTAGCTGGAGGTCACTAGGAAGCATCGCCACATAAGATGGGAGACTGCCAGCTAGCTGGAGGTCACTAGCAAGCATCGCTACTGAACCTGAGAGACTGCCAGCTTGCTGGAGATCACTAGCTAGAACCTCAATAAGATGAAAAATAGCAAGCATCACCACTGCACCTGGGAGACTGCCACCTAGCTGGAGGTAACTAGCAAGCATCGCCACTGAAGTTGGAAGACTGCCAGCTAGCTGGAGGTCACTAGCAAGCATCGCCACTGAAGCTGGAAGACTGCCATCTCGCTGGAGGTCACTTGCAAGCATAGCCACAGAAGCTGGCAGACTGCCAGCTGGCTGAAGGTTACTAGCAAGCATCACCACTGAAGCTAGGAGACCACCAGCTAGCTGGAGGGCACTAGCTGGAACCTCGATAAATTGAAAAATAGAAAGCATCGCCACTGCAGCTGGGAGACAGTCATCTAGCTGGAGGAAACTAGCAAGCATCGCCACTGAAACTGGAAGACTGCCAGCTAGCTGGAGGTCACTAGCAAGCATCTCCACAGAAGCTGGGAGACTGCCAGCTAGCTGGAGGTCACTAGCAAGCATCGCCACTGAAGCTGGGAGACTGCCAGCTAGCTGGAATTCTCTAGCAAGCATCGCCACTGATCCTGGGAGACTGCTATCTAGCTGGAGGTCACTAGCAAGCATCGCCACTGAAGCTGGAAGACTGCCTGCTAGCTGGAGGTCACTTGCAAGCATCGCCACTGAAGCTGGGAGACTGTCAGCTGGCTTTAGGTCACTGGCAAGCATCTCAACTGAAGCTGGGAGACTGCCAGCTCGCTGGAGGTCACTAGCAAGCATCGCCACTGAACCTGAGAGACTGCCAGCTTGCTGGAGATCACTAGCTGGAACCTCAATAAGTTAAAAGAAAGCAAGCATCGCCACTGCAGCTGGGAGACTGCCATCTAGCCGGAGGTCACTAGCAAGCATCGCCACTGAAGCTGGAAGACTGCCGGCTAGCTGGAGGTCACTTGCAAGCATCGCCACTGAAGCTGGCTGACTGCCAGCTAGCTAGAGGTCACTAGCAAGCATCGCCACTGAAGCTAGAAGACTGCCTGCTAGCTGGAGGAAACTAGGAAGCATCGCCACTGAAACTGGAAGACTGCCAGCTAGCTGGAGGTCACTAGCAAGTATCTCCACTGAAGCTGGGAGACTGCCAGCTAGCTGGAGGTCACTTGCAAGCATAGCCACTGATGCTGTGAGACTGCCAGCTAAGTGGAGGTCACTAGCAAGCATCGCCACTGAAGCTGGGAGACTCCCAGCTAGCTGGAGATCACTAGCTAGAACCTCAATAAGATGAAAAATAGCAAGCATCGCCACTGCAGGTGGGAGACTGCCATCTAGCTGGAGGTCACTAGGAAGCATCGCCACATAAGCTGGAAGACTGCCAGCTAGCTGGAGGTCACTAGCAAGCATCGCCACTGAAGCTGGAAGACTGCCATCTCGCTGAAGGTCACTTGCAAGCATCGCCACTGAAGCTGGCAGACTGCCAGCTATCTGAAGGTTACTAGCAAGCATCACCACTGAAGCTGGGAGACAACCAGCTAGCTGGAGGCCACTAGCTGGAACCTCATTAAGTTGAAAAATAGCAAGCATCGCCACTGCAGCTGGGAGACAGTCATCTAGCTGGAGGTAACTAGCAAGCATCGCCACTGAAACTGGAAGACTGCCAGCTAGCTGGAGGTCACTAGCAAGTATCTCCACTCAAGCTGGGAGACTGCCAGCTAGCTGGAGGTCACTAGCAAGCTCGCCACTGAATCTGACAGACTACCAGCTAGCTGAAGGTCACTAGCTGGAACCTCAATCAGTTGAAAGATAGCAAGCACCGCCACTGCAGCTGGGAGAGTGCCATCCAGCTGGAGGTCACTAGCAAGCATCGCCAAATAAGCTGGGACACCGCCATCTAGCTGGAGGTCACTAGGAAGCATCGCCACATAAGATGGAAGACTGCCAGCTAGCTGGAGGTCACTAGCAAGCATCGCTACTGAACCTGAGAGACTGCCAGCTTGCTGGAGATCATTAGCTAGAACCTCAATAAGATGAAAAATAGCAAGCATCACCACTGCAGCTGGAAGACTGCCATCTCGCTGGAGGTCACTTGCAAGCATAGCCACAGAAGCTGGCAGACTGCCAGCTGGCTGAAGGTTACTAGCAAGCATCACCACTGAAGCTAGGAGACCACCAGCTAGGTGGAGGGCACTAGCTGGAACCTCGATAAATTGAAAAATAGAAAGCATCGCCACTGCAGCTGGGAGACAGTCATCTAGCTGGAGGAAACTAGCAAGCATCGCCACTGAAACTGGAAGACTGCCAGCTAGCTGGAGGTCACTAGCAAGCATCTCCACAGAAGCTGGGAGACTGCCAGCTAGCTGGAGGTCACTAGCAAGCATCGCCACTGAAGCTGGGAGACTGCCAGCTAGCTGGAATTCTCTAGCAAGCATCGCCACTGATCCTGGGAGACTGCTATCTAGCTGGAGGTCACTAGCAAGCATCGCCACTGAAGCTGGAAGACCCCTGCTAGCTGGAGGTCACTTGCAAGCATCGCCACTGAAGCTGGGAGACTGTCAGCTGGCTGTAGGTCACTGGCAAGCATCTCAACTGAAGCTGGGAGACTGCCAGCTCGCTGGAGGTCACTAGCAAGCATCGCCACTGAACCTGAGAGACTGCCAGCTTCCTGGAGATCACTAGCTGGAACGTCAATAAGTTGAAAGATAGCAAGCATCGCCACTGCAGCTGGGAGACTGCCATCTAGCTGGAGGTCACTAGCAAGCATCGCCACTGAAGCTGGAAGACTGCCGGCTAGCTGGAGGTCACTTGCAAGCATCGCCACTGAAGCTGGCTGACTGCCAGCTAACTAGAGGTCACTAGCAAGCATCGCCACTGAAGCTAGAAGACTGCCTGCTAGCTGGAGGAAACTAGGAAGCATCGCCACTGAAACTGGAAGACTGCCAGCTAGATGGAGGTCACTAGCAAGTATCTCCACTGAAGCTGGGAGACTGCCAGCTAGCTGGAGGTCACTAGCAAGCTCGCCACTGAATCTGGGAGACTACCAGCTAGCTGAAGGTCACTAGCTGGAACCTCAATAAGTTGAAAGATAGCAAGCATCGCCACTGCAGCTGGGTGACTGCCATCTAGCTGGAGGTCACTAGCAAGCATCGCCACTGAAGTTGGAAGACTGCCAGCTAGCTGGAGGTCACTAGCAAGCATTGCCACTGAAGCTGGAAGACTGCCATTATGCTGGAGGTCACTTGCAAGCCTAGCCACAGAAGCTGGCAGACTGCCAGCTGGCTGAAGAATACTAGCAAGCATCACCACTGAAGCTAGGAGACTACCAGCTAGCTGGAGGGCAATAGCTGGAACCTCAATAAGTTGAAAAATAGAAAGCATCGCCACTGCAGCTGGGAGACAGTCATCTAGCTGGAGGTAACTAGCAAGCATCGCCACTGAAGCTGAGAGACTGTCAGCTAGCTGGAGGTCACTAGCAAGCATCACCACTGAAGCTGGGAGATTGCTAGCTAGCTGGAGGTCACTGGAACCTCAATAAGTTGAAAAATAGCAAGCATCGCCACTGCAGCTGAGAGACTGTCATCTAGCTGGATGTCACTAGCAAGCATCGCCACTGAAGCTGCAAGTATGCCAGCTAGCTGGAGGTCATTAGCAAGCATCGCCACTGAAGCTGGAAGACTGCCTGCTAGCTGGAGGTCACTTGCATGCATCGCCACTGCAGCTGGGAGACTGTCAGCTGGCTGTAGGTCACTGGCAAGCATCGCAACTGAAGCTGGAAGACTGCCAGCTAGCTGGAGGTCACTAGCAAGCATCTCCACTGAAGCTGGGAGACTACCAGCTAGCTGGAGGTCACTAGCAAGCATCGCCACTGAAGCTGGGAGACTGCCAGCTAGATGGAATTCTCTAGCTAGCATCGCCACTGATCCTGGGAGACTGCCTGCTAGCTGGCGGTCACTTGCAAGCATCGCCACTGAAGCTGGGAGACTGTCAGCTGGCTGTAGGTCACTGGCAAGCATCGCAACTGAAGCTGGGAGACTACCAGCTAGCTGGAGGTCACTAGCAAGCATCGCCACTGAAACTGAGAGACTGCCAGCTGGCTGGAGATCATTAGCTAGAACCTGAATAAGATGAAAAATAGCAAGGATCGCCACTGCAGCTGAAAGACTGCCATCTAGCTGGAGGTAACTAGCGAGCATCGCCACTGAAACTGTAAGACTGCCAGCCAGCTGGAGGTCACTAGCAAGCATCTCCACTGAAGCTGGAAGACTGCCAGCTAGCTGAAGGTCACTAGCTGGAACCTCAATAAGTTGGAAGATAGCAAGCACCGCCACTGCAGCTAGGAGACTGCCATCTAGCTGGAGGTCACTAGCAAGTATCGCCACAGACGCTGGGAGACTGTCATCTAGCTGGAGGTCACTAGCAAGCATCGCCACTGAAGCTGGAACACTATCAGCTAGCAAGAGGTCACTAGCAAGCATCGCCACTGAAGCTGGAAGACTGCCTGCTAGCTGGAGGTCACTTGCAAGCATAGCCACTGATGCTGGGAGACTGCCAGCTAATTGGAGGTCACTAGCAAGCATCGCCACTGAAGCTGGGAGACTACCAGCTAGCTGGAGGCCACTAGCTGGAACCTCAATAAGTTGAAAAATAGCAAGCATCGCCACTGCAGCTGGGAGACAGTCATCTAGCTGGAGGTCACTAGCAAGCATCGCCACTGAAGCTGGAACACTGCCATCTCGCTGGAGGTCACTTGCAAGCTTCGCCACTGAAGCTGGCAGACTGCCAGCTAGCTGCAATGCACTAGCTGGAACCTCAATAAGTTGAAAAATAGCAAGCATCGCCACTGCAGCTGGGAGACTGCCAGCTAGCTGGAGGTCACTAGCAAGCTCGCCACTGAATCTGGGAGACTACCAGCTAGCTGAAGGTCACTAGCTGGAACCTAAATAAGTTGAAAGATAGCAAACATCACCACTGCAGCTGGGAGACTGCCATCTAGTGGGAGGTCACTAGCAAGCATCGCCACTGAAGCTTGGAGACTGCCATCTAGCTGGACGTCACTAGCAAGCATCGCCACTGAAGCTGGAAGACTGCCAGCTAGCTGGAGGTCACTTGCAAGCATCGCCACAGAAGCTGGGAGACTGCCAGCTAGCTGGAGGTCACTAGCAAGCATCGCCACTGAAGCTGGAAGACTGCCATCTCGCTGAAGGTCACTTGCAAGCATCGCCACTGAAGCTGGCAGACTGCCAGCTAGCTGAAGGTTACTAGCAAGCATCGCCACTGAAGCTGGGAGACTGCCAGCTAGCTGGAGGTCACTAGCAAGCATCGCCACAGAACCTGAGAGACTGCCAGCTTGCTGGAGATCACTAGCTAGAACCTCAATAAGATGAAAAATAGCAAGCATCGCCACTGCTGCTGGGAGACTGTCAGCTGGCTGTAGGTCACTGGCAAGCATCGCAACTGAAGCTGGAAGACTGCCAGCTAGCTGGAGGTCACTAGCAAGCATCTCCACTGAAGCTGGGAGACTACCAGCTAGCTGGAGGTCACTAGCAAGCATCGCCACTGAAGCTGGGAGACTGCCAGCTAGATGGAATTCTCTAGCTAGCATCGCCACTGATCCTGGGAGACTGCCATCTAGCTGGAGGTCACTAGCAAGCATCGCCACTGAAGCTGGAAGACTGCCTGCTAGCTGGCGGTCACTTGCAAGCATCGCCACTGAAGCTGGGAGACTGTCAGCTGGCTGTAGGTCACTTGCAAGCATCGCAACTGAAGCTGGGAGACTGCCAGCTAGCTGGAGGTCACTAGCAAGCATCGCCACTGAAACTGAGAGACTGCCAGCTGGCTGGAGATCATTAGCTAGAACCTGAATAAGATGAAAAATAGCAAGGATCGCCACTGCAGCTGAAAGACTGCCATCTAGCTGGAGGTAACTAGCGAGCATCGCCACTGAAACTGTAAGACTGCCAGCCAGCTGGAGGTCACTAGCAAGCATCTCCACTGAAGCTGGAAGACTGCCAGCTAGCTGAAGGTCACTAGCTGGAACCTCAATAAGTTGGAAGATAGCAAGCACCGCCACTGCAGCTGGGAGACTGCCATCTAGCTGGAGGTCACTAGCAAGTATCGCCACAGACGCTGGGAGACTGTCATCTAGCTGGAGGTCACTAGCAAGCATCGCCACTGAAGCTGGAACACTATCAGCTAGCAAGAGGTCACTAGCAAGCATCGCCACTGAAGCTGGAAGACTGCCTGCTAGCTGGAGGTCACTTGCAAGCATAGCCACTGATGCTGGGAGACTGCCAGCTAATTGGAGGTCACTAGCAAGCATCGCCACTGAAGCTGGGAGACTACCAGCTAGCTGGAGG
Organism: Alitta virens; assembly: GCA_932294295.1. Classification (NCBI taxonomy): domain Eukaryota; kingdom Metazoa; phylum Annelida; class Polychaeta; order Phyllodocida; family Nereididae; genus Alitta; species Alitta virens. Next base: position 22,982,896 of record OW028585.1, on the reverse strand, counting down.
CCACTAGCTGGAACCTCAATAAGTTGAAAAATAGCAAGCATCGCCACTGCAGCTGGGAGACAGTCATCTAGCTGGAGGTCACTAGCAAGCATCGCCACTGAAGCTGGAACACTGCCATCTCGCTGGAGGTCACTTGCAAGCTTCGCCACTGAAGCTGGCAGACTGCCAGCTAGCTGCAATGCACTAGCTGGAACCTCAATAAGTTGAAAAATAGCAAGCATCGCCACTGCAGCTGGGAGACTGCCAGCTAGCTGGAGGTCACTAGCAAGCATCACCACTGAAGCTGGGAGACAACCAGCTAGCTGGAGGCCACTAGCTGGAACCTCATTAAGTTGAAAAATAGCAAGCATCGCCACTGCAGCTGGGAGACAGTCATCTAGCTGGAGGTAACTAGCAAGCATCGCCACTGAAACTGGAAGACTGCCAGCTAGCTGGAGGTCACTAGCAAGTATCTCCACTCAAGCTGGGAGACTGCCAGCTAGCTGGAGGTCACTAGCAAGCTCGCCACTGAATCTGACAGACTACCAGCTAGCTGAAGGTCACTAGCTGGAACCTCAATAAGTTGAAAGATAGCAAGCATCGCCACTGCAGCTGGGAGAGTGCCATCCAGCTGGAGGTCACTAGCAAGCATCGCCACATAAGCTGGGAAACTGCCATCTAGCTGGAGGTCACTAGGAAGCATCGCCACATAAGATGGGAGACTGCCAGCTAGCTGGAGGTCACTAGCAAGCATCGCTACTGAACCTGAGAGACTGCCAGCTTGCTGGAGATCACTAGCTAGAACCTCAATAAGATGAAAAATAGCAAGCATCACCACTGCAGCTGGGAGACTGCCACCTAGCTGGAGGTAACTAGCAAGCATCGCCACTGAAGTTGGAAGACTGCAAGCTAGCTGGAGGTCACTAGCAAGCATCGCCACTGAAGCTGGAAGACTGCCATCTCGCTGGAGGTCACTTGCAAGCATAGCCACAGAAGCTGGCAGACTGCCAGCTGGCTGAAGGTTACTAGCAAGCATCACCACTGAAGCTAGGAGACCACCAGCTAGCTGGAGGGCACTAGCTGGAACCTCGATAAATTGAAAAATAGAAAGCATCGCCACTGCAGCTGGGAGACAGTCATCTAGCTGGAGGAAACTAGCAAGCATCGCCACTGAAACTGGAAGACTGCCAGCTAGCTGGAGGTCACTAGCAAGCATCTCCACAGAAGCTGGGAGACTGCCAGCTAGCTGGAGGTCACTAGCAAGCATCGCCACTGAAGCTGGGAGACTGCCATCTCGCTGGAGGTCACTTGCAAGCTTCGCCACTGAAGCTGGCAGACTGCCAGCTAGCTGCAATGCACTAGCTGGAACCTCAATAAGTTGAAAAATAGCAAGCATCGCCACTGCAGCTGGGAGACTGCCAGCTAGCTGGAGGTCACTAGCAAGCATCACCACTGAAGCTGGGAGACAACCAGCTAGCTGGAGGCCACTAGCTGGAACCTCATTAAGTTGAAAAATAGCAAGCATCGCCACTGCAGCTGGGAGACAGTCATCTAGCTGGAGGTAACTAGCAAGCATCGCCACTGAAACTGGAAGACTGCCAGCTAGCTGGAGGTCACTAGCAAGTATCTCCACTCAAGCTGGGAGACTGCCAGCTAGCTGGAGGTCACTAGCAAGCTCGCCACTGAATCTGACAGACTACCAGCTAGCTGAAGGTCACTAGCTGGAACCTCAATAAGTTGAAAGATAGCAAGCATCGCCACTGCAGCTGGGAGAGTGCCATCCAGCTGGAGGTCACTAGCAAGCATCGCCACATAAGCTGGGAAACTGCCATCTAGCTGGAGGTCACTAGGAACCATCGCCACATAAGATGGGAGACTGCCAGCTAGCTGGAGGTCACTAGCAAGCATCGCTACTGAACCTGAGAGACTGCCAGCTTGCTGGAGATCACTAGCTAGAACCTCAATAAGATGAAAAATAGCAAGCATCACCACTGCAGCTGGGAGACTGCCACCTAGCTGGAGGTAACTAGCAAGCATCGCCACTGAAGTTGGAAGACTGCAAGCTAGCTGGAGGTCACTAGCAAGCATCGCCACTGAAGCTGGAAGACTGCCATCTCGCTGGAGGTCACTTGCAAGCATAGCCACAGAAGCTGGCAGACTGCCAGCTGGCTGAAGGTTACTAGCAAGCATCACCACTGAAGCTAGGAGACCACCAGCTAGCTGGAGGGCACTAGCTGGAACCTCGATAAATTGAAAAATAGAAAGCATCGCCACTGCAGCTGGGAGACAGTCATCTAGCTGGAGGAAACTAGCAAGCATCGCCACTGAAACTGGAAGACTGCCAGCTAGCTGGAGGTCACTAGCAAGCATCTCCACAGAAGCTGGGAGACTGCCAGCTAGCTGGAGGTCACTAGCAAGCATCGCCACTGAAGCTGGGAGACTGCCAGCTAGCTGGAATTCTCTAGCAAGCATCGCCACTGATCCTGGGAGACTGCTATCTAGCTGGAGGTCACTAGCAAATATCGCCACTGAAGCTGGAAGACTGCCTGCTAGCTGGAGGTCACTTGCAAGCATCGCCACTGAAGCTGGGAGACTGTCAGCTGGCTGTAGGTCACTGGCAAGCATCTCAACTGAAGCTGGGAGACTGCCAGCTCGCTGGAGGTCACTAGCAAGCATCGCCACTGAACCTGAGAGACTGCCAGCTTGCTGGAGATCACTAGCTGGAACCTCAATAAGTTGAAAGATAGCAAGCATCGCCACTGCAGCTGGGAGACTGCCATCTAGCTGGAGGTCACTAGCAAGCATCGCCACTGAAGCTGGAAGACTGCCGGCTAGCTGGAGGTCACTTGCAAGCATCGCCACTGAAGCTGGCTGACTGCCAGCTAGCTAGAGGTCACTAGCAAGCATCGCCACTGAAGCTAGAAGACTGCCTGCTAGCTGGAGGAAACTAGGAAGCATCGCCACTGAAACTGGAAGACTGCCAGCTAGCTGGAGGTCACTAGCAAGTATCTCCACTGAAGCTGGGAGACTGCCAGCTAGCTGGAGGTCACTTGCAAGCATAGCCACTGATGCTGTGAGACTGCCAGCTAAGTGGAGGTCACTAGCAAGCATCGCCACTGAAGCTGGGAGACTCCCAGCTAGCTGGAGATCACTAGCTAGAACCTCAATAAGATGAAAAATAGCAAGCATCGCCACTGCAGGTGGGAGACTGCCATCTAGCTGGAGGTCACTAGGAAGCATCGCCACATAAGCTGGAAGACTGCCAGCTAGCTGGAGGTCACTAGCAAGCATCGCCACTGAAGCTGGAAGACTGCCATCTCGCTGAAGGTCACTTGCAAGCATCGCCACTGAAGCTGGCAGACTGCCAGCTATCTGAAGGTTACTAGCAAGCATCACCACTGAAGCTGGGAGACAACCAGCTAGCTGGAGGCCACTAGCTGGAACCTCATTAAGTTGAAAAATAGCAAGCATCGCCACTGCAGCTGGGAGACAGTCATCTAGCTGGAGGTAACTAGCAAGCATCGCCACTGAAACTGGAAGACTGCCAGCTAGCTGGAGGTCACTAGCAAGTATCTCCACTCAAGCTGGGAGACTGCCAGCGAGCTGGAGGTCACTAGCAAGCTCGCCACTGAATCTGACAGACTACCAGCTAGCTGAAGGTCACTAGCTGGAACCTCAATAAGTTGAAAGATAGCAAGCACCGCCACTGCAGCTGGGAGAGTGCCATCCAGCTGGAGGTCACTAGCAAGCATCGCCACATAAGCTGAGACACTGCCATCTAGCTGGAGGTCACTAGGAAGCATCGCCACATAAGATGGAAGACTGCCAGCTAGCTGGAGGTCACTAGCAAGCATCGCTACTGAACCTGAGAGACTGCCAGCTTGCTGGAGATCACTAGCTAGAACCTCAATAAGATGAAAAATAGCAAGCATCACCACTGCAGCTGGAAGACTGCCATCTCGCTGGAGGTCACTTGCAAGCATAGCCACAGAAGCTGGCAGACTGCCAGCTGGCTGAAGGTTACTAGCAAGCATCACCACTGAAGCTAGGAGACCACCAGCTAGGTGGAGGGCACTAGCTGGAACCTCGATAAATTGAAAAATAGAAAGCATCGCCACTGCAGCTGGGAGACAGTCATCTAGCTGGAGGAAACTAGCAAGCATCGCCACTGAAACTGGAAGACTGCCAGCTAGCTGGAGGTCACTAGCAAGCATCTCCACAGAAGCTGGGAGACTGCCAGCTAGCTGGAGGTCACTAGCAAGCATCGCCACTGAAGCTGGGAGACTGCCAGCTAGCTGGAATTCTCTAGCAAGCATCGCCACTGATCCTGGGAGACTGCTATCTAGCTGGAGGTCACTAGCAAGCATCGCCACTGAAGCTGGAAGACCCCTGCTAGCTGGAGGTCACTTGCAAGCATCGCCACTGAAGCTGGGAGACTGTCAGCTGGCTGTAGGTCACTGGCAAGCATCTCAACTGAAGCTGGGAGACTGCCAGCTCGCTGGAGGTCACTAGCAAGCATCGCCACTGAACCTGAGAGACTGCCAGCTTGCTGGAGATCACTAGCTGGAACGTCAATAAGTTGAAAGATAGCAAGCATCGCCACTGCAGCTGGGAGACTGCCATCTAGCTGGAGGTCACTAGCAAGCATCGCCACTGAAGCTGGAAGACTGCCGGCTAGCTGGAGGTCACTTGCAAGCATCGCCACTGAAGCTGGCTGACTGCCAGCTAACTAGAGGTCACTAGCAAGCATCGCCACTGAAGCTAGAAGACTGCCTGCTAGCTGGAGGAAACTAGGAAGCATCGCCACTGAAACTGGAAGACTGCCAGCTAGCTGGAGGTCACTAGCAAGTATCTCCACTGAAGCTGGGAGACTGCCAGCTAGCTGGAGGTCACTAGCAAGCTCGCCACTGAATCTGGGAGACTACCAGCTAGCTGAAGGTCACTAGCTGGAACCTCAATAAGTTGAAAGATAGCAAGCATCGCCACTGCAGCTGGGTGACTGCCATCTAGCTGGAGGTCACTAGCAAGCATCGCCACTGAAGTTGGAAGACTGCCAGCTAGCCGGAGGTCACTAGCAAGCATTGCCACTGAAGCTGGAAGACTGCCATTATGCTGGAGGTCACTTGCAAGCCTAGCCACAGAAGCTGGCAGACTGCCAGCTGGCTGAAGAATACTAGCAAGCATCACCACTGAAGCTAGGAGACTACCAGCTAGCTGGAGGGCAATAGCTGGAACCTCAATAAGTTGAAAAATAGAAAGCATCGCCACTGCAGCTGGGAGACAGTCATCTAGCTGGAGGTAACTAGCAAGCATCGCCACTGAAGCTGAGAGACTGTCAGCTAGCTGGAGGTCACTAGCAAGCATCACCACTGAAGCTGGGAGATTGCTAGCTAGCTGGAGGTCACTGGAACCTCAATAAGTTGAAAAATAGCAAGCATCGCCACTGCAGCTGAGAGACTGTCATCTAGCTGGATGTCACTAGCAAGCATCGCCACTGAAGCTGCAAGTATGCCAGCTAGCTGGAGGTCATTAGCAAGCATCGCCACTGAAGCTGGAAGACTGCCTGCTAGCTGGAGGTCACTTGCATGCATCGCCACTGAAGCTGGGAGACTGTCAGCTGGCTGTAGGTCAATGGCAAGCATCGCAACTGAAGCTGGGAGACTGCCAGCTAGCTGGAGGTCACTAGCAAGCATCGCCACAGAACCTGAGAGACTGCCAGCTTGCTGGAGATCACTAGCTAGAACCTCAATAAGATGAAAAATAGCAAGCATCGCCACTGCAGCTGGGAGACTGTCAGCTGGCTGTAGGTCACTGGCAAGCATCGCAACTGAAGCTGGAAGACTGCCAGCTAGCTGGAGGTCACTAGCAAGCATCTCCACTGAAGCTGGGAGACTACCAGCTAGCTGGAGGTCACTAGCAAGCATCGCCACTGAAGCTGGGAGACTGCCAGCTAGATGGAATTCTCTAGCTAGCATCGCCACTGATCCTGGGAGACTGCCTGCTAGCTGGCGGTCACTTGCAAGCATCGCCACTGAAGCTGGGAGACTGTCAGCTGGCTGTAGGTCACTGGCAAGCATCGCAACTGAAGCTGGGAGACTACCAGCTAGCTGTAGGTCACTGGCAAGCATCGCAACTGAAGCTGGGAGACTGCCAGCTAGCTGGAGGTCACTAGCAAGCATCGCCACTGAAACTGAGAGACTGCCAGCTGGCTGGAGATCATTAGCTAGAACCTGAATAAGATGAAAAATAGCAAGGATCGCCACTGCAGCTGAAAGACTGCCATCTAGCTGGAGGTAACTAGCGAGCATCGCCACTGAAACTGTAAGACTGCCAGCCAGCTGGAGGTCACTAGCAAGCATCTCCACTGAAGCTGGAAGACTGCCAGCTAGCTGAAGGTCACTAGCTGGAACCTCAATAAGTTGGAAGATAGCAAGCACCGCCACTGCAGCTGGGAGACTGCCATCTAGCTGGAGGTCACTAGCAAGTATCGCCACAGACGCTGGGAGACTGTCATCTAGCTGGAGGTCACTAGCAAGCATCGCCACTGAAGCTGGAACACTATCAGCTAGCAAGAGGTCACTAGCAAGCATCGCCACTGAAGCTGGAAGACTGCCTGCTAGCTGGAGGTCACTTGCAAGCATAGCCACTGATGCTGGGAGACTGCCAGCTAATTGGAGGTCACTAGCAAGCATCGCCACTGAAGCTGGGAGACTACCAGCTAGCTGGAGGCCACTAGCTGGAACCTCAATAAGTTGAAAAATAGCAAGCATCGCCACTGCAGCTGGGAGACAGTCATCTAGCTGGAGGTCACTAGCAAGCATCGCCACTGAAGCTGGAACACTGCCATCTCGCTGGAGGTCACTTGCAAGCTTCGCCACTGAAGCTGGCAGACTGCCAGCTAGCTGGAATGCACTAGCTGGAACCTCAATAAGTTGAAAAATAGCAAGCATCGCCACTGCAGCTGGGAGACTGCCAGCTAGCTGGAGGTCACTAGCAAGCTCGCCACTGAATCTGGGAGACTACCAGCTAGCTGAAGGTCACTAGCTGGAACCTAAATAAGTTGAAAGATAGCAAACATCACCACTGCAGCTGGGAGACTGCCATCTAGTGGGAGGTCACTAGCAAGCATCGCCACTGAAGCTTGGAGACTGCCATCTAGCTGGACGTCACTAGCAAGCATCGCCACTGAAGCTGGAAGACTGCCAGCTAGCTGGAGGTCACTTGCAAGCATCGCCACAGAAGCTGGGAGACTGCCAGCTAGCTGGAGGTCACTAGCAAGCATCGCCACTGAAGCTGGAAGACTGCCATCTCGCTGAAGGTCACTTGCAAGCATCGCCACTGAAGCTGGCAGACTGCCAGCTAGCTGAAGGTTACTAGCAAGCATCGCCACTGAAGCTGGGAGACTGCCAGCTAGCTGGAGGTCACTAGCAAGCATCGCCACAGAACCTGAGAGACTGCCAGCTTGCTGGAGATCACTAGCTAGAACCTCAATAAGATGAAAAATAGCAAGCATCGCCACTGCTGCTGGGAGACTGTCAGCTGGCTGTAGGTCACTGGCAAGCATCGCAACTGAAGCTGGAAGACTGCCAGCTAGCTGGAGGTCACTAGCAAGCATCTCCACTGAAGCTGGGAGACTACCAGCTAGCTGGAGGTCACTAGCAAGCATCGCCACTGAAGCTGGGAGACTGCCAGCTAGATGGAATTCTCTAGCTAGCATCGCCACTGATCCTGGGAGACTGCCATCTAGCTGGAGGTCACTAGCAAGCATCGCCACTGAAGCTGGAAGACTGCCTGCTAGCTGGCGGTCACTTGCAAGCATCGCCACTGAAGCTGGGAGACTGTCAGCTGGCTGTAGGTCACTGGCAAGCATCGCAACTGAAGCTGGGAGACTGCCAGCTAGCTGGAGGTCACTAGCAAGCATCGCCACTGAAACTGAGAGACTGCCAGCTGGCTGGAGATCATTAGCTAGAACCTGAATAAGATGAAAAATAGCAAGGATCGCCACTGCAGCTGAAAGACTGCCATCTAGCTGGAGGTAACTAGCGAGCATCGCCACTGAAACTGTAAGACTGCCAGCCAGCTGGAGGTCACTAGCAAGCATCTCCACTGAAGCTGGAAGACTGCCAGCTAGCTGAAGGTCACTAGCTGGAACCTCAATAAGTTGGAAGATAGCAAGCACCGCCACTGCAGCTGGGAGACTGCCATCTAGCTGGAGGTCACTAGCAAGTATCGCCACAGACGCTGGGAGACTGTCATCTAGCTGGAGGTCACTAGCAAGCATCGCCACTGAAGCTGGAACACTATCAGCTAGCAAGAGGTCACTGGCAAGCATCGCCACTGAAGCTGGAAGACTGCCTGCTAGCTGGAGGTCACTTGCAAGCATAGCCACTGATGCTGGGAGACTGCCAGCTAATTGGAGGTCACTAGCAAGCATCGCCACTGAAGCTGGGAGACTACCAGCTAGCTGGAGGCCACTAGCTGGAACCTCAATAAGTTGAAAAATAGCAAGCATCGCCACTGCAGCTGGGAGACAGTCATCTAGCTGGAGGTCACTAGCAAGCATCGCCACTGAAGCTGGAACACTGCCATCTCGCTGGAGGTCACTTGCAAGCTTCGCCACTGAAGCTGGCAGACTGCCAGCTAGCTGCAATGCACTAGCTGGAACCTCAATCAGTTGAAAAATAGCAAGCATCGCCACTGCAGCTGGGAGACTGCCAGCTAGCTGGAGGTCACTAGCAAGCTCGCCACTGAATCTGGGAGACTACCAGCTAGCTGAAGGTCACTAGCTGGAACCTAAATAAGTTGAAAGATAGCAAACATCACCACTGCAGCTGGGAGACTGCCATCTAGTGGGAGGTCACTAGCAAGCATCGCCACTGAAGCTTGGAGACTGCCATCTAGCTGGACGTCACTAGCAAGCATCGCCACTGCAGCTGGGAGACAGTCATCTAGCTGGAGGAAACTAGCAAGCATCGCCACTGAAACTGGAAGACTGCCAGCTAGCTGGAGGTCACTAGCAAGCATCTCCACAGAAGCTGGGAGACTGCCAGCTAGCTGGAGGTCACTAGCAAGCATCGCCACTGAAGCTGGGAGACTGCCAGCTAGCTGGAATTCTCTAGCAAGCATCGCCACTGATCCTGGGAGACTGCTATCTAGCTGGAGGTCACTAGCAAGCATCGCCACTGAAGCTGGAAGACTGCCTGCTAGCTGGAGGTCACTTGCAAGCATCGCCACTGAAGCTGGGAGACTGTCAGCTGGCTGTAGGTCACTGGCAAGCATCTCAACTGAAGCTGGGAGACTGCCAGCTCGCTGGAGGTCACTAGCAAGCATCGCCACTGAACCTGAGAGACTGCCAGCTTGCTGGAGATCACTAGCTGGAACCTCAATAAGTTGAAAGATAGCAAGCATCGCCACTGCAGCTGGGAGACTGCCATCTAGCTGGAGGTCACTAGCAAGCATCGCCACTGAAGCTGGAAGACTGCCGGCTAGCTGGAGGTCACTTGCAAGCATCGCCACTGAAGCTGGCTGACTGCCAGCTAGCTAGAGGTCACTAGCAAGCATCGCCACTGAAGCTAGAAGACTGCCTGCTACCTGGAGGAAACTAGGAAGCATCGCCACTGAAACTGGAAGACTGCCAGCTAGCTGGAGGTCACTAGCAAGTATCTCCACTGAAGCTGGGAGACTGCCAGCTAGCTGGAGGTCACTTGCAAGCATAGCCACTGATGCTGTGAGACTGCCAGCTAAGTGGAGGTCACTAGCAAGCATCGCCACTGAAGCTGGGAGACTCCCAGCTAGCTGGAGATCACTAGCTAGAACCTCAATAAGATGAAAAATAGCAAGCATCGCCACTGCAGGTGGGAGACTGCCATCTAGCTGGAGGTCACTAGGAAGCATCGCCACATAAGCTGGAAGACTGCCAGCTAGCTGGAGGTCACTAGCAAGCATCGCCACTGAAGCTGGAAGACTGCCATCTCGCTGAAGGTCACTTGCAAGCATCGCCACTGAAGCTGGCAGACTGCCAGCTATCTGAAGGTTACTAGCAAGCATCACCACTGAAGCTGGGAGACAACCAGCTAGCTGGAGGCCACTAGCTGGAACCTCATTAAGTTGAAAAATAGCAAGCATCGCCACTGCAGCTGGGAGACAGTCATCTAGCTGGAGGTAACTAGCAAGCATCGCCACTGAAACTGGAAGACTGCCAGCTAGCTGGAGGTCACTAGCAAGTATCTCCACTCAAGCTGGGAGACTGCCAGCTAGCTGGAGGTCACTAGCAAGCTCGCCACTGAATCTGACAGACTACCAGCTAGCTGAAGGTCACTAGCTGGAACCTCAATAAGTTGAAAGATAGCAAGCACCGCCACTGCAGCTGGGAGAGTGCCATCCAGCTGGAGGTCACTAGCAAGCATCGCCACATAAGCTGGGACACTGCCATCTAGCTGGAGGTCACTAGGAAGCATCGCCACATAAGATGGAAGACTGCCAGCTAGCTGGAGGTCACTAGCAAGCATCGCTACTGAACCTGAGAGACTGCCAGCTTGCTGGAGATCACTAGATAGAACCTCAATAAGATGAAAAATAGCAAGCATCACCACTGCAGCTGGAAGACTGCCATCTCGCTGGAGGTCACTTGCAAGCATAGCCACAGAAGCTGGCAGACTGCCAGCTGGCTGAAGGTTACTAGCAAGCATCACCACTGAAGCTAGGAGACCACCAGCTAGGTGGAGGGCACTAGCTGGAACCTCGATAAATTGAAAAATAGAAAGCATCGCCACTGCAGCTGGGAGACAGTCATCTAGCTGGAGGAAACTAGCAAGCATCGCCACTGAAACTGGAAGACTGCCAGCTAGCTGGAGGTCACTAGCAAGCATCTCCACAGAAGCTGGGAGACTGCCATCTAGCTGGAGGTCACTAGCAAGTATCGCCACAGACGCTGGGAGACTGTCATCTAGCTGGAGGTCACTAGCAAGCATCGCCACTGAAGCTGGAACACTATCAGCTAGCAAGAGGTCACTGGCAAGCATCGCCACTGAAGCTGGAAGACTGCCTGCTAGCTGGAGGTCACTTGCAAGCATAGCCACTGATGCTGGGAGACTGCCAGCTAATTGGAGGTCACTAGCAAGCATCGCCACTGAAGCTGGGAGACTACCAGCTAGCTGGAGGCCACTAGCTGGAACCTCAATAAGTTGAAAAATAGCAAGCATCGCCACTGCAGCTGGGAGACAGTCATCTAGCTGGAGGTCACTAGCAAGCATCGCCACTGAAGCTGGAACACTGCCATCTCGCTGGAGGTCACTTGCAAGCTTCGCCACTGAAGCTGGCAGACTGCCAGCTAGCTGCAATGCACTAGCTGGAACCTCAATCAGTTGAAAAATAGCAAGCATCGCCACTGCAGCTGGGAGACTGCCAGCTAGCTGGAGGTCACTAGCAAGCTCGCCACTGAATCTGGGAGACTACCAGCTAGCTGAAGGTCACTAGCTGGAACCTAAATAAGTTGAAAGATAGCAAACATCACCACTGCAGCTGGGAGACTGCCATCTAGTGGGAGGTCACTAGCAAGCATCGCCACTGAAGCTTGGAGACTGCCATCTAGCTGGACGTCACTAGCAAGCATCGCCACTGCAGCTGGGAGACAGTCATCTAGCTGGAGGAAACTAGCAAGCATCGCCACTGAAACTGGAAGACTGCCAGCTAGCTGGAGGTCACTAGCAAGCATCTCCACAGAAGCTGGGAGACTGCCAGCTAGCTGGAGGTCACTAGCAAGCATCGCCACTGAAGCTGGGAGACTGCCAGCTAGCTGGAATTCTCTAGCAAGCATCGCCACTGATCCTGGGAGACTGCTATCTAGCTGGAGGTCACTAGCAAGCATCGCCACTGAAGCTGGAAGACTGCCTGCTAGCTGGAGGTCACTTGCAAGCATCGCCACTGAAGCTGGGAGACTGTCAGCTGGCTGTAGGTCACTGGCAAGCATCTCAACTGAAGCTGGGAGACTGCCAGCTCGCTGGAGGTCACTAGCAAGCATCGCCACTGAACCTGAGAGACTGCCAGCTTGCTGGAGATCACTAGCTGGAACCTCAATAAGTTGAAAGATAGCAAGCATCGCCACTGCAGCTGGGAGACTGCCATCTAGCTGGAGGTCACTAGCAAGCATCGCCACTGAAGCTGGAAGACTGCCGGCTAGCTGGAGGTCACTTGCAAGCATCGCCACTGAAGCTGGCTGACTGCCAGCTAGCTAGAGGTCACTAGCAAGCATCGCCACTGAAGCTAGAAGACTGCCTGCTACCTGGAGGAAACTAGGAAGCATCGCCACTGAAACTGGAAGACTGCCAGCTAGCTGGAGGTCACTAGCAAGTATCTCCACTGAAGCTGGGAGACTGCCAGCTAGCTGGAGGTCACTTGCAAGCATAGCCACTGATGCTGTGAGACTGCCAGCTAAGTGGAGGTCACTAGCAAGCATCGCCACTGAAGCTGGGAGACTCCCAGCTAGCTGGAGATCACTAGCTAGAACCTCAATAAGATGAAAAATAGCAAGCATCGCCACTGCAGGTGGGAGACTGCCATCTAGCTGGAGGTCACTAGGAAGCATCGCCACATAAGCTGGAAGACTGCCAGCTAGCTGGAGGTCACTAGCAAGCATCGCCACTGAAGCTGGAAGACTGCCATCTCGCTGAAGGTCACTTGCAAGCATCGCCACTGAAGCTGGCAGACTGCCAGCTATCTGAAGGTTACTAGCAAGCATCACCACTGAAGCTGGGAGACAACCAGCTAGCTGGAGGCCACTAGCTGGAACCTCATTAAGTTGAAAAATAGCAAGCATCGCCACTGCAGCTGGGAGACAGTCATCTAGCTGGAGGTAACTAGCAAGCATCGCCACTGAAACTGGAAGACTGCCAGCTAGCTGGAGGTCACTAGCAAGTATCTCCACTCAAGCTGGGAGACTGCCAGCTAGCTGGAGGTCACTAGCAAGCTCGCCACTGAATCTGACAGACTACCAGCTAGCTGAAGGTCACTAGCTGGAACCTCAATAAGTTGAAAGATAGCAAGCACCGCCACTGCAGCTGGGAGAGTGCCATCCAGCTGGAGGTCACTAGCAAGCATCGCCACATAAGCTGGGACACTGCCATCTAGCTGGAGGTCACTAGGAAGCATCGCCACATAAGATGGAAGACTGCCAGCTAGCTGGAGGTCACTAGCAAGCATCGCTACTGAACCTGAGAGACTGCCAGCTTGCTGGAGATCACTAGATAGAACCTCAATAAGATGAAAAATAGCAAGCATCACCACTGCAGCTGGAAGACTGCCATCTCGCTGGAGGTCACTTGCAAGCATAGCCACAGAAGCTGGCAGACTGCCAGCTGGCTGAAGGTTACTAGCAAGCATCACCACTGAAGCTAGGAGACCACCAGCTAGGTGGAGGGCACTAGCTGGAACCTCGATAAATTGAAAAATAGAAAGCATCGCCACTGCAGCTGGGAGACAGTCATCTAGCTGGAGGAAACTAGCAAGCATCGCCACTGAAACTGGAAGACTGCCAGCTAGCTGGAGGTCACTAGCAAGCATCTCCACAGAAGCTGGGAGACTGCCAGCTAGCTGGAGGTCACTAGCAAGCATCGCCACTGAAGCTGGGAGACTGCCAGCTAGCTGGAATTCTCTAGCAAGCATCGCCACTGATCCTGGGAGACTGCTATCTAGCTGGAGGTCACTAGCAAGCATCGCCACTGAAGCTGGAAGACCCCTGCTAGCTGGAGGTCACTTGCAAGCATCGCCACTGAAGCTGGGAGACTGTCAGCTGGCTGTAGGTCACTGGCAAGCATCTCAACTGAAGCTGGGAGACTGCCAGCTCGCTGGAGGTCACTAGCAAGCATCGCCACTGAACCTGAGAGACTGCCAGCTTGCTGGAGATCACTAGCTGGAACGTCAATAAGTTGAAAGATAGCAAGCATCGCCACTGCAGCTGGGAGACTGCCATCTAGCTGGAGGTCACTAGCAAGCATCGCCACTGAAGCTGGAAGACTGCCGGCTAGCTGGAGGTCACTTGCAAGCATCGCCACTGAAGCTGGCTGACTGCCAGCTAACTAGAGGTCACTAGCAAGCATCGCCACTGAAGCTAGAAGACTGCCTGCTAGCTGGAGGAAACTAGGAAGCATCGCCACTGAAACTGGAAGACTGCCAGCTAGCTGGAGGTCACTAGCAAGTATCTCCACTGAAGCTGGGAGACTGCCAGCTAGCTGGAGGTCACTAGCAAGCTCGCCACTGAATCTGGGAGACTACCAGCTAGCTGAAGGTCACTAGCTGGAACCTCAATAAGTTGAAAGATAGCAAGCATCGCCACTGCAGCTGGGTGACTGCCATCTAGCTGGAGGTCACTAGCAAGCATCGCCACTGAAGTTGGAAGACTGCCAGCTAGCTGGAGGTCACTAGCAAGCATTGCCACTGAAGCTGGAAGACTGCCATTATGCTGGAGGTCACTTGCAAGCCTAGCCACAGAAGCTGGCAGACTGCCAGCTGGCTGAAGAATACTAGCAAGCATCACCACTGAAGCTAGGAGACTACCAGCTAGCTGGAGGGCAATAGCTGGAACCTCAATAAGTTGAAAAATAGAAAGCATCGCCACTGCAGCTGGGAGACAGTCATCTAGCTGGAGGTAACTAGCAAGCATCGCCACTGAAGCTGAGAGACTGTCAGCTAGCTGGAGGTCACTAGCAAGCATCCCCACTGAAGCTGGGAGATTGCTAGCTAGCTGGAGGTCACTGGAACCTCAATAAGTTGAAAAATAGCAAGCATCGCCACTGCAGCTGAGAGACTGTCATCTAGCTGGATGTCACTAGCAAGCATCGCCACTGAAGCTGCAAGTATGCCAGCTAGCTGGAGGTCATTAGCAAGCATCGCCACTGAAGCTGGAAGACTGCCTGCTAGCTGGAGGTCACTTGCATGCATCGCCACTGAAGCTGGGAGACTGTCAGCTGGCTGTAGGTCAATGGCAAGCATCGCAACTGAAGCTGGGAGACTGCCAGCTAGCTGGAGGTCACTAGCAAGCATCGCCACAGAACCTGAGAGACTGCCAGCTTGCTGGAGATCACTAGCTAGAACCTCAATAAGATGAAAAATAGCAAGCATCGCCACTGCAGCTGGGAGACTGTCAGCTGGCTGTAGGTCACTGGCAAGCATCGCAACTGAAGCTGGAAGACTGCCAGCTAGCTGGAGGTCACTAGCAAGCATCTCCACTGAAGCTGGGAGACTACCAGCTAGCTGGAGGTCACTAGCAAGCATCGCCACTGAAGCTGGGAGACTGCCAGCTAGATGGAATTCTCTAGCAAGCATCGCCACTGAAACTGAGAGACTGCCAGCTGGCTGGAGATCATTAGCTAGAACCTGAATAAGATGAAAAATAGCAAGGATCGCCACTGCAGCTGAAAGACTGCCATCTAGCTGGAGGTAACTAGCGAGCATCGCCACTGAAACTGTAAGACTGCCAGCCAGCTGGAGGTCACTAGCAAGCATCTCCACTGAAGCTGGAAGACTGCCAGCTAGCTGAAGGTCACTAGCTGGAACCTCAATAAGTTGGAAGATAGCAAGCACCGCCACTGCAGCTGGGAGACTGCCATCTAGCTGGAGGTCACTAGCAAGTATCGCCACAGACGCTGGGAGACTGTCATCTAGCTGGAGGTCACTAGCAAGCATCGCCACTGAAGCTGGAACACTATCAGCTAGCAAGAGGTCACTAGCAAGCATCGCCACTGAAGCTGGAAGACTGCCTGCTAGCTGGAGGTCACTTGCAAGCATAGCCACTGATGCTGGGAGACTGCCAGCTAATTGGAGGTCACTAGCAAGCATCGCCACTGAAGCTGGGAGACTACCAGCTAGCTGGAGGCCACTAGCTGGAACCTCAATAAGTTGAAAAATAGCAAGCATCGCCACTGCAGCTGGGAGACAGTCATCTAGCTGGAGGTCACTAGCAAGCATCGCCACTGAAGCTGGAACACTGCCATCTCGCTGGCGGTCACTTGCAAGCTTCGCCACTGAAGCTGGCAGACTGCCAGCTAGCTGCAATGCACTAGCTGGAACCTCAATAAGTTGAAAAATAGCAAGCATCACCACTGCAGCTGGGAGACTGCCAGCTAGCTGGAGGTCACTAGCAAGCTCGCCACTGAATCTGGGAGACTACCAGCTAGCTGAAGGTCACTAGCTGGAACCTAAATAAGTTGAAAGATAGCAAACATCACCACTGCAGCTGGGAGACTGCCATCTAGTGGGAGGTCACTAGCAAGCATCGCCACTGAAGCTTGGAGACTGCCATCTAGCTGGACGTCACTAGCAAGCATCGCCACTGAAGCTGGAAGACTGCCAGCTAGCTGGAGGTCACTTGCAAGCATCGCCACAGAAGCTGGGAGACTGCCAGCTAGCTGGAGGTCACTAGCAAGCATCGCCACTGAAGCTGGAAGACTGCCATCTCGCTGAAGGTCACTTGCAAGCATCGCCACTGAAGCTGGCAGACTGCCAGCTAGCTGAAGGTTACTAGCAAGCATCGCCACTGAAGCTGGGAGACTGCCAGCTAGCTGGAGGTCACTAGCAAGCATCGCCACAGAACCTGAGAGACTGCCAGCTTGCTGGAGATCACTAGCTAGAACCTCAATAAGATGAAAAATAGCAAGCATCGCCACTGCTGCTGGGAGACTGTCAGCTGGCTGTAGGTCACTGGCAAGCATCGCAACTGAAGCTGGAAGACTGCCAGCTAGCTGGAGGTCACTAGCAAGCATCTCCACTGAAGCTGGGAGACTACCAGCTAGCTGGAGGTCACTAGCAAGCATCGCCACTGAAGCTGGGAGACTCCCAGCTAGATGGAATTCTCTAGCTAGCATCGCCACTGATCCTGGGAGACTGCCATCTAGCTGGAGGTCACTAGCAAGCATCGCCACTGAAGCTGGAAGACTGCCTGCTAGCTGGCGGTCACTTGCAAGCATCGCCACTGAAGCTGGGAGACTGTCAGCTGGCTGTAGGTCACTGGCAAGCATCGCAACTGAAGCTGGGAGACTGCCAGCTAGCTGGAGGTCACTAGCAAGCATCGCCACTGAAACTGAGAGACTGCCAGCTGGCTGGAGATCATTAGCTAGAACCTGAATAAGATGAAAAATAGCAAGGATCGCCACTGCAGCTGAAAGACTGCCATCTAGCTGGAGGTAACTAGCGAGCATCGCCACTGAAACTGTAAGACTGCCAGCCAGCTGGAGGTCACTAGCAAGCATCTCCACTGAAGCTGGAAGACTGCCAGCTAGCTGAAGGTCACTAGCTGGAACCTCAATAAGTTGGAAGATAGCAAGCACCGCCACTGCAGCTGGGAGACTGCCATCTAGCTGGAGGTCACTAGCAAGTATCGCCACAGACGCTGGGAGACTGTCATCTAGCTGGAGGTCACTAGCAAGCATCGCCACTGAAGCTGGAACACTATCAGCTAGCAAGAGGTCACTAGCAAGCATCGCCACTGAAGCTGGAAGACTGCCTGCTAGCTGGAGGTCACTTGCAAGCATAGCCACTGATGCTGGGAGACTGCCAGCTAATTGGAGGTCACTAGCAAGCATCGCCACTGAAGCTGGGAGACTACCAGCTAGCTGGAGGCCACTAGCTGGAACCTCAATAAGTTGAAAAATAGCAAGCATCGCCACTGCAGCTGGGAGACAGTCATCTAGCTGGAGGTCACTAGCAAGCATCGCCACTGAAGCTGGAACACTGCCATCTCGCTGGAGGTCACTTGCAAGCTTCGCCACTGAAGCTGGCAGACTGCCAGCTAGCTGCAATGCACTAGCTGGAACCTCAATAAGTTGAAAAATAGCAAGCATCGCCACTGCAGCTGGGAGACTGCCAGCTAGCTGGAGGTCACTAGCAAGCTCGCCACTGAATCTGGGAGACTACCAGCTAGCTGAAGGTCACTAGCTGGAACCTAAATAAGTTGAAAGATAGCAAACATCACCACTGCAGCTGGGAGACTGCCATCTAGTGGGAGGTCACTAGCAAGCATCGCCACTGAAGCTTGGAGACTGCCATCTAGCTGGACGTCACTAGCAAGCATCGCCACTGAAGCTGGAAGACTGCCAGCTAGCTGGAGGTCACTTGCAAGCATCGCCACAGAAGCTGGGAGACTGCCAGCTAGCTGGAGGTCACTAGCAAGCATCGCCACTGAAGCTGGAAGACTGCCATCTCGCTGAAGGTCACTTGCAAGCATCGCCACTGAAGCTGGCAGACTGCCAGCTAGCTGAAGGTTACTAGCAAGCATCACCACTGAAGCTGGGAGACAACCAGCTAGCTGGAGGCCACTAGCTGGAACCTCATTAAGTTGAAAAATAGCAAGCATCGCCACTGCAGCTGGGAGACAGTCATCTAGCTGGAGGTAACTAGCAAGCATCGCCACTGAAACTGGAAGACTGCCAGCTAGCTGGAGGTCACTAGCAAGTATCTCCACTCAAGCTGGGAGACTGCCAGCTAGCTGGAGGTCACTAGCAAGCTCGCCACTGAATCTGACAGACTACCAGCTAGCTGAAGGTCACTAGCTGGAACCTCAATAAGTTGAAAGATAGCAAGCATCGCCACTGCAGCTGGGAGAGTGCCATCCAGCTGGAGGTCACTAGCAAGCATCGCCACATAAGCTGGGACACTGCCATCTAGCTGGAGGTCACTAGGAAGCATCGCCACATAAGATGGGAGACTGCCAGCTAGCTGGAGGTCACTAGCAAGCATCGCTACTGAACCTGAGAGACTGCCAGCTTGCTGGAGATCACTAGCTAGAACCTCAATAAGATGAAAAATAGCAAGCATCACCACTGCAGCTGGGAGACTGCCACCTAGCTGGAGGTAACTAGCAAGCATCGCCACTGAAGTTGGAAGACTGCCAGCTAGCTGGAGGTCACTAGCAAGCATCGCCACTGAAGCTGGAAGACTGCCATCTCGCTGGAGGTCACTTGCAAGCATAGCCACAGAAGCTGGCAGACTGCCAGCTGGCTGAAGGTTACTAGCAAGCATCACCACTGAAGCTAGGAGACCACCAGCTAGCTGGAGGGCACTAGCTGGAACCTCGATAAATTGAAAAATAGAAAGCATCGCCACTGCAGCTGGGAGACAGTCATCTAGCTGGAGGAAACTAGCAAGCATCGCCACTGAAACTGGAAGACTGCCAGCTAGCTGGAGGTCATTAGCAAGCATCTCCACAGAAGCTGGGAGACTGCCAGCTAGCTGGAGGTCACTAGCAAGCATCGCCACTGAAGCTGGGAGACTGCCAGCTAGCTGGAATTCTCTAGCAAGCATCGCCACTGATCCTGGGAGACTGCTATCTAGCTGGAGGTCACTAGCAAGCATCGCCACTGAAGCTGGAAGACTGCCTGCTAGCTGGAGGTCACTTGCAAGCATCGCCACTGAAGCTGGGAGACTGTCAGCTGGCTGTAGGTCACTGGCAAGCATCTCAACTGAAGCTGGGAGACTGCCAGCTCGCTGGAGGTCACTAGCAAGCATCGCCACTGAACCTGAGAGACTGCCAGCTTGCTGGAGATCACTAGCTGGAACCTCAATAAGTTGAAAGATAGCAAGCATCGCCACTGCAGCTGGGAGACTGCCATCTAGCTGGAGGTCACTAGCAAGCATCGCCACTGAAGCTGGAAGACTGCCGGCTAGCTGGAGGTCACTTGCAAGCATCGCCACTGAAGCTGGCTGACTGCCAGCTAGCTAGAGGTCACTAGCAAGCATCGCCACTGAAGCTAGAAGACTGCCTGCTAGCTGGAGGAAACTAGGAAGCATCGCCACTGAAACTGGAAGACTGCCAGCTAGCTGGAGGTCACTAGCAAGTATCTCCACTGAAGCTGGGAGACTGCCAGCTAGCTGGAGGTCACTTGCAAGCATAGCCACTGATGCTGTGAGACTGCCAGCTAAGTGGAGGTCACTAGCAAGCATCGCCACTGAAGCTGGGAGACTCCCAGCTAGCTGGAGATCACTAGCTAGAACCTCAATAAGATGAAAAATAGCAAGCATCGCCACTGCAGGTGGGAGACTGCCATCTAGCTGGAGGTCACTAGGAAGCATCGCCACATAAGCTGGAAGACTGCCAGCTAGCTGGAGGTCACTAGCAAGCATCGCCACTGAAGCTGGAAGACTGCCATCTCGCTGAAGGTCACTTGCAAGCATCGCCACTGAAGCTGGCAGACTGCCAGCTATCTGAAGGTTACTAGCAAGCATCACCACTGAAGCTGGGAGACAACCAGCTAGCTGGAGGCCACTAGCTGGAACCTCATTAAGTTGAAAAATAGCAAGCATCGCCACTGCAGCTGGGAGACAGTCATCTAGCTGGAGGTAACTAGCAAGCATCGCCACTGAAACTGGAAGACTGCCAGCTAGCTGGAGGTCACTAGCAAGTATCTCCACTCAAGCTGGGAGACTGCCAGCTAGCTGGAGGTCACTAGCAAGCTCGCCACTGAATCTGACAGACTACCAGCTAGCTTAAGGTCACTAGCTGGAACCTCAATAAGTTGAAAGATAGCAAGCATCGCCACTGAAGCTGGAAGACTGCCATCTCGCTGGAGGTCACTTGCAAGCATAGCCACAGAAGCTGGCAGACTGCCAGCTGGCTGAAGGTTACTAGCAAGCATCACCACTGAAGCTAGGAGACCACCAGCTAGGTGGAGGGCACTAGCTGGAACCTCGATAAATTGAAAAATAGAAAGCATCGCCACTGCAGCTGGGAGACAGTCATCTAGCTGGAGGAAACTAGCAAGCATCGCCACTGAAACTGGAAGACTGCCAGCTAGCTGGAGGTCACTAGCAAGCATCTCCACAGAAGCTGGGAGACTGCCAGCTAGCTGGAGGTCACTAGCAAGCATCGCCACTGAAGCTGGGAGACTGCCAGCTAGCTGGAATTCTCTAGCAAGCATCGCCACTGATCCTGGGAGACTGCTACCTAGCTGGAGGTCACTAGCAAGCATCGCCACTGAAGCTGGAAGCCTGCCTGCTAGCTGGAGGTCACTTGCAAGCATCGCCACTGAAGCTGGGAGACTGTCAGCTGGCTGTAGGTCACTGGCAAGCATCTCAACTGAAGCTGGGAGACTGCCAGCTCGCTGGAGGTCACTAGCAAGCATCGCCACTGAAGCTGGAAGACTGCCATCTCGCTGGAGGTCACTTGCAAGCATAGCCACAGAAGCTGGCAGACTGCCAGCTGGCTGAAGGTTACTAGCAAGCATCACCACTGAAGCTAGGAGACCACCAGCTAGCTGGAGGGCACTAGCTGGAACCTCGATAAATTGAAAAATAGAAAGCATCGCCACTGCAGCTGGGAGACAGTCATCTAGCTGGAGGAAACTAGCAAGCATCGCCACTGAAACTGGAAGACTGCCAGCTAGCTGGAGGTCACTAGCAAGCATCTCCACAGAAGCTCGGAGACTGCCAGCTAGCTGGAGGTCACTAGCAAGCATCGCCACTGAAGCTGGGAGACTGCCAGCTAGCTGGAATTCTCTAGCAAGCATCGCCACTGATCCTGGGAGACTGCTATCTAGCTGGAGGTCACTAGCAAGCATCGCCACTGAAGCTGGAAGACTGCCTGCTAGCTGGAGGTCACTTGCAAGCATCGCCACTGAAGCTGGGAGACTGTCAGCTGGCTGTAGGTCACTGGCAAGCATCTCAACTGAAGCTGGGAGACTGCCAGCTCGCTGGAGGTCACTAGCAAGCATCGCCACTGAACCTGAGAGACTGCCAGCTTGCTGGAGATCACTAGCTGGAACCTCAATAAGTTGAAAGATAGCAAGCATCGCCACTGCAGCTGGGAGACTGCCATCTAGCTGGAGGTCACTAGCAAGCATCGCCACTGAAGCTGGAAGACTGCCGGCTAGCTGGAGGTCACTTGCAAGCATCGCCACTGAAGCTGGCTGACTGCCAGCTAGCTAGAGGTCACTAGCAAGCATCGCCACTGAAGCTGGAAGACTGCCTGCTAGCTGGAGGTCACTTGCAAGCATAGCCACTGATGCTGGGAGACTGCCAGCTAATTGGAGGTCACTAGCAAGCATCGCCACTGAAGCTGGGAGACTACCAGCTAGCTGGAGGCCACTAGCTGGAACCTCAATAAGTTGAAAAATAGCAAGCATCGCCACTGCAGCTGGGAGACAGTCATCTAGCTGGAGGTCACTAGCAAGCATCGCCACTGAAGCTGGAACACTGCCATCTCGCTGGAGGTCACTTGCAAGCTTCGCCACTGAAGCTGGCAGACTGCCAGCTAGCTGCAATGCACTAGCTGGAACCTCAATAAGTTGAAAAATAGCAAGCATCGCCACTGCAGCTGGGAGACTGCCAGCTAGCTGGAGGTCACTAGCAAGCTCGCCACTGAATCTGGGAGACTACCAGCTAGCTGAAGGTCACTAGCTGGAACCTAAATAAGTTGAAAGATAGCAAACATCACCACTGCAGCTGGGAGACTGCCATCTAGTGGGAGGTCACTAGCAAGCATCGCCACTGAAGCTTGGAGACTGCCATCTAGCTGGACGTCACTAGCAAGCATCGCCACTGAAGCTGGAAGACTGCCATCTAGCTGGAGGTCACTTGCAAGCATCGCCACAGAAGCTGGGAGACTGCCAGCTAGCTGGAGGTCACTAGCAAGCATCGCCACTGAAGCTGGAAGACTGCCATCTCGCTGAAGGTCACTTGCAAGCATCGCCACTGAAGCTGGCAGACTGCCAGCTAGCTGAAGGTTACTAGCAAGCATCACCACTGAAGCTGGGAGACAACCAGCTAGCTGGAGGCCACTAGCTGGAACCTCATTAAGTTGAAAAATAGCAAGCATCGCCACTGCAGCTGGGAGACAGTCATCTAGCTGGAGGTAACTAGCAAGCATCGCCACTGAAACTGGAAGACTGCCAGCTAGCTGGAGGTCACTAGCAAGTATCTCCACTCAAGCTGGGAGACTGCCAGCTAGCTGGAGGTCACTAGCAAGCTCGCCACTGAATCTGACAGACTACCAGCTAGCTGAAGGTCACTAGCTGGAACCTCAATAAGTTGAAAGATAGCAAGCATCGCCACTGCAGCTGGGAGAGTGCCATCCAGCTGGAGGTCACTAGCAAGCATCGCCACATAAGCTGGGACACTGCCATCTAGCTGGAGGTCACTAGGAAGCATCGCCACATAAGATGGGAGACTGCCAGCTAGCTGGAGGTCACTAGCAAGCATCGCTACTGAACCTGAGAGACTGCCAGCTTGCTGGAGATCACTAGCTAGAACCTCAATAAGATGAAAAATAGCAAGCATCACCACTGCAGCTGGGAGACTGCCACCTAGCTGGAGGTAACTAGCAAGCATCGCCACTGAAGTTGGAAGACTGCCAGCTAGCTGGAGGTCACTAGCAAGCATCGCCACTGAAGCTGGAAGACTGCCATCTCGCTGGAGGTCACTTGCAAGCATAGCCACAGAAGCTGGCAGACTGCCAGCTGGCTGAAGGTTACTAGCAAGCATCACCACTGAAGCTAGGAGACCACCAGCTAGCTGGAGGGCACTAGCTGGAACCTCGATAAATTGAAAAATAGAAAGCATCGCCACTGCAGCTGGGAGACAGTCATCTAGCTGGAGGAAACTAGCAAGCATCGCCACTGAAACTGGAAGACTGCCAGCTAGCTGGAGGTCACTAGCAAGCATCTCCACAGAAGCTGGGAGACTGCCAGCTAGCTGGAGGTCACTAGCAAGCATCGCCACTGAAGCTGGGAGACTGCCAGCTAGCTGGAATTCTCTAGCAAGCATCGCCACTGATCCTGGGAGACTGCTATCTAGCTGGAGGTCACTAGCAAGCATCGCCACTGAAGCTGGAAGACTGCCTGCTAGCTGGAGGTCACTTGCAAGCATCGCCACTGAAGCTGGGAGACTGTCAGCTGGCTGTAGGTCACTGGCAAGCATCTCAACTGAAGCTGGGAGACTGCCAGCTCGCTGGAGGTCACTAGCAAGCATCGCCACTGAACCTGAGAGACTGCCAGCTTGCTGGAGATCACTAGCTGGAACCTCAATAAGTTGAAAGATAGCAAGCATCGCCACTGCAGCTGGGAGACTGCCATCTAGCTGGAGGTCACTAGCAAGCATCGCCACTGAAGCTGGAAGACTGCCGGCTAGCTGGAGGTCACTTGCAAGCATCGCCACTGAAGCTGGCTGACTGCCAGCTAGCTAGAGGTCACTAGCAAGCATCGCCACTGAAGCTAGAAGACTGCCTGCTAGCTGGAGGAAACTAGGAAGCATCGCCACTGAAACTGGAAGACTGCCAGCTAGCTGGAGGTCACTAGCAAGTATCTCCACTGAAGCTGGGAGACTGCCAGCTAGCTGGAGGTCACTTGCAAGCATAGCCACTGATGCTGTGAGACTGCCAGCTAAGTGGAGGTCACTAGCAAGCATCGCCACTGAAGCTGGGAGACTCCCAGCTAGCTGGAGATCACTAGCTAGAACCTCAATAAGATGAAAAATAGCAAGCATCGCCACTGCAGGTGGGAGACTGCCATCTAGCTGGAGGTCACTAGGAAGCATCGCCACATAAGCTGGAAGACTGCCAGCTAGCTGGAGGTCACTAGCAAGCATCGCCACTGAAGCTGGAAGACTGCCATCTCGCTGAAGGTCACTTGCAAGCATCGCCACTGAAGCTGGCAGACTGCCAGCTATCTGAAGGTTACTAGCAAGCATCACCACTGAAGCTGGGAGACAACCAGCTAGCTGGAGGCCACTAGCTGGAACCTCATTAAGTTGAAAAATAGCAAGCATCGCCACTGCAGCTGGGAGACAGTCATCTAGCTGGAGGTAACTAGCAAGCATCGCCACTGAAACTGGAAGACTGCCAGCTAGCTGGAGGTCACTAGCAAGTATCTCCACTCAAGCTGGGAGACTGCCAGCTAGCTGGAGGTCACTAGCAAGCTCGCCACTGAATCTGACAGACTACCAGCTAGCTTAAGGTCACTAGCTGGAACCTCAATAAGTTGAAAGATAGCAAGCATCGCCACTGAAGCTGGAAGACTGCCATCTCGCTGGAGGTCACTTGCAAGCATAGCCACAGAAGCTGGCAGACTGCCAGCTGGCTGAAGGTTACTAGCAAGCATCACCACTGAAGCTAGGAGACCACCAGCTAGGTGGAGGGCACTAGCTGGAACCTCGATAAATTGAAAAATAGAAAGCATCGCCACTGCAGCTGGGAGACAGTCATCTAGCTGGAGGAAACTAGCAAGCATCGCCACTGAAACTGGAAGACTGCCAGCTAGCTGGAGGTCACTAGCAAGCATCTCCACAGAAGCTGGGAGACTGCCAGCTAGCTGGAGGTCACTAGCAAGCATCGCCACTGAAGCTGGGAGACTGCCAGCTAGCTGGAATTCTCTAGCAAGCATCGCCACTGATCCTGGGAGACTGCTACCTAGCTGGAGGTCACTAGCAAGCATCGCCACTGAAGCTGGAAGCCTGCCTGCTAGCTGGAGGTCACTTGCAAGCATCGCCACTGAAGCTGGGAGACTGTCAGCTGGCTGTAGGTCACTGGCAAGCATCTCAACTGAAGCTGGGAGACTGCCAGCTCGCTGGAGGTCACTAGCAAGCATCGCCACTGAAGCTGGAAGACTGCCATCTCGCTGGAGGTCACTTGCAAGCATAGCCACAGAAGCTGGCAGACTGCCAGCTGGCTGAAGGTTACTAGCAAGCATCACCACTGAAGCTAGGAGACCACCAGCTAGCTGGAGGGCACTAGCTGGAACCTCGATAAATTGAAAAATAGAAAGCATCGCCACTGCAGCTGGGAGACAGTCATCTAGCTGGAGGAAACTAGCAAGCATCGCCACTGAAACTGGAAGACTGCCAGCTAGCTGGAGGTCACTAGCAAGCATCTCCACAGAAGCTCGGAGACTGCCAGCTAGCTGGAGGTCACTAGCAAGCATCGCCACTGAAGCTGGGAGACTGCCAGCTAGCTGGAATTCTCTAGCAAGCATCGCCACTGATCCTGGGAGACTGCTATCTAGCTGGAGGTCACTAGCAAGCATCGCCACTGAAGCTGGAAGACTGCCTGCTAGCTGGAGGTCACTTGCAAGCATCGCCACTGAAGCTGGGAGACTGTCAGCTGGCTGTAGGTCACTGGCAAGCATCTCAACTGAAGCTGGGAGACTGCCAGCTCGCTGGAGGTCACTAGCAAGCATCGCCACTGAACCTGAGAGACTGCCAGCTTGCTGGAGATCACTAGCTGGAACCTCAATAAGTTGAAAGATAGCAAGCATCGCCACTGCAGCTGGGAGACTGCCATCTAGCTGGAGGTCACTAGCAAGCATCGCCACTGAAGCTGGAAGACTGCCGGCTAGCTGGAGGTCACTTGCAAGCATCGCCACTGAAGCTGGCTGACTGCCAGCTAGCTAGAGGTCACTAGCAAGCATCGCCACTGAAGCTAGAAGACTGCCTGCTAGCTGGAGGAAACTAGGAAGCATCGCCACTGAAACTGGAAGACTGCCAGCTAGCTGGAGGTCACTAGCAAGTATCTCCACTGAAGCTGGGAGACTGCCAGCTAGCTGGAGGTCACTTGCAAGCATAGCCACTGATGCTGTGAGACTGCCAGCTAAGTGGAGGTCACTAGCAAGCATCGCCACTGAAGCTGGGAGACTCCCAGCTAGCTGGAGATCACTAGCTAGAACCTCAATAAGATGAAAAATAGCAAGCATCGCCACTGCAGGTGGGAGACTGCCATCTAGCTGGAGGTCACTAGGAAGCATCGCCACATAAGCTGGAGGACTGCCAGCTAGCTGGAGGTCACTAACAAGCATCGCCACTGAAGCTGGAAGACTGCCATCTCGCTGAAGGTCACTTGCAAGCATCGCCACTGAAGCTGGCAGACTGCCAGCTATCTGAAGGTTACTAGCAAGCATCACCACTGAAGCTGGGAGACAACCAGCTAGCTGGAGGCCACTAGCTGGAACCTCATTAAGTTGAAAAATAGCAAGCATCGCCACTGCAGCTGGGAGACAGTCATCTAGCTGGAGGTAACTAGCAAGCATCGCCACTGAAACTGGAAGACTGCCAGCTAGCTGGAGGTCACTAGCAAGTATCTCCACTCAAGCTGGGAGACTGCCAGCTAGCTGGAGGTCACTAGCAAGCTCGCCACTGAATCTGACAGACTACCAGCTAGCTTAAGGTCACTAGCTGGAACCTCAATAAGTTGAAAGATAGCAAGCATCGCCACTGAAGCTGGAAGACTGCCATCTCGCTGGAGGTCACTTGCAAGCATAGCCACAGAAGCTGGCAGACTGCCAGCTGGCTGAAGGTTACTAGCAAGCATCACCACTGAAGCTAGGAGACCACCAGCTAGGTGGAGGGCACTAGCTGGAACCTCGATAAATTGAAAAATAGAAAGCATCGCCACTGCAGCTGGGAGACAGTCATCTAGCTGGAGGAAACTAGCAAGCATCGCCACTGAAACTGGAAGACTGCCAGCTAGCTGGAGGTCACTAGCAAGCATCTCCACAGAAGCTGGGAGACTGCCAGCTAGCTGGAGGTCACTAGCAAGCATCGCCACTGAAGCTGGGAGACTGCCAGCTAGCTGGAATTCTCTAGCAAGCATCGCCACTGATCCTGGGAGACTGCTATCTAGCTGGAGGTCACTAGCAAGCATCGCCACTGAAGCTGGAAGACTGCCTGCTAGCTGGAGGTCACTTGCAAGCATCGCCACTGAAGCTGGGAGACTGTCAGCTGGCTGTAGGTCACTGGCAAGCATCTCAACTGAAGCTGGGAGACTGCCAGCTCGCTGGAGGTCACTAGCAAGCATCGCCACTGAACCTGAGAGACTGCCAGCTTGCTGGAGATCACTAGCTGGAACGTCAATAAGTTGAAAGATAGCAAGCATCGCCACTGCAGCTGGGAGACTGCCATCTAGCTGGAGGTCACTAGCAAGCATCGCCACTGAAGCTGGAAGACTGCCGGCTAGCTGGAGGTCACTTGCAAGCATCGCCACTGAAGCTGGCTGACTGCCAGCTAACTAGAGGTCACTAGCAAGCATCGCCACTGAAGCTAGAAGACTGCCTGCTAGCTGGAGGAAACTAGGAAGCATCGCCACTGAAACTGGAAGACTGCCAGCTAGCTGGAGGTCACTAGCAAGTATCTCCACTGAAGCTGGGAGACTGCCAGCTAGCTGGAGGTCACTAGCAAGCTCGCCACTGAATCTGGGAGACTACCAGCTAGCTGAAGGTCACTAGCTGGAACCTCAATAAGTTGAAAGATAGCAAGCATCGCCACTGCAGCTGGGTGACTGCCATCTAGCTGGAGGTCACTAGCAAGCATCGCCACTGAAGTTGGAAGACTGCCAGCTAGCTGGAGGTCACTAGCAAGCATTGCCACTGAAGCTGGAAGACTGCCATTATGCTGGAGGTCACTTGCAAGCCTAGCCACAGAAGCTGGCAGACTGCCAGCTGGCTGAAGGTTACTAGCAAGCATCACCACTGAAGCTAGGAGACTACCAGCTAGCTGGAGGGCAATAGCTGGAACCTCAATAAGTTGAAAAATAGAAAGCATCGCCACTGCAGCTGGGAGACAGTCATCTAGCTGGAGGTAACTAGCAAGCATCGCCACTGAACCTGAGAGACTGCCAGCTTGCTGGAGATCACTAGCTGGAACCTCAATAAGTTGAAAGATAGCAAGCATCGCCACTGCAGCTGGGAGACTGCCATCTAGCTGGAGGTCACTAGCAAGCATCGCCACTGAAGCTGGAAGTGTGCCATCTCGCTGAAGGTCACTTGCAAGCATCGCCACTGAAGCTGGCAGACTGCCAGCTAGCTGAAGGTTACTAGCAAGCATCACCACTGAAGCTGGGAGACAACCAGCTAGCTGGAGGCCACTAGCTGGAACCTCATTAAGTTGAAAAATAGCAAGCATCGCCACTGCAGCTGGGAGACAGTCATCTAGCTGGAGGTAACTAGCAAGCATCGCCACTGAAACTGGAAGACTGCCAGCTAGCTGGAGGTCACTAGCAAGTATCTCCACTCAAGCTGGTGACTGCCAGCTAGCTGGAGGTCACTAGCAAGCTCGCCACTGAATCTGACAGACTACCAGCTAGCTGGAGGCCACTAGCTGGAACCTCAATAAGTTGAAAGATAGCAAGCATCGCCACTGCAGCTGGGAGAGTGCCATCCAGCTGGAGGTCACTAGCAAGCATCGCCACATAAGCTGGGACACTGCCATCTAGTTGGAGGTCACTAGGAAGCATCGCCACATAAGATGGGAGACTGCCAGCTAGCTGGAGGTCACTAGCAAGCATCGCCACTGAAGCTGGGAGACTGCCAGCTAGCTGGAATTCTCTAGCAAGCATCGCCACTGATCCTGGGAGACTGCTATCTAGCTGGAGGTCACTAGCAAGCATCGCCACTGAAGCTGGAAGACTGCCTGCTAGCTGGAGGTCACTTGCAAGCATCGCCACTGAAGCTGGGAGACTGTCAGCTGGCTGTAGGTCACTGGCAAGCATCTCAACTGAAGCTGGGAGACTGCCAGCTCGCTGGAGGTCACTAGCAAGCATCGCCACTGAACCTGAGAGACTGCCAGCTTGCTGGAGATCACTAGCTGGAACCTCAATAAGTTGAAAGATAGCAAGCATCGCCACTGCAGCTGGGAGACTGCCATCTAGCTGGAGGTCACTAGCAAGCATCGCCACTGAAGCTGGAAGACTGCCGGCTAGCTGGAGGTCACTTGCAAGCATCGCCACTGAAGCTGGCTGACTGCCAGCTAGCTAGAGGTCACTAGCAAGCATCGCCACTGAAGCTAGAAGACTGCCTGCTAGCTGGAGGAAACTAGGAAGCATCGCCACTGAAACTGGAAGACTGCCAGCTAGCTGGAGGTCACTAGCAAGTATCTCCACTGAAGCTGGGAGACTGCCAGCTAGCTGGAGGTCACTTGCAAGCATAGCCACTGATGCTGTGAGACTGCCAGCTAAGTGGAGGTCACTAGCAAGCATCGCCACTGAAGCTGGGAGACTCCCAGCTAGCTGGAGATCACTAGCTAGAACCTCAATAAGATGAAAAATAGCAAGCATCGCCACTGCAGGTGGGAGACTGCCATCTAGCTGGAGGTCACTAGGAAGCATCGCCACATAAGCTGGAAGACTGCCAGCTAGCTGGAGGTCACTAGCAAGCATCGCCACTGAAGCTGGAAGACTGCCTTCTCGCTGAAGGTCACTTGCAAGCATCGCCACTGAAGCTGGCAGACTGCCAGCTATCTGAAGGTTACTGGCAAGCATCACCACTGAAGCTGGGAGACAACCAGCTAGCTGGAGGCCACTAGCTGGAACCTCATTAAGTTGAAAAATAGCAAGCATCGCCACTGCAACTGGGAGACAGTCATCTAGCTGGAGGTAACTAGCAAGCATCGCCACTGAAACTGGAAGACTGCCAGCTAGCTGGAGGTCACTAGCAAGTATCTCCACTCAAGCTGGGAGACTGCCAGCTAGCTGGAGGTCACTAGCAAGCTCGCCACTGAATCTGACAGACTACCAGCTAGCTTAAGGTCACTAGCTGGAACCTCAATAAGTTGAAAGATAGCAATCATCGCCACTGAAGCTGGAAGACTGCCATCTCGCTGGAGGTCACTTGCAAGCATAGCCACAGAAGCTGGCAGACTGCCAGCTGGCTGAAGGTTACTAGCAAGCATCACCACTGAAGCTAGGAGACCACCAGCTAGGTGGAGGGCACTAGCTGGAACCTCGATAAATTGAAAAATAGAAAGCATCGCCACTGCAGCTGGGAGACAGTCATCTAGCTGGAGGAAACTAGCAAGCATCGCCACTGAAACTGGAAGACTGCCAGCTAGCTGGAGGTCACTAGCAAGCATCTCCACAGAAGCTGGGAGACTGCCAGCTAGCTGGAGGTCACTAGCAAGCATCGCCACTGAAGCTGGGAGACTGCCAGCTAGCTGGAATTCTCTAGCAAGCATCGCCACTGATCCTGGGAGACTGCTATCTAGCTGGAGGTCACTAGCAAGCATCGCCACTGAAGCTGGAAGACTGCCTGCTAGCTGGAGGTCACTTGCAAGCATCGCCACTGAAGCTGGGAGACTGTCATCTGGCTGTAGGTCACTGGCAAGCATCTCAACTGAAGCTGGGAGACTGCCAGCTCGCTGGAGGTCACTAGCAAGCATCGCCACTGAACCTGAGAGACTGCCAGCTTGCTGGAGATCACTAGCTGGAACCTCAATAAGTTGAAAGATAGCAAGCATCGCCACTGCAGCTGGGAGACTGCCATCTAGCTGGAGGTCACTAGCAAGCATCGCCACTGAAGCTGGAAGACTGCCGGCTAGCTGGAGGTCACTTGCAAGCATCGCCACTGAAGCTGGCTGACTGCCAGCTAACTAGAGGTCACTAGCAAGCATCGCCACTGAAGCTAGAAGACTGCCTGCTAGCTGGAGGAAACTAGGAAGCATCGCCACTGAAACTGGAAGACTGCCAGCTAGCTGGAGGTCACTAGCAAGTATCTCCACTGAAGCTGGGAGACTGCCAGCTAGCTGGAGGTCACTAGCAAGCTCGCCACTGAATCTGGGAGACTACCAGCTAGCTGAAGGTCACTAGCTGGAACCTCAATAAGTTGAAAGATAGCAAGCATCGCCACTGCAGCTGGGTGACTGCCATCTAGCTGGAGGTCACTAGCAAGCATCGCCACTGAAGTTGGAAGACTGCCAGCTAGCTGGAGGTCACTAGCAAGCATTGCCACTGAAGCTGGAAGACTGCCATTATGCTGGAGGTCACTTGCAAGCCTAGCCACAGAAGCTGGCAGACTGCCAGCTGGCTGAAGGTTACTAGCAAGCATCACCACTGAAGCTAGGAGACTACCAGCTAGCTGGAGGGCAATAGCTGGAACCTCAATAAGTTGAAAAATAGAAAGCATCGCCACTGCAGCTGGGAGACAGTCATCTAGCTGGAGGTAACTAGCAAGCATCGCCACTGAACCTGAGAGACTGCCAGCTTGCTGGAGATCACTAGCTGGAACCTCAATAAGTTGAAAGATAGCAAGCATCGCCACTGCAGCTGGGAGACTGCCATCTAGCTGGAGGTCACTAGCAAGCATCGCCACTGAAGCTGGAAGTGTGCCATCTCGCTGAAGGTCACTTGCAAGCATCGCCACTGAAGCTGGCAGACTGCCAGCTAGCTGAAGGTTACTAGCAAGCATCACCACTGAAGCTGGGAGACAACCAGCTAGCTGGAGGCCACTAGCTGGAACCTCATTAAGTTGAAAAATAGCAAGCATCGCCACTGCAGCTGGGAGACAGTCATCTAGCTGGAGGTAACTAGCAAGCATCGCCACTGAAACTGGAAGACTGCCAGCTAGCTGGAGGTCACTAGCAAGTATCTCCACTCAAGCTGGTGACTGCCAGCTAGCTGGAGGTCACTAGCAAGCTCGCCACTGAATCTGACAGACTACCAGCTAGCTGGAGGCCACTAGCTGGAACCTCAATAAGTTGAAAGATAGCAAGCATCGCCACTGCAGCTGGGAGAGTGCCATCCAGCTGGAGGTCACTAGCAAGCATCGCCACATAAGCTGGGACACTGCCATCTAGCTGGAGGTCACTAGGAAGCATCGCCACATAAGATGGGAGACTGCCAGCTAGCTGGAGGTCACTAGCAAGCATCGCCACTGAAGCTGGGAGACTGCCAGCTAGCTGGAATTCTCTAGCAAGCATCGCCACTGATCCTGGGAGACTGCTATCTAGCTGGAGGTCACTAGCAAGCATCGCCACTGAAGCTGGAAGACTGCCTGCTAGCTGGAGGTCACTTGCAAGCATCGCCACTGAAGCTGGGAGACTGTCAGCTGGCTGTAGGTCACTGGCAAGCATCTCAACTGAAGCTGGGAGACTGCCAGCTCGCTGGAGGTCACTAGCAAGCATCGCCACTGAACCTGAGAGACTGCCAGCTTGCTGGAGATCACTAGCTGGAACCTCAATAAGTTGAAAGATAGCAAGCATCGCCACTGCAGCTGGGAGACTGCCATCTAGCTGGAGGTCACTAGCAAGCATCGCCACTGAAGCTGGAAGACTGCCGGCTAGCTGGAGGTCACTTGCAAGCATCGCCACTGAAGCTGGCTGACTGCCAGCTAGCTAGAGGTCACTAGCAAGCATCGCCACTGAAGCTAGAAGACTGCCTGCTAGCTGGAGGAAACTAGGAAGCATCGCCACTGAAACTGGAAGACTGCCAGCTAGCTGGAGGTCACTAGCAAGTATCTCCACTGAAGCTGGGAGACTGCCAGCTAGCTGGAGGTCACTTGCAAGCATAGCCACTGATGCTGTGAGACTGCCAGCTAAGTGGAGGTCACTAGCAAGCATCGCCACTGAAGCTGGGAGACTCCCAGCTAGCTGGAGATCACTAGCTAGAACCTCAATAAGATGAAAAATAGCAAGCATCGCCACTGCAGGTGGGAGACTGCCATCTAGCTGGAGGTCACTAGGAAGCATCGCCACATAAGCTGGAAGACTGCCAGCTAGCTGGAGGTCACTAGCAAGCATCGCCACTGAAGCTGGAAGACTGCCATCTCGCTGAAGGTCACTTGCAAGCATCGCCACTGAAGCTGGCAGACTGCCAGCTATCTGAAGGTTACTAGCAAGCATCACCACTGAAGCTGGGAGACAACCAGCTAGCTGGAGGCCACTAGCTGGAACCTCATTAAGTTGAAAAATAGCAAGCATCGCCACTGCAACTGGGAGACAGTCATCTAGCTGGAGGTAACTAGCAAGCATCGCCACTGAAACTGGAAGACTGCCAGCTAGCTGGAGGTCACTAGCAAGTATCTCCACTCAAGCTGGGAGACTGCCAGCTAGCTGGAGGTCACTAGCAAGCTCGCCACTGAATCTGACAGACTACCAGCTAGCTTAAGGTCACTAGCTGGAACCTCAATAAGTTGAAAGATAGCAATCATCGCCACTGAAGCTGGAAGACTGCCATCTCGCTGGAGGTCACTTGCAAGCATAGCCACAGAAGCTGGCAGACTGCCAGCTGGCTGAAGGTTACTAGCAAGCATCACCACTGAAGCTAGGAGACCACCAGCTAGGTGGAGGGCACTAGCTGGAACCTCGATAAATTGAAAAATAGAAAGCATCGCCACTGCAGCTGGGAGACAGTCATCTAGCTGGAGGAAACTAGCAAGCATCGCCACTGAAACTGGAAGACTGCCAGCTAGCTGGAGGTCACTAGCAAGCATCTCCACTGAAGCTGGGAGACTGCCAGCTAGCTGGAGGTCACTAGCAAGCATCGCCACTGAAGCTGGGAGACTGCCAGCTAGCTGGAATTCTCTAGCAAGCATCGCCACTGATCCTGGGAGACTGCTATCTAGCTGGAGGTCACTAGCAAGCATCGCCACTGAAGCTGGAAGACTGCCTGCTACCTGGAGGTCACTTGCAAGCATCGCCACTGAAGCTGGGAGACTGTCAGCTGGCTGTAGGTCACTGGCAAGCATCTCAACTGAAGCTGGGAGACTGCCAGCTCGCTGGAGGTCACTAGCAAGCATCGCCACTGAACCTGAGAGACTGCCAGCTTGCTGGAGATCACTAGCTGGAACGTCAATAAGTTGAAAGATAGCAAGCATCGCCACTGCAGCTGGGAGACTGCCATCTAGCTGGAGGTCACTAGCAAGCATCGCCACTGAAGCTGGAAGACTGCCGGCTAGCTGGAGGTCACTTGCAAGCATCGCCACTGAAGCTGGCTGACTGCCAGCTAACTAGAGGTCACTAGCAAGCATCGCCACTGAAGCTAGAAGACTGCCTGCTAGCTGGAGGAAACTAGGAAGCATCGCCACTGAAACTGGAAGACTGCCAGCTAGCTGGAGGTCACTAGCAAGTATCTCCACTGAAGCTGGGAGACTGCCAGCTAGCTGGAGGTCACTAGCAAGCTCGCCACTGAATCTGGGAGACTACCAGCTAGCTGAAGGTCACTAGCTGGAACCTCAATAAGTTGAAAGATAGCAAGCATCGCCACTGCAGCTGGGAGAGTGCCATCCAGCTGGAGGTCACTAGCAAGCATCGCCACATAAGCTGGGACACTGCCATCTAGCTGGAGGTCACTAGGAAGCATCGCCACATAAGATGGGAGACTGCCAGCTAGCTGGAGGTCACTAGCAAGCATCGCTACTGAACCTGAGAGACTGCCAGCTTGCTGGAGATCACTAGCTAGAACCTCAATAAGATGAAAAATAGCAAGCATCACCACTGCAGCTGGGAGACTGCCACCTAGCTGGAGGTAACTAGCAAGCATCGCCACTGAAGTTGGAAGACTGCCAGCTAGCTGGAGGTCACTAGCAAGCATCGCCACTGAAGCTGGAAGACTGCCATCTCGCTGGAGGTCACTTGCAAGCATAGCCACAGAAGCTGGCAGACTGCCAGCTGGCTGAAGGTTACTAGCAAGCATCACCACTGAAGCTAGGAGACCACCAGCTAGCTGGAGGGCACTAGCTGGAACCTCGATAAATTGAAAAATAGAAAGCATCGCCACTGCAGCTGGGAGACAGTCATCTAGCTGGAGGAAACTAGCAAGCATCGCCACTGAAACTGGAAGACTGCCAGCTAGCTGGAGGTCACTAGCAAGCATCGCCACTGAAGCTGGGAGACTGCCAGCTAGCTGGAATTCTCTAGCAAGCATCGCCACTGATCCTGGGAGACTGCTATCTAGCTGGAGGTCACTAGCAAGCATCGCCACTGAAGCTGGAAGACTGCCTGCTAGCTGGAGGTCACTTGCAAGCATCGCCACTGAAGCTGGGAGACTGTCAGCTGGCTGTAGGTCACTGGCAAGCATCTCAACTGAAGCTGGGAGACTGCCAGCTCGCTGGAGGTCACTAGCAAGCATCGCCACTGAACCTGAGAGACTGCCAGCTTGCTGGAGATCACTAGCTGGAACCTCAATAAGTTGAAAGATAGCAAGCATCGCCACTGCAGCTGGGAGACTGCCATCTAGCTGGAGGTCACTAGCAAGCATCGCCACTGAAGTTGGAAGACTGCCAGCTAGCTGGAGGTCACTAGCAAGCATTGCCACTGAAGCTGGAAGACTGCCATTATGCTGGAGGTCACTTGCAAGCCTAGCCACAGAAGCTGGCAGACTGCCAGCTGGCTGAAGGTTACTAGCAAGCATCACCACTGAAGCTAGGAGACTACCAGCTAGCTGGAGGGCAATAGCTGGAACCTCAATAAGTTGAAAAATAGAAAGCATCGCCACTGCAGCTGGGAGACAGTCATCTAGCTGGAGGTAACTAGCAAGCATCGCCACTGAACCTGAGAGACTGCCAGCTTGCTGGAGATCACTAGCTGGAACCTCAATAAGTTGAAAGATAGCAAGCATCGCCACTGCAGCTGGGAGACTGCCATCTAGCTGGAGGTCACTAGCAAGCATCGCCACTGAAGCTGGAAGTGTACCATCTCGCTGAAGGTCACTTGCAAGCATCGCCACTGAAGCTGGCAGACTGCCAGCTAGCTGAAGGTTACTAGCAAGCATCACCACTGAAGCTGGGAGACAACCAGCTAGCTGGAGGCCACTAGCTGGAACCTCATTAAGTTGAAAAATAGCAAGCATCGCCACTG
Source organism: Alitta virens (assembly GCA_932294295.1). Taxonomy (NCBI): domain Eukaryota; kingdom Metazoa; phylum Annelida; class Polychaeta; order Phyllodocida; family Nereididae; genus Alitta; species Alitta virens. The sequence goes on along the minus strand of OW028585.1, from coordinate 22,946,389 downwards.
CAGCTGGGAGACAGTCATCTAGCTGGAGGTAACTAGCAAGCATCGCCACTGAAACTGGAAGACTGCCAGCCAGCTGGAGGTCACTAGCAAGTATCTCCACTCAAGCTGGGAGACTGCCAGCTAGCTGGAGGTCACTAGCAAGCTCGCCACTGAATCTGACAGACTACCAGCTAGCTGGAGGCCACTAGCTGGAACCTCAATAAGTTGAAAGATAGCAAGCATCGCCACTGCAGCTGGGAGAGTGCCATCCAGCTGGAGGTCACTAGCAAGCATCGCCACATAAGCTGGGACACTGCCATCTAGCTGGAGGTCACTAGGAAGCATCGCCACATAAGATGGGAGACTGCCAGCTAGCTGGAGGTCACTAGCAAGCATCGCCACTGAAGCTGGAAGACTGCCTGCTAGCTGGAGGTCACTTGCAAGCATCGCCACTGAAGCTGGGAGACTGTCAGCTGGCTGTAGGTCACTGGCAAGCATCTCAACTGAAGCTGGGAGACTGCCAGCTCGCTGGAGGTCACTAGCAAGCATCGCCACTGAACCTGAGAGACTGCCAGCTTGCTGGAGATCACTAGCTGGAACCTCAATAAGTTGAAAGATAGCAAGCATCGCCACTGCAGCTGGGAGACTGCCATCTAGCTGGAGGTCACTAGCAAGCATCGCCACTGAAGTTGGAAGACTGCCAGCTAGCTGGAGGTCACTAGCAAGCATTGCCACTGAAGCTGGAAGACTGCCATTATGCTGGAGGTCACTTGCAAGCCTAGCCACAGAAGCTGGCAGACTGCCAGCTGGCTGAAGGTTACTAGCAAGCATCACCACTGAAGCTAGGAGACTACCAGCTAGCTGAAGGGCAATAGCTGGAACCTCAATAAGTTGAAAAATAGAAAGCATCGCCACTGCAGCTGGGAGACAGTCATCTAGCTGGAGGTAACTAGCAAGCATCGCCACTGAACCTGAGAGACTGCCAGCTTGCTGGAGATCACTAGCTGGAACCTCAATAAGTTGAAAGATAGCAAGCATCGCCACTGCAGCTGGGAGACTGCCATCTAGCTGGAGGTCACTAGCAAGCATCGCCACTGAAGCTGGAAGTGTACCATCTCGCTGAAGGTCACTTGCAAGCATCGCCACTGAAGCTGGCAGACTGCCAGCTAGCTGAAGGTTACTAGCAAGCATCACCACTGAAGCTGGGAGACAACCAGCTAGCTGGAGGCCACTAGCTGGAACCTCATTAAGTTGAAAAATAGCAAGCATCGCCACTGCAGCTGGGAGACAGTCATCTAGCTGGAGGTAACTAGCAAGCATCGCCACTGAAACTGGAAGACTGCCAGCCAGCTGGAGGTCACTAGCAAGTATCTCCACTCAAGCTGGGAGACTGCCAGCTAGCTGGAGGTCACTAGCAAGCTCGCCACTGAATCTGACAGACTACCAGCTAGCTGGAGGCCACTAGCTGGAACCTCAATAAGTTGAAAGATAGCAAGCATCGCCACTGCAGCTGGGAGAGTGCCATCCAGCTGGAGGTCACTAGCAATCATCGCCACTGAAGCTGGAAGACTGCCATCTCGCTGGAGGTCACTTGCAAGCATAGCCACAGAAGCTGGCAGACTGCCAGCTGGCTGAAGGTTACTAGCAAGCATCACCACTGAAGCTAGGAGACCACCAGCTAGGTGGAGGGCACTAGCTGGAACCTCGATAAATTGAAAAATAGAAAGCATCGCCACTGCAGCTGGGAGACAGTCATCTAGCTGGAGGAAACTAGCAAGCATCGCCACTGAAACTGGAAGACTGCCAGCTAGCTGGAGGTCACTAGCAAGCATCTCCACTGAAGCTGGGAGACTGCCAGCTAGCTGGAGGTCACTAGCAAGCATCGCCACTGAAGCTGGGAGACTGCCAGCTAGCTGGAATTCTCTAGCAAGCATCGCCACTGATCCTGGGAGACTGCTATCTAGCTGGAGGTCACTAGCAAGCATCGCCACTGAAGCTGGAAGACTGCCTGCTACCTGGAGGTCACTTGCAAGCATCGCCACTGAAGCTGGGAGACTGTCAGCTGGCTGTAGGTCACTGGCAAGCATCTCAACTGAAGCTGGGAGACTGCCAGCTCGCTGGAGGTCACTAGCAAGCATCGCCACTGAACCTGAGAGACTGCCAGCTTGCTGGAGATCACTAGCTGGAACGTCAATAAGTTGAAAGATAGCAAGCATCGCCACTGCAGCTGGGAGACTGCCATCTAGCTGGAGGTCACTAGCAAGCATCGCCACTGAAGCTGGAAGACTGCCGGCTAGCTGGAGGTCACTTGCAAGCATCGCCACTGAAGCTGGCTGACTGCCAGCTAACTAGAGGTCACTAGCAAGCATCGCCACTGAAGCTAGAAGACTGCCTGCTAGCTGGAGGAAACTAGGAAGCATCGCCACTGAAACTGGAAGACTGCCAGCTAGCTGGAGGTCACTAGCAAGTATCTCCACTGAAGCTGGGAGACTGCCAGCTAGCTGGAGGTCACTAGCAAGCTCGCCACTGAATCTGGGAGACTACCAGCTAGCTGAAGGTCACTAGCTGGAACCTCAATAAGTTGAAAGATAGCAAGCATCGCCACTGCAGCTGGGAGAGTGCCATCCAGCTGGAGGTCACTAGCAAGCATCGCCACATAAGCTGGGACACTGCCATCTAGCTGGAGGTCACTAGGAAGCATCGCCACATAAGATGGGAGACTGCCAGCTAGCTGGAGGTCACTAGCAAGCATCGCTACTGAACCTGAGAGACTGCCAGCTTGCTGGAGATCACTAGCTAGAACCTCAATAAGATGAAAAATAGCAAGCATCACCACTGCAGCTGGGAGACTGCCACCTAGCTGGAGGTAACTAGCAAGCATCGCCACTGAAGTTGGAAGACTGCCAGCTAGCTGGAGGTCACTAGCAAGCATCGCCACTGAAGCTGGAAGACTGCCATCTCGCTGGAGGTCACTTGCAAGCATAGCCACAGAAGCTGGCAGACTGCCAGCTGGCTGAAGGTTACTAGCAAGCATCACCACTGAAGCTAGGAGACCACCAGCTAGCTGGAGGGCACTAGCTGGAACCTCGATAAATTGAAAAATAGAAAGCATCGCCACTGCAGCTGGGAGACAGTCATCTAGCTGGAGGAAACTAGCAAGCATCGCCACTGAAACTGGAAGACTGCCAGCTAGCTGGAGGTCACTAGCAAGCATCGCCACTGAAGCTGGGAGACTGCCAGCTAGCTGGAATTCTCTAGCAAGCATCGCCACTGATCCTGGGAGACTGCTATCTAGCTGGAGGTCACTAGCAAGCATCGCCACTGAAGCTGGAAGACTGCCTGCTAGCTGGAGGTCACTTGCAAGCATCGCCACTGAAGCTGGGAGACTGTCAGCTGGCTGTAGGTCACTGGCAAGCATCTCAACTGAAGCTGGGAGACTGCCAGCTCGCTGGAGGTCACTAGCAAGCATCGCCACTGAACCTGAGAGACTGCCAGCTTGCTGGAGATCACTAGCTGGAACCTCAATAAGTTGAAAGATAGCAAGCATCGCCACTGCAGCTGGGAGACTGCCATCTAGCTGGAGGTCACTAGCAAGCATCGCCACTGAAGTTGGAAGACTGCCAGCTAGCTGGAGGTCACTAGCAAGCATTGCCACTGAAGCTGGAAGACTGCCATTATGCTGGAGGTCACTTGCAAGCCTAGCCACAGAAGCTGGCAGACTGCCAGCTGGCTGAAGGTTACTAGCAAGCATCACCACTGAAGCTAGGAGACTACCAGCTAGCTGGAGGGCAATAGCTGGAACCTCAATAAGTTGAAAAATAGAAAGCATCGCCACTGCAGCTGGGAGACAGTCATCTAGCTGGAGGTAACTAGCAAGCATCGCCACTGAACCTGAGAGACTGCCAGCTTGCTGGAGATCACTAGCTGGAACCTCAATAAGTTGAAAGATAGCAAGCATCGCCACTGCAGCTGGGAGACTGCCATCTAGCTGGAGGTCACTAGCAAGCATCGCCACTGAAGCTGGAAGTGTACCATCTCGCTGAAGGTCACTTGCAAGCATCGCCACTGAAGCTGGCAGACTGCCAGCTAGCTGAAGGTTACTAGCAAGCATCACCACTGAAGCTGGGAGACAACCAGCTAGCTGGAGGCCACTAGCTGGAACCTCATTAAGTTGAAAAATAGCAAGCATCGCCACTGCAGCTGGGAGACAGTCATCTAGCTGGAGGTAACTAGCAAGCATCGCCACTGAAACTGGAAGACTGCCAGCCAGCTGGAGGTCACTAGCAAGTATCTCCACTCAAGCTGGGAGACTGCCAGCTAGCTGGAGGTCACTAGCAAGCTCGCCACTGAATCTGACAGACTACCAGCTAGCTGGAGGCCACTAGCTGGAACCTCAATAAGTTGAAAGATAGCAAGCATCGCCACTGCAGCTGGGAGAGTGCCATCCAGCTGGAGGTCACTAGCAAGCATCGCCACATAAGCTGGGACACTGCCATCTAGCTGGAGGTCACTAGGAAGCATCGCCACATAAGATGGGAGACTGCCAGCTAGCTGGAGGTCACTAGCAAGCATCGCCACTGAAGCTGGAAGACTGCCTGCTAGCTGGAGGTCACTTGCAAGCATCGCCACTGAAGCTGGGAGACTGTCAGCTGGCTGTAGGTCACTGGCAAGCATCTCAACTGAAGCTGGGAGACTGCCAGCTCGCTGGAGGTCACTAGCAAGCATCGCCACTGAACCTGAGAGACTGCCAGCTTGCTGGAGATCACTAGCTGGAACCTCAATAAGTTGAAAGATAGCAAGCATCGCCACTGCAGCTGGGAGACTGCCATCTAGCTGGAGGTCACTAGCAAGCATCGCCACTGAAGTTGGAAGACTGCCAGCTAGCTGGAGGTCACTAGCAAGCATTGCCACTGAAGCTGGAAGACTGCCATTATGCTGGAGGTCACTTGCAAGCCTAGCCACAGAAGCTGGCAGACTGCCAGCTGGCTGAAGGTTACTAGCAAGCATCACCACTGAAGCTAGGAGACTACCAGCTAGCTGAAGGGCAATAGCTGGAACCTCAATAAGTTGAAAAATAGAAAGCATCGCCACTGCAGCTGGGAGACAGTCATCTAGCTGGAGGTAACTAGCAAGCATCGCCACTGAACCTGAGAGACTGCCAGCTTGCTGGAGATCACTAGCTGGAACCTCAATAAGTTGAAAGATAGCAAGCATCGCCACTGCAGCTGGGAGACTGCCATCTAGCTGGAGGTCACTAGCAAGCATCGCCACTGAAGCTGGAAGTGTACCATCTCGCTGAAGGTCACTTGCAAGCATCGCCACTGAAGCTGGCAGACTGCCAGCTAGCTGAAGGTTACTAGCAAGCATCACCACTGAAGCTGGGAGACAACCAGCTAGCTGGAGGCCACTAGCTGGAACCTCATTAAGTTGAAAAATAGCAAGCATCGCCACTGCAGCTGGGAGACAGTCATCTAGCTGGAGGTAACTAGCAAGCATCGCCACTGAAACTGGAAGACTGCCAGCCAGCTGGAGGTCACTAGCAAGTATCTCCACTCAAGCTGGGAGACTGCCAGCTAGCTGGAGGTCACTAGCAAGCTCGCCACTGAATCTGACAGACTACCAGCTAGCTGGAGGCCACTAGCTGGAACCTCAATAAGTTGAAAGATAGCAAGCATCGCCACTGCAGCTGGGAGAGTGCCATCCAGCTGGAGGTCACTAGCAAGCATCGCCACTGAAGCTGGAAGACTGCCATCTCGCTGGAGGTCACTTGCAAGCATAGCCACAGAAGCTGGCAGACTGCCAGCTGGCTGAAGGTTACTAGCAAGCATCACCACTGAAGCTAGGAGACCACCAGCTAGCTGGAGGGCACTAGCTGGAACCTCGATAAATTGAAAAATAGAAAGCATCGCCACTGCAGCTGGGAGACAGTCATCTAGCTGGAGGAAACTAGCAAGCATCGCCACTGAAACTGGAAGACTGCCAGCTAGCTGGAGGTCACTAGCAAGCATCTCCACAGAAGCTGGGAGACTGCCAGCTAGCTGGAGGTCACTAGCAAGCATCGCCACTGAAGCTGGGAGACTGCCAGCTAGCTGGAATTCTCTACCAAGCATCGCCACTGATCCTGGGAGACTGCTATCTAGCTGGAGGTCACTAGCAAGCATCGCCACTGAAGCTGGAAGACTGCCTGCTAGCTGGAGGTCACTTGCAAGCATCGCCACTGAAGCTGGGAGACTGTCAGCTGGCTGTAGGTCACTGGCAAGCATCTCAACTGAAGCTGGGAGACTGCCAGCTCGCTGGAGGTCACTAGCAAGCATCGCCACTGAACCTGAGAGACTGCCAGCTTGCTGGAGATCACTAGCTGGAACCTCAATAAGTTAAAAGATAGCAAGCATCGCCACTGCAGCTGGGAGACTGCCATCTAGCTGGAGGTCACTAGCAAGCATCGCCACTGAAGCTGGAAGACTGCCGGCTAGCAGGAGGTCACTTGCAAGCATCGCCACTGAAGCTGGCTGACTGCCAGCTAACTAGAGGTCACTAGCAAGCATCGCCACTGAAGCTAGAAGACTGCCTGCTAGCTGGAGGAAACTAGGAAGCATCGCCACTGAAACTGGAAGACTGCCAGCTAGCTGGAGGTCACTAGCAAGTATCTCCACTGAAGCTGGGAGACTGCCAGCTAGCTGGAGGTCACTAGCAAGCTCGCCACTGAATCTGGGAGACTACCGGCTAGCTGAAGGTCACTAGCTGGAACCTCAATAAGTTGAAAGATAGCAAGCATCGCCACTGCAGCTGGGTGACTGCCATCTAGCTGGAGGTCACTAGCAAGCATCGCCACTGAAGTTGGAAGACTGCCAGCCAGCTGGAGGTCACTAGCAAGCATTGCCACTGAAGCTGGAAGACTGCCATTATGCTGGAGGTCACTTGCAAGCCTAGCCACAGAAGCTGGCAGACTGCCAGCTGGCTGAAGGTTACTAGCAAGCATCACCACTGAAGCTAGGAGACTACCAGCTAGCTGGAGGGCAATAGCTGGAACCTCAATAAGTTGAAAAATAGAAAGCATCGCCACTGCAGCTGGGAGACAGTCATCTAGCTGGAGGTAACTAGCAAGCATCACCACTGAAGCTGAGAGACTGTCAGCTAGCTGGAGGTCACTAGCAAGCATCACCACTGAAGCTGGGAGATTGCTAGCTAGCTGGAGGTCACTGGAACCTCAATAAGTTGAAAAATAGCAAGCATCGCCACTGCAGCTGAGAGACTGTCATCTAGCTGGATGTCACTAGCAAGCATCGCCACTGAAGCTGCAAGTATGCCAGCTAGCTGGAGGTCATTAGCAAGCATCGCCACTGAAGCTGGAAGACTGCCTGCTAGCTGGAGGTCACTTGCATGCATCGCCACTGAAGCTGGGAGACTGTCAGCTGGCTGTAGGTCAATGGCAAGCATCGCAACTGAAGCTGGGAGACTGCCAGCTAGCTGGAGGTCACTAGCAAGCATCGCCACAGAACCTGAGAGACTGCCAGCTTGCTGGAGATCACTAGCTAGAACCTCAATAAGATGAAAAATAGCAAGCATCGCCACTGCAGCTGGGAGACTGTCAGCTGGCTGTAGGTCACTGGCAAGCATCGCAACTGAAGCTGGAAGACTGCCAGCTAGCTGGAGGTCACTAGCAAGCATCTCCACTGAAGCTGGGAGACTACCAGCTAGCTGGAGGTCACTAGCAAGCATCGCCACTGAAGCTGGGAGACTGCCAGCTAGATGGAATTCTCTAGCTAGCATCGCCACTGATCCTGGGAGACTGCCATCTAGCTGGAGGTCACTAGCAAGCATCGCCACTGAAGCTGGAAGACTGCCTGCTAGCTGGCGGTCACTTGCAAGCATCGCCACTGAAGCTGGGAGACTGTCAGCTGGCTGTAGGTCACTGGCAAGCATCGCAACTGAAGCTGGGAGACTGCCAGCTAGCTGGAGGTCACTAGCAAGCATCGCCACTGAAACTGAGAGACTGCCAGCTGGCTGGAGATCATTAGCTAGAACCTGAATAAGATGAAAAATAGCAAGGATCGCCACTGCAGCTGAAAGACTGCCATCTAGCTGGAGGTAACTAGCGAGCATAGCCACAGAAGCTGGCAGACTGCCAGCTGGCTGAAGGTTACTAGCAAGCATCACCACTGAAGCTAGGAGACCACCAGCTAGCTGGAGGGCACTAGCTGGAACCTCAATAAGTTGAAAGATAGCAAGCATCGCCACTGCAGCTGGGAGACTGCCATCTAGCTGGAGGTCACTAGCAAGCATCGCCACTGAAGCTGGAAGACTGCCGGCTAGCTGGAGGTCACTTGCAAGCATCGCCACTGAAGCTGGCTGACTGCCAGCTAACTAGAGGTCACTAGCAAGCATCGCCACTGAAGCTAGAAGACTGCCTGCTAGCTGGAGGAAACTAGGAAGCATCGCCACTGAAACTGGAAGACTGCCAGCTAGCTGGAGGTCACTAGCAAGTATCTCCACTCAAGCTGGGAGACTACCAGCTAGCTGGAGGTCACTAGCAAGCTCGCCACTGAATCTGACAGACTACCAGCTAGCTGAAGGTCACTAGCTGGAACCTCAATAAGTTGAAAGATAGCAAGCATCGCCACTGCAGCTGGGAGAGTGCCATCCAGCTGGAGGTCACTAGCAAGCATCGCCACATAAGCTGGGACACTGCCATCTAGCTGGAGGTCACTAGGAAGCATCGCCACATAAGATGGGAGACTGCCAGCTAGCTGGAGGTCACTAGCAAGCATCGCTACTGAACCTGAGAGACTGCCAGCTTGCTGGAGATCACTAGCTAGAACCTCAATAAGATGAAAAATAGCAAGCATCACCACTGCAGCTGGGAGACTGCCACCTAGCTGGAGGTAACTAGCAAGCATCGCCACTGAAGTTGGAAGACTGCCAGCTAGCTGGAGGTCACTAGCAAGCATCGCCACTGAAGCTGGAAGACTGCCATCTCGCTGGAGGTCACTTGCAAGCATAGCCACAGAAGCTGGCAGACTGCCAGCTGGCTGAAGGTTACTAGCAAGCATCACCACTGAAGCTAGGAGACCACCAGCTAGCTGGAGGGCACTAGCTGGAACCTCGATAAATTGAAAAATAGAAAGCATCGCCACTGCAGCTGGGAGACAGTCATCTAGCTGGAGGAAACTAGCAAGCATCGCCACTGAAACTGGAAGACTGCCAGCTAGCTGGAGGTCACTAGCAAGCATCGCCACTGAAGCTGGGAGACTGCCAGCTAGCTGGAATTCTCTAGCAAGCATCGCCACTGATCCTGGGAGACTGCTATCTAGCTGGAGGTCACTAGCAAGCATCGCCACTGAAGCTGGAAGACTGCCTGCTAGCTGGAGGTCACTTGCAAGCATCGCCACTGAAGCTGGGAGACTGTCAGCTGGCTGTAGGTCACTGGCAAGCATCTCAACTGAAGCTGGGAGACTGCCAGCTCGCTGGAGGTCACTAGCAAGCATCGCCACTGAACCTGAGAGACTGCCAGCTTGCTGGAGATCACTAGCTGGAACCTCAATAAGTTGAAAGATAGCAAGCATCGCCACTGCAGCTGGGAGACTGCCATCTAGCTGGAGGTCACTAGCAAGCATCGCCACTGAAGCTGGAAGACTGCCGGCTAGCTGGAGGTCACTTGCAAGCATCGCCACTGAAGCTGGCTGACTGCCAGCTAGCTAGAGGTCACTAGCAAGCATCGCCACTGAAGCTAGAAGACTGCCTGCTAGCTAGAGGAAACTAGGAAGCATCGCCACTGAAACTGGAAGACTGCCAGCTAGCTGGAGGTCACTAGCAAGTATCTCCACTGAAGCTGGGAGACTGCCAGCTAGCTGGAGGTCACTTGCAAGCATAGCCACTGATGCTGTGAGACTGCCAGCTAAGTGGAGGTCACTAGCAAGCATCGCCACTGAAGCTGGGAGACTCCCAGCTAGCTGGAGATCACTAGCTAGAACCTCAATAAGATGAAAAATAGCAAGCATAGCCACTGCAGGTGGGAGACTGCCATCTAGCTGGAGGTCACTAGGAAGCATCGCCACATAAGCTGGAAGACTGCCAGCTAGCTGGAGGTCACTAGCAAGCATCGCCACTGAAGCTGGAAGACTGCCATCTCCCTGAAGGTCACTTGCAAGCATCGCCACTGAAGCTGGCAGACTGCCAGCTATCTGAAGGTTACTAGCAAGCATCACCACTGAAGCTGGGAGACAACCAGCTAGCTGGAGGCCACTAGCTGGAACCTCATTAAGTTGAAAAATAGCAAGCATCGCCACTGCAGCTGCGAGACAGTCATCTAGCTGGAGGTAACTAGCAAGCATCGCCACTGAAACTGGAAGACTGCCAGCTAGCTGGAGGTCACTAGCAAGTATCTCCACTCAAGCTGGGAGACTGCCAGCTAGTTGGAGGTCACTAGCAAGCTCGCCACTGAATCTGACAGACTACCAGCTAGCTGAAGGTCACTAGCTGGAACCTCAATAAGTTGAAAGATAGCAAGCATCGCCACTGCAGCTGGGAGAGTGCCATCCAGCTGGAGGTCACTAGCAAGCATCGCCACATAAGCTGGGACACTGCCATCTAGCTGGAGGTCACTAGGAAGCATCGCCACATAAGATGGGAGACTGCCAGCTAGCTGGAGGTCACTAGCAAGCATCGCTACTGAACCTGAGAGACTGCCAGCGTGCTGGAGATCACTAGCTAGAACCTCAATAAGATGAAAAATAGCAAGCATCACCACTGCAGCTGGGAGACTGCCACCTAGCTGGAGGTAACTAGCAAGCATCGCCACTGAAGTTGGAAGACTGCCAGCTAGCTGGAGGTCACTAGCAAGCATCGCCACTGAAGCTGGAAGACTGCCATCTCGCTGGAGGTCACTTGCAAGCATAGCCACAGAAGCTGGCAGACTGCCAGCTGGCTGAAGGTTACTAGCAAGCATCACCACTGAAGCTAGGAGACCACCAGCTAGGTGGAGGGCACTAGCTGGAACCTCGATAAATTGAAAAATAGAAAGCATCGCCACTGCAGCTGGGAGACAGTCATCTAGCTGGAGGAAACTAGCAAGCATCGCCACTGAAACTGGAAGACTGCCAGCTAGCTGGAGGTCACTAGCAAGCATCTCCACAGAAGCTGGGAGACTGCCAGCTAGCTGGAGGTCACTAGGAAGCATCGCCACATAAGCTGGAAGACTGCCAGCTAGCTGGAGGTCACTAGCAAGCATCGCCACTGAAGCTGGAAGACTGCCATCTCGCTGAAGATCACTTGCAAGCATCGCCACTGAAGCTGGCAGACTGCCAGCTATCTGAAGGTTACTAGCAAGCATCACCACTGAAGCTGGGAGACAACCAGCTAGCTGGAGGCCACTAGCTGGAACCTCATTAAGTTGAAAAATAGCAAGCATCGCCACTGCAGCTGCGAGACAGTCATCTAGCTGGAGGTAACTAGCAAGCATCGCCACTGAAACTGGAAGACTGCCAGCTAGCTGGAGGTCACTAGCAAGTATCTCCACTCAAGCTGGGAGACTGCCAGCTAGTTGGAGGTCACTAGCAAGCTCGCCACTGAATCTGACAGACTACCAGCTAGCTGAAGGTCACTAGCTGGAACCTCAATAAGTTGAAAGATAGCAAGCATCGCCACTGCAGCTGGGAGAGTGCCATCCAGCTGGAGGTCACTAGCAAGCATCGCCACATAAGCTGGGACACTGCCATCTAGCTGGAGGTCACTAGGAAGCATCGCCACATAAGATGGGAGACTGCCAGCTAGCTGGAGGTCACTAGCAAGCATCGCTACTGAACCTGAGAGACTGCCAGCGTGCTGGAGATCACTAGCTAGAACCTCAATAAGATGAAAAATAGCAAGCATCACCACTGCAGCTGGGAGACTGCCACCTAGCTGGAGGTAACTAGCAAGCATCGCCACTGAAGTTGGAAGACTGCCAGCTAGCTGGAGGTCACTAGCAAGCATCGCCACTGAAGCTGGAAGACTGCCATCTCGCTGGAGGTCACTTGCAAGCATAGCCACAGAAGCTGGCAGACTGCCAGCTGGCTGAAGGTTACTAGCAAGCATCACCACTGAAGCTAGGAGACCACCAGCTAGGTGGAGGGCACTAGCTGGAACCTCGATAAATTGAAAAATAGAAAGCATCGCCACTGCAGCTGGGAGACAGTCATCTAGCTGGAGGAAACTAGCAAGCATCGCCACTGAAACTGGAAGACTGCCAGCTAGCTGGAGGTCACTAGCAAGCATCTCCACAGAAGCTGGGAGACTGCCAGCTAGCTGGAGGTCACTAGGAAGCATCGCCACATAAGCTGGAAGACTGCTAGCTAGCTGGAGGTCACTAGCAAGCATCGCCACTGAAGCTGGAAGACTGCCATCTCGCTGAAGATCACTTGCAAGCATCGCCACTGAAGCTGGCAGACTGCCAGCTATCTGAAGGTTACTAGCAAGCATCACCACTGAAGCTGGGAGACAACCAGCTAGCTGGAGGCCACTAGCTGGAACCTCATTAAGATGAAAAATAGCAAGCATCGCCACTGCAGCTGCGAGACAGTCATCTAGCTGGAGGTAACTAGCAAGCATCGCCACTGAAACTGGAAGACTGCCAGCTAGCTGGAGGTCACTAGCAAGTATCTCCACTCAAGCTGGGAGACTGCCAGCTAGTTGGAGGTCACTAGCAAGCTCGCCACTGAATCTGACAGACTACCAGCTAGCTGAAGGTCACTAGCTGGAACCTCAATAAGTTGAAAGATAGCAAGCATCGCCACTGCAGCTGGGAGAGTGCCATCCAGCTGGAGGTCACTAGCAAGCATCGCCACATAAGCTGGGACACTGCCATCTAGCTGGAGGTCACTAGGAAGCATCGCCACATAAGATGGGAGACTGCCAGCTAGCTGGAGGTCACTAGCAAGCATCGCTACTGAACCTGAGAGACTGCCAGCGTGCTGGAGATCACTAGCTAGAACCTCAATAAGATGAAAAATAGCAAGCATCACCACTGCAGCTGGGAGACTGCCACCTAGCTGGAGGTAACTAGCAAGCATCGCCACTGAAGTTGGAAGACTGCCAGCTAGCTGGAGGTCACTAGCAAGCATCGCCACTGAAGCTGGAAGACTGCCATCTCGCTGGAGGTCACTTGCAAGCATAGCCACAGAAGCTGGCAGACTGCCAGCTGGCTGAAGGTTACTAGCAAGCATCACCACTGAAGCTAGGAGACCACCAGCTAGGTGGAGGGCACTAGCTGGAACCTCGATAAATTGAAAAATAGAAAGCATCGCCACTGCAGCTGGGAGACAGTCATCTAGCTGGAGGAAACTAGCAAGCATCGCCACTGAAACTGGAAGACTGCCAGCTAGCTGGAGGTCACTAGCAAGCATCTCCACAGAAGCTGGGAGACTGCCAGCTAGCTGGAGGTCACTAGGAAGCATCGCCACATAAGCTGGAAGACTGCCAGCTAGCTGGAGGTCACTAGCAAGCATCGCCACTGAAGCTGGAAGACTGCCATCTCGCTGAAGATCACTTGCAAGCATCGCCACTGAAGCTGGCAGACTGCCAGCTATCTGAAGGTTACTAGCAAGCATCACCACTGAAGCTGGGAGACAACCAGCTAGCTGGAGGCCACTAGCTGGAACCTCATTAAGTTGAAAAATAGCAAGCATCGCCACTGCAGCTGCGAGACAGTCATCTAGCTGGAGGTAACTAGCAAGCATCGCCACTGAAACTGGAAGACTGCCAGCTAGCTGGAGGTCACTAGCAAGTATCTCCACTCAAGCTGGGAGACTGCCAGCTAGTTGGAGGTCACTAGCAAGCTCGCCACTGAATCTGACAGACTACCAGCTAGCTGAAGGTCACTAGCTGGAACCTCAATAAGTTGAAAGATAGCAAGCATCGCCACTGCAGCTGGGAGAGTGCCATCCAGCTGGAGGTCACTAGCAAGCATCGCCACATAAGCTGGGACACTGCCATCTAGCTGGAGGTCACTAGGAAGCATCGCCACATAAGATGGGAGACTGCCAGCTAGCTGGAGGTCACTAGCAAGCATCGCTACTGAACCTGAGAGACTGCCAGCGTGCTGGAGATCACTAGCTAGAACCTCAATAAGATGAAAAATAGCAAGCATCACCACTGCAGCTGGGAGACTGCCACCTAGCTGGAGGTAACTAGCAAGCATCGCCACTGAAGTTGGAAGACTGCCAGCTAGCTGGAGGTCACTAGCAAGCATCGCCACTGAAGCTGGAAGACTGCCATCTCGCTGGAGGTCACTTGCAAGCATAGCCACAGAAGCTGGCAGACTGCCAGCTGGCTGAAGGTTACTAGCAAGCATCACCACTGAAGCTAGGAGACCACCAGCTAGGTGGAGGGCACTAGCTGGAACCTCGATAAATTGAAAAATAGAAAGCATCGCCACTGCAGCTGGGAGACAGTCATCTAGCTGGAGGAAACTAGCAAGCATCGCCACTGAAACTGGAAGACTGCCAGCTAGCTGGAGGTCACTAGCAAGCATCTCCACAGAAGCTGGGAGACTGCCAGCTAGCTGGAAGTCACTAGGAAGCATCGCCACATAAGCTGGAAGACTGCCAGCTAGCTGGAGGTCACTAGCAAGCATCGCCACTGAAGCTGGAAGACTGCCATCTCGCTGAAGATCACTTGCAAGCATCGCCACTGAAGCTGGCAGACTGCCAGCTATCTGAAGGTTACTAGCAAGCATCACCACTGAAGCTGGGAGACAACCAGCTAGCTGGAGGCCACTAGCTGGAACCTCATTAAGTTGAAAAATAGCAAGCATCGCCACTGCAGCTGGGAGACAGTCATCTAGCTGGAGGTAACTAGCAAGCATCGCCACTGAAACTGGAAGACTGCCAGCTAGCTGGAGGTCACTAGCAAGTATCTCCACTCAAGCTGGGAGACTGCCAGCTAGCTGGAGGTCACTAGCAAGCTCGCCACTGAATCTGACAGACTACCAGCTAGCTGAAGGTCACTAGCTGGAACCTCAATAAGTTGAAAGATAGCAAGCATCGCCACTGCAGCTGGGAGAGTGCCATCCAGCTGGAGGTCACTAGCAAGCATCGCCACATAAGCTGGGACACTGCCATCTAGCTGGAGGTCACTAGGAAGCATCGCCACATAAGATGGGAGACTGCCAGCTAGCTGGAGGTCACTAGCAAGCATCGCTACTGAACCTGAGAGACTGCCAGCGTGCTGGAGATCACCAGCTAGAACCTCAATAAGATGAAAAATAGCAAGCATCACCACTGCAGCTGGGAGACTGCCACCTAGCTGGAGGTAACTAGCAAGCATCGCCACTGAAGTTGGAAGACTGCCAGCTAGCTGGAGGTCACTAGCAAGCATCGCCACTGAAGCTGGAAGACTGCCATCTCGCTGGAGGTCACTTGCAAGCATAGCCACAGAAGCTGGCAGACTGCCAGCTGGCTGAAGGTTACTAGCAAGCATCACCACTGAAGCTAGGAGACCACCAGCTAGGTGGAGGGCACTAGCTGGAATCTCGATAAATTGAAAAATAGAAAGCATCGCCACTGCAGCTGGGAGACTGCTATCTAGCTGGAGGTCACTAGCAAGCATCGCCACTGAAGCTGGAAGACTGCCTGCTAGCTGGAGGTCACTTGCAAGCATTGCCACTGAAGCTGGGAGACTGTCAGCTGGCTGTAGGTCACTGGCAAGCATCTCAACTGAAGCTGGGAGACTGCCAGCTCGCTGGAGGTCACTAGCAAGCATCGCCACTGAACCTGAGAGACTGCCAGCTTGCTGGAGATCACTAGCTGGAACGTCAATAAGTTGAAAGATAGCAAGCATCGCCACTGCAGCTGGGAGACTGCCATCTAGCTGGAGGTCACTAGCAAGCATCGCCACTGAAGCTGGAAGACTGCCGGCTAGCTGGAGGTCACTTGCAAGCATCGCCACTGAAGCTGGCTGACTGCCAGCTAACTAGAGGTCACTAGCAAGCATCGCCACTGAAGCTAGAAGACTGCCTGCTAGCTGGAGGAAACTGGGAAACATCGCCACTGAAACTGGAAGACTGCCAGCTAGCTGGAGGTCACTAGCAAGTATCTCCACTGAAGCTGGGAGACTGCCAGCTAGCTGGAGGTCACTAGCAAGCTCGCCACTGAATCTGGGAGACTACCAGCTAGCTGAAGGTCACTAGCTGGAACCTCAATAAGTTGAAAGATAGCAAGCATCGCCACTGCAGCTGGGTGACTGCCATCTAGCTGGAGGTCACTAGCAAGCATCGCCACTGAAGTTGGAAGACTGCCAGCTAGCTGGAGGTCACTAGCAAGCATTGCCACTGAAGCTGGAAGACTGCCATTATGCTGGAGGTCACTTGCAAGCCTAGCCACAGAAGCTGGCAGACTGCCAGCTGGCTGAAGGTTACTAGCAAGCATCACCACTGAAGCTAGGAGACTACCAGCTAGCTGGAGGGCAATAGCTGGAACCTCAATAAGTTGAAAAATAGAAAGCATCGCCACTGCAGCTGGGAGACAGTCATCTAGCTGGAGGTAACTAGAAAGCATCGCCACTGAAGCTGAGAGACTGTCAGCTAGCTGGAGGTCACTAGCAAGCATCACCACTGAAGCTGGGAGATTGCTAGCTAGCTGGAGGTCACTGGAACCTCAATAAGTTGAAAAATAGCAAGCATCGCCACTGCAGCTGAGAGACTGTCATCTAGCTGGACGTCACTAGCAAGCATCGCCACTGAAGCTGCAAGTATGCCAGCTAGCTGGAGGTCATTAGCAAGCATCGCCACTGAAGCTGGAAGACTGCCTGCTAGCTGGAGGTCACTTGCATGCATCGCCACTGAAGCTGGGAGACTGTCAGCTGGCTGTAGGTCAATGGCAAGCATCGCAACTGAAGCTGGGAGACTGCCAGCTAGCTGGAGGTCACTAGCAAGCATCGCCACAGAACCTGAGAGACTGCCAGCTTGCTGGAGATCACTAGCTAGAACCTCAATAAGATGAAAAATAGCAAGCATCGCCACTGCAGCTGGGAGACTGTCAGCTGGCTGTAGGTCACTGGCAAGCATCGCAACTGAAGCTGGAAGACTGCCAGCTAGCTGGAGGTCACTAGCAAGCATCTCCACTGAAGCTGGGAGACTACCAGCTAGCTGGAGGTCACTAGCAAGCATCGCCACTGAAGCTGGGAGACTGCCAGCTAGATGGAATTCTCCAGCTAGCATCGCCACTGATCCTGGGAGACTGCCATCTAGCTGGAGGTCACTAGCAAGCATCGCCACTGAAGCTGGAAGACTGCCTGCTAGCTGGCGGTCACTTGCAAGCATCGCCACTGAAGCTGGGAGACTGTCAGCTGGCTGTAGGTCACTGGCAAGCATTGCAACTGAAGCTGGGAGACTGCCAGCTAGCTGGAGGTCACTAGCAAGCATCGCCACTGAAATTGAGAGACTGCCAGCTGGCTGGAGATCATTAGCTAGAACCTGAATAAGATGAAAAATAGCAAGGATCGCCACTGCAGCTGAAAGACTACCATCTAGCTGGAGGTAACTAGCGAGCATCGCCACTGAAACTGTAAGACTGCCAGCCAGCTGGAGGTCACTAGCAAGCATCTCCACTGAAGCTGGAAGACTGCCAGCTAGCTGAAGGTCACTAGCTGGAACCTCAATAAGTTGGAAGATAGCAAGCACCGCCACTGCAGCTGGGAGACTGCCATCTAGCTGGAGGTCACTAGCAAGTATCGCCACAGACGCTGGGAGACTGTCATCTAGCTGGAGGTCACTAGCAAGCATCGCCACTGAAGCTGGAACACTATCAGCTAGCAAGAGGTCACTAGCAAGCATCGCCACTGAAGCTGGAAGACTGCCTGCTAGCTGGAGGTCACTTGCAAGCATAGCCACTGATGCTGGGAGACTGCCAGCTAATTGGAGGTCACTAGCAAGCATCGCCACTGAAGCTGGGAGACTACCAGCTAGCTGGAGGCCACTAGCTGGAACCTCAATAAGTTGAAAAATAGCAAGCATCGCCACTGCAGCTGGGAGACTGCCAGCTAGCTGGAGGTCACTAGCAAGCTCGCCACTGAATCTGGGAGACTACCAGCTAGCTGAAGGTCACTAGCTGGAACCTAAATAAGTTGAAAGATAGCAAACATCACCACTGCAGCTGGGAGACTGCCATCTAGTGGGAGGTCACTAGCAAGCATCGCCACTGAAGCTTGGAGACTGTCAACTAGCTGGAGGTCACTAGCAAGCATCGCCACTGAAGCTGGAAGACTGCCAGCTAGCTGGAGGTCACTAGCAAGTCTCGCCACTGTAGCTGGGAGACTGCTAGCTAGCTGGAGGTCACTGGAACCTCAATAAGTTGAAATATAGCAAGCATCACCACTGCAGCTGGGAGACTGCCATCTAGCTGGAGATAACTAGCAAGCATCGCCACTGATCCTGGGAGACTGCCATCTAGCTGGAGGTCACTAGCATGCAACGCCACTGATGCTGTGAGACTGCCAGCTAGCAGGAGGTCACTAGCAAGCATCTCCACTGAAGCTGGGAGACTGCCGGCTAGCTGGAGGTCAATAGCTGGAACCTCAAGATGAAAAATAGCAAGCATCGCCACTGCAGCTGAGAGACTGCCAGCTAGCTGGAGGTCCCTAGCAAGCATTGCCACTGAAGCTGTGAGACTGCCAGCTAGCAGGAGGTCACTAGCAAGCATCTCCACTGAAGCTGGGAGACTGCCGACTAGCTGGAGGACACTAGCTGGAACCTCAATAAGTTGAAAAACAGCAAGCATCCCCACTGCAGCTGGGAGACTGCCATCTAGCTGGAGGTCACTAGCAAGCATCGCCACTGAAGCTGGGAGACTGCCAGCTAGCTGGAGGTCACTAGCAAGCATCGCCACTGAAGCTGGAACACTGCAATCTCGCTGGAGGTCACTTGCAAGCAACGCCACTGAAGCTGGCAGACTGCCAGCTGGCTGAAGGTTACTAGCAAGCATCACCACTGAAGCTGGGAGACTACCAGCTAGCTGCAGGGCACTAGCCGGAACCTCAATCAGTTGAAAAATAGCAAGCATCGCCACTGCAGCTGGGAGACTGCCAGCTAGCTGGAGGTCACTAGCAAGCTCGCCACTGAATCTGGGAGACTACCAGCTAGCTGAAGGTCACTAGCTGGAACCTCAATAAGTTGAAAGATAGCAAATATCACCACTGCAGCTGGGAGACTGCCATCTAGTGGGAGGTCACTAGCAAGCATCGCCACTGAAGCTGGAACACTGCCAGCTAGCTGGAGGTCACTAGCAAGTATCGCCACTGAAGCTGGGAGACTGCCAGCTAGCTGGAAGTCCTTAGCAAGCATCGCCACTGATCCTGGGAGACTGCCATCTAGCTGGACGTCACTAGCAAGCATCGCCACTGAAGCTGGAAGACTGCCAGCTAGCTGGAGGTCACTTGCAAGCATCGCCACAGAAGCTGGGAGACTGCCAGCTAGCTGGAGGTCACTAGCAAGCATCGCCACTGAACCTGAGAGACTGCCAGCTTGCTGCAGATCACTAGCTAGAACCTGAATAAGATGAAAAATAGCAAGGATCGCCACTGCAGCTGGGAGACTGCCATCTAGCTGGAGGTCACTAGCGAGTATCGCCACTGAAGTTGGAAGACTGTCATCTAACTGGAGGTCACTAGCAAGCATCGCCACTGAAGCTGGAAGACTGCCTGCTAGCTGGAGGTCACTTGCAAGCATAGCCACTGATGCTGTGAGACTGCCAGCTAAGTGGAGGTCACTAGCAAGCATCGCCACTGAAGCTGGGAGACTCCCAGCTAGCTGGAGATCACTAGCTAGAACCTCAATAAGATGAAAAATAGCAAGCATCGCCACTGCAGGTGGGAGACTGCCATCTAGCTGGAGGTCACTAGGAAGCATCGCCACATAAGCTGGAAGACTGCCAGCTAGCTGGAGGTCACTAGCAAGCATCGCCACTGAAGCTGGAAGACTGCCATCTCGCTGAAGGTCACTTGCAAGCATCGCCACTGAAGCTGGCAGACTGCCAGCTAGCTGAAGGTTACTAGCAAGCATCCCCACTGAAGCTGGGAGACAACCAGCTAGCTGGAGGCCACTAGCTGGAACCTCATTAAGTTGAAAAATAGCAAGCATCGCCACTGCAGCTGGGAGACAGTCATCTAGCTGGAGGTAACTAGCAAGCATCGCCACTGAAACTGGAAGACTGCCAGCTAGCTGGAGGTCACTAGCAAGTATCTCCACTCAAGCTGGGAGACTGCCAGCTAGCTGGAGGTCACTAGCAAGCTCGCCACTGAATCTGACAGACTACCAGCTAGCTGAAGGTCACTAGCTGGAACCTCAATAAGTTGAAAGATAGCAAGCATCGCCACTGCAGCTGGGAGAGTGCCATCCAGCTGGAGGTCACTAGCAAGCATCGCCACATAAGCTGGGACACTGCCATCTAACTGGAGGTCACTAGGAAGCATCGCCACATAAGATGGGAGACTGCCAGCTAGCTGGAGGTCACTAGCAAGCATCGCTACTGAACCTGAGAGACTGCCAGCTTGCTGGAGATCACTAGCTAGAACCTCAATAAGATGAAAAATAGCAAGCATCACCACTGCAGCTGGGAGACTGCCACCTAGCTGGAGGTAACTAGCAAGCATCGCCACTGAAGTTGGAAGACTGCCAGCTAGCTGGAGGTCACTAGCAAGCATCGCCACTGAAGCTGGAAGACTGCCATCTCGCTGGAGGTCACTTGCAAGCATAGCCACAGAAGCTGGCAGACTGCCAGCTGGCTGAAGGTTACTAGCAAGCATCACCACTGAAGCTAGGAGACCACCAGCTAGCTGGAGGGCACTAGCTGGAACCTCGATAAATTGAAAAATAGAAAGCATCGCCACTGCAGCTGGGAGACAGTCATCTAGCTGGAGGAAACTAGCAAGCATCGCCACTGAAACTGGAAGACTGCCAGCTAGCTGGAGGTCACTAGCAAGCATCTCCACAGAAGCTGGGAGACTGCCAGCTAGCTGGAGGTCACTAGCAAGCATCGCCACTGAAGCTGGGAGACTGCCAGCTAGCTGGAATTCTCTAGCAAGCATCGCCACTGATCCTGGGAGACTGCTATCTAGCCGGAGGTCACTAGCAAGCATCGCCACTGAAGCTGGAAGACTGCCTGCTAGCTGGAGGTCACTTGCAAGCATCGCCACTGAAGCTGGGAGACTGTCAGCTGGCTGTAGGTCACTGGCAAGCATCTCAACTGAAGCTGGGAGACTGCCAGCTCGCTGGAGGTCACTAGCAAGCATCGCCACTGAACCTGAGAGACTGCCAGCTTGCTGGAGATCACTAGCTGGAACCTCAATAAGTTGAAAGATAGCAAGCATCGCCACTGCAGCTGGGAGACTGCCATCTAGCGGGAGGTCACTAGCAAGCATCGCCACTGAAGCTGGAAGACTGCCGGCTAGCTGGAGGTCACTTGCAAGCATCGCCACTGAAGCTGGCTGACTGCCAGCTAGCTAGAGGTCACTAGCAAGCATCGCCACTGAAGCTAGAAGACTGCCTGCTAGCTGGAGGTAACTAGGAAGCATCGCCACTGAAACTGGAAGACTGCCAGCTAGCAGGAGGTCACTAGCAAGTATCTCCACTGAAGCTGGGAGACTGCCAGCTAGCTGGAGGTCACTAGCAAGCTCGCCACTGAATCTGGGAGACTACCAGCTAGCTGAAGGTCACTAGCTGGAACCTCAATAAGTTGAAAGATAGCAAGCATCGCCACTGCAGCTGGGTGACTGCCATCTAGCTGGAGGTCACTAGCAAGCATCGCCACTGAAGTTGGAAGACTGCCAGCTAGCTGGAGGTCACTAGCAAGCATTGCCACTGAAGCTGGGAGACAACCAGCTAGCTGGAGGCCACTAGCTGGAACCTCATTAAGTTGAAAAATAGCAAGCATCGCCACTGCAGCTGGGAGACAGTCATCTAGCTGGAGGTAACTAGCAAGCATGGCCACTGAAACTGGAAGACTGCCAGCTAGCTGGAGGTCACTAGCAAGTATCTCCACTCAAGCTGGGAGACTGCCAGCTAGCTGGAGGTCACTAGCAAGCTCGCCACTGAATCTGACAGACTACCAGCTAGCTGAAGGTCACTAGCTGGAACCTCAATAAGTTGAAAGATAGCAAGCATCGCCACTGCAGCTGGGAGAGTGCCATCCAGCTGGAGGTCACTAGCAAGCATCGCCACATAAGCTGGGACACTGCCATCTAGCTGGAGGTCACTAGGAAGCATCGCCACATAAGATGGGAGACTGCCAGCTAGCTGGAGGTCACTAGCAAGCATCGCTACTGAACCTGAGAGACTGCCAGCTTGCTGGAGATCACTAGCTAGAACCTCAATAAGATGAAAAATAGCAAGCATCACCACTGCAGCTGGGAGACTGCCACCTAGCTGGAGGTAACTAGCAAGCATCGCCACTGAAGTTGGAAGACTGCCAGCTAGCTGGAGGTCACTAGCAAGCATCGCCACTGAAGCTGGAAGACTGCCATCTCGCTGGAGGTCACTTGCAAGCATAGCCACAGAAGCTGGCAGACTGCCAGCTGGCTGAAGGTTACTAGCAAGCATCACCACTGAAGCTAGGAGACCACCAGCTAGCTAAAGGGCACTAGCTGGAACCTCGATAAATTGAAAAATAGAAAGCATCGCCACTGCAGCTGGGAGACAGTCATCTAGCTGGAGGAAACTAGCAAGCATCGCCACTGAAACTGGAAGACTGCCAGCTAGCTGGAGGCCACTAGCTGGAACCTCAATAAGTTGAAAAATAGCAAGCATCGCCACTGCAGCTGAGAGACTGTCATCTAGCTGGACGTCACTAGCAAGCATCGCCACTGAAGCTGCAAGTATGCCAGCTAGCTGGAGGTCATTAGCAAGCATCGCCACTGAAGCTGGAAGACTGCCTGCTAGCTGGAGGTCACTTGCATGCATCGCCACTGAAGCTGGGAGACTGTCAGCTGGCTGTAGGTCAATGGCAAGCATCGCAACTGAAGCTGGGAGACTGCCAGCTAGCTGGAGGTCACTAGCAAGCACCGCCACAGAACCTGAGAGACTGCCAGCTTGCTGGAGATCACTAGCTAGAACCTCAATAAGATGAAAAATAGCAAGCATCGCCACTGCAGCTGGGAGACTGTCAGCTGGCTGGAGGTCACTGGCAAGCATCGCAACTGAAGCTGGAAGACTGCCAGCTAGCTGGAGGTCACTAGCAAGCATCTCCACTGAAGCTGGGAGACTACCAGCTAGCTGGAGGTCACTAGCAAGCATCGCCACTGAAGCTGGGAGACTGCCAGCTAGATGGAATTCTCTAGCTAGCATCGCCACTGATCCTGGGAGACTGCCATCTAGCTGGAGGTCACTAGCAAGCATCGCCACTGAAGCTGGAAGACTGCCTGCTAGCTGGCGGTCACTTGCAAGCATCGCCACTGAAGCTGGGAGACTGTCAGCTGGCCGTAGGTCACTGGCAAGCATCGCAACTGAAGCTGGGAGACTGCCAGCTAGCTGGAGGTCACTAGCAAGCATCGCCACTGAAACTGAGAGACTGCCAGCTTGCTGGAGATCACTAGCTAGAACCTCAATAAGATGAAAAATAGCAAGCATCGCCACTGCAGCTGGGAGACTGTCAGCTGGCTGGAGGTCACTAGCAAGCATCACCACTGAAGCTGGGAGATTGCTAGCTAGCTGGAGGTCACTGGAACCTCAATAAGTTGAAAAATAGCAAGCATCGCCACTGCAGCTGAGAGACTGTCATCTAGCTGGACGTCACTAGCAAGCATCGCCACTGAAGCTGCAAGTATGCCAGCTAGCTGGAGGTCATTAGCAAGCATCGCCACTGAAGCTGGAAGACTGCCTGCTAGCTGGAGGTCACTTGCATGCATCGCCACTGAAGCTGGGAGACTGTCAGCTGGCTGTAGGTCAATGGCAAGCATCGCAACTGAAGCTGGGAGACTGCCAGCTAGCTGGAGGTCACTAGCAAGCACCGCCACAGAACCTGAGAGACTGCCAGCTTGCTGGAGATCACTAGCTAGAACCTCAATAAGATGAAAAATAGCAAGCATCGCCACTGCAGCTGGGAGACTGTCAGCTGGCTGGAGGTCACTGGCAAGCATCGCAACTGAAGCTGGAAGACTGCCAGCTAGCTGGAGGTCACTAGCAAGCATCTCCACTGAAGCTGGGAGACTACCAGCTAGCTGGAGGTCACTAGCAAGCATCGCCACTGAAGCTGGGAGACTGCCAGCTAGATGGAATTCTCTAGCTAGCATCGCCACTGATCCTGGGAGACTGCCATCTAGCTGGAGGTCACTAGCAAGCATCGCCACTGAAGCTGGAAGACTGCCTGCTAGCTGGCGGTCACTTGCAAGCATCGCCACTGAAGCTGGGAGACTGTCAGCTGGCCGTAGGTCACTGGCAAGCATCGCAACTGAAGCTGGGAGACTGCCAGCTAGCTGGAGGTCACTAGCAAGCATCGCCACTGAAACTGAGAGACTGCCAGCTGGCTGGAGATCATTAGCTAGAACCTGAATAAGATGAAAAATAGCAAGGATCGCCACTGCAGCTGAAAGACTGCCATCTAGCTGGAGGTAACTAGCGAGCATCGCCACTGAAACTGTAAGACTGCCAGCCAGCTGGAGGTCACTAGCAAGCATCTCCACTGAAGCTGGAAGACTGCCAGCTAGCTGAAGGTCACTAGCTGGAACCTCAATAAGTTGGAAGACAGCAAGCACCGCCACTGCAGCTGGGAGACTGCCATCTAGCTGGAGGTCACTAGCAAGTATCGCCACAGACGCTGGGAGACTGTCATCTAGCTGGAGGTCACTAGCAAGCATCGCCACTGAAGCTGGAACACTATCAGCTAGCAAGAGGTCACTAGCAAGCATCGCCACTGAAGCTGGAAGACTGCCTGCTAGCTGGAGGTCACTTGCAAGCATCGCCACTGAAGCTGGGAGACTACCAGCTAGCTGGAGGCCACTAGCTGGAACCTCAATAAGTTGAAAAATAGCAAGCATCGCCACTGCAGCTGGGAGACAGTCATCTAGCTGGAGGTAACTAGCAAGCATCGCCACTGAAACTGGAAGACTGCCAGCTAGCTGGAGGTCACTAGCAAGCATCGCCACTGAAGCTGGGTGACTGCCAGCTAGCAGGAGGTCACTAGCAAGCATCGCCACTGAAGCTGGGTGACTGCCAGCTAGCTAGAGGTCACTAGCAAGCATCGCCACTGAAGCTGGAAGACTGCCAGCTAGCTGGAGATCACTAGCTAGAACCTCAATAAGATGAAAAATAGCAAGCATCACCACTGCAGCTGGGAGACTGCCATATAACTGAAGGTCACTAGCAAGCATTGCCACTGCAGCTGGGAGACTGCCAGCTAGCTGGAGGTCCCTAGCAAGCATTGCCACTGAAGCTGGGAGACTGCCGGCTAGCTGGAGGACACTAGCTGGAACCTCAATAAGTTGAAAAAAAGCAAGCATCGCCAATACAGCTGTCATCTAGCTGGAGGTCACTGGCAAGCATCGCCACTGAAGCTGGGTGACAGCTAGCTAGCTAGAGGTCACTAGCAAGCATCACCATTGAAGCAGGGAGACTGCCTTCTAGCTGGAGGTCGCTTGCAAGCATCGCCACTGAAGCTGGGAGACTGTCAGCTGGCTGTAGGTCACTGGCAAGCATTGTAACTGAAGCTGGGAGACTGCCAGCTAGCTGGAGGTCACTAGCAAGCATCGCCACTGAAGCTGAGAGAATGCCAGCTTGCTGGAGATCACTAGCTAGAACCTCAAAAAGATGAAAAATAGCAAGCATCGCCACTGCAGCTGGGAGACTGTCATCTAGCTGGAGGTCACTAGGAAGCATCGCCACTGAAGCTGGGAGACTGTCAGCTAGCTGGAATTACTAGCTGGAACCTCAACTATTGGAAAAATAGCAAGCATCGCCACTGCAGCTGGGGGATGCCAGCTAGCTGAAGGTCACTAGCAAGCATCGCCACTGAAGCTGGGAGACTGCTAACTAGCAGGAGGTCACTGGAACCTCAATAAGTTGAAAAACAGCAAGCATCACCACTGCAGCTGGGAGACTGTCATCTAGCTGGAGGTCACTAGCAAGCATCGCCACTGAAGCTGGAAGTATGCCAGCTAGCTGGAGGTCACTAGCAAGCATCGCAACTGAAGCAGGGTGACTGCCAGCTAGTTAGAGGTCACTAGCAAGCATCGCCACTGAAGCTGGAAGACTGCCTTCTAGCTGGAGGTCGCTTGCAAGCATCGCCACTGAAGCTGGGAGACTGTCAGCTGGCTGTAGGTCACTGGCAAGCATCTCCATGAAGCTGGCAAACTGCCAGCTGGCTGAAGGTCACTAGCAAGCATCGCCACTGAAGCTGGAAGACTGCCATCTCGCTGGAGGTCACTAGCAAGCATCGCCACTGAAGCTGGCAGACTACCAGCTAGCTGGAGGCCACTAGCTGGAACCTCAATAAGTTGAAAAATAGCAAGCATCGCCACTGCAGCTGTGAGACAGTCATCTAGCTGGATGTAACTAGCAAGCATCGCCACTGAAACTGGAAGACTGCCAGCTAGCTGGAGGTCACTAGCAAGTATCTCCACTGAAGCTGGGAGACTGCCAGCTAGCTGGAGGTCACTAGCAAGCTCGCCACTGAATCTGGGAGACTACCAGCTAGCTGAAGGTCACTAGCTGGAACCTCAATGAGTTGAAAGATAGCAAGCATCGCCACTGCAGCTGGGAGACTGCCATCTAGGTGGAGGTCACTAGCAAGCATCGCCACATAAGCTGGGAGACTGCCAGCTAGCTGGAGGTCACCAGCAAGCATCGCCACTGAACCTGAGAGACTGCCAGCTTGTTGGAGATCACTAGCAAGCAACATTACTGATGCTGTGAGACTGCCAGCTAGCTGGAGGTCACTAGCAAGCATCTCCACTAAAGCTGGCAAACTGCCAGCTGGCTGAAGGTTACTAGCAAGAATCACCACTAAAGCTGGGAGACTACCAGCTAGCTGGAGGGCACTAGCTGGAACCTCAATAAGTTGAAAAATAGCAAGCATCGCCACTACAGCTGGGAGACTGCCATCTAGCTGGAGGTCACTAGCAAGCATTGCCACTGAAACTGGCAGACTGCCAGCTGGCTGGAGGTCACAAGCAAGCATCGCCACTGAAGCTGGAAGACTGCCAGCTAGCTGGAGGTCACTGGAACCTCAATAAGTTGAAAAATAGCAAACATCGCCACGGCAGCTGGGAGATTGTCATCTAGCTGGAGGTCACTAGCAAGCATCGCCACTGAAGCTGGAAGACTGCCAGCTAGCTGGAGGTCACTAGCAAGCATCGCCACTGAAGCTGGGTGACTGCCAGCTTGCTAGAGGTCACTAGCAAGCATCGCCACTGAAGCTGGAAGACTGCCTGCTAGCAGGAGGTCACTAGCAAGCATCTCCACTGAAGCTGGGAGACTGCCAGCTAGCTGGAGGTCACTAGCAAGCAACGCCACTGATGCTGTGAGTCTGAAAGCTAGCTGGAGGTCACTACGAAAACTCTTCACTGTAGCTGGGAGACTGCCAGCTGGCTGGAGGTCACTAGCAAGCATCCCCACTGAAGCTGGGAGACTGTCAGCTAGTTGGAATTACTAGCTGGAACCTTAACAATTGGAAAAAATAGCAAGCATCGCCACTGCAGCTGGGAGACTGCCAGCTAGCTGGGGGTCACTAGCAAGCATCGCCACTGAAGCTGGGAGACTGCTAGCTAGCAGGAGGTCACCGGAACCTCAATAAGTTGAAAAATAGCAAGCATCGCCACTGCAGCTGGGAGACTGTCATCTAGCTGGAGGTCACTAGCAAGCATCGCCACTAAAGCTGGAAGTATGCCAGCTAGCTGGAGGTCACTAGAAAGCATCGCCACTGAAGCAGGGTGACTGCCAGCTAGTTAGAGGTCACTAGCAAGCATCGCCACTGAAGCTGGAAGACTGCCTTCCAGCTGGAGGTCACTAGCAAGCATCGCCACTGAAGCTGAGAGACTGTCAGCTTGCTGGAGATCACTAGCTAGAACCTCAATAAGATTAAAAATAGCAAGCATGGCCACTGCAGCTGGAAGGCTGCCATCTAGCTGGAGGTAACTAGCAAGCATCGCCACTGAAGCTGCAAGACTGCCAGCTAGCCGGTGGTCACTAGCAAGCAACATTACTGATGCTGTGAGACTGCCAGCTAGCTGGAGGTCACTAGCAAGCATCTCCACTGAAGCTGGCAAACTGCCAGCTGGCTGAAGGTTACTAGCAAGAATCACCACTAAAGCTGGGAGACTACCAGCTAGCTGGAGGGCACTAGCTGGAACCTCAATAAGTTGAAAAATAGCAAGCATCGCCACTGCAGCTGCATTGCCACTGAAGCCGTGAGACAGTCAGCTAGCAGGAGTTCACTAGCAAGCATCTCCACTGAAGCTGGGACACTGCCAGCTAGCTGGAGGTCACTAGCAAGCATTGCCACTGAAGCTGGGAGACTGCCGACTAGCTGGAGGACACTAGCTGGAACCTCAATAAGTTGAAAAATAGCAAGCATCGCCAATACAGCTGGGAGACTGTCATCTAGCTGGAGGTCACTGGCAAGCATTGCCACAGAAGCTGGGTGACGGCTAGCTAGCTAGAGGTCACTAGCAAGCATCACCATTGAAGCAGGGAGACTGCCAGCTAGCTGGAGGTC
This sequence comes from Alitta virens, assembly GCA_932294295.1. NCBI lineage: Eukaryota > Metazoa > Annelida > Polychaeta > Phyllodocida > Nereididae > Alitta > Alitta virens. Next base: position 22,917,740 of record OW028585.1, on the reverse strand, counting down.
ACTAGCAAGCATTGACACTGAAGCTGGAAGACTGCCTGGTAGCTGGAGGTCACTTGCAAGCATCGCCACTGAAGCTGGGAGACTGCCAGCTGGCTGTAGTTCACTGGGTGGGTGGGTGATTAGAGCTTTACGTCCTGTATTTCTGCACCAGTTGGGCTAATTAGGACAGGCAGAGACCATGGCAATGAGACGAAGGATGAAACAGCCATCCAACTTAGGCTCAACCGGGAATCGAACCCGGGACCCAGCGGTTGGAAGCCCAGAGTGCTACCTCTGAGCTAGGCCCCCGCCCTCTGTAGTTCACTGGCAAGCATCGCAACTGATGCTGGGAGACTGCCAGCTAGCTGGAGGTCACTAGCAAGCATCGCCACTGAGGCTGGGAGACTGCCAGCTAGCTGGAGATCACTAGCTAGAACCTCAATAAGATGAAAAATAGCAAGCATCGCCACTGCAGCTGGGAGACTGCCATCTAGCTGGAGGTCACTAGCAAGCATCGCCACTGAAGCTGGGTGACTGCCAGCTAGCTAGAGGTCACTAGCAAGCATCGCCACTGAAGCTGGAAGACTGCCTGCTAGCAGGAGGTCACTAGCAAGCATCTCCACTGAAGCTGGGAGACTGCCAGCTAGCTGGAGATCACTAGCTAGAACCTCAACAAGATGAAAAATAGCAAGCATCGCCACTGCAGCTGGGAGACTGTCATCTAGCTGGAGGTCACTAGGAAGCATCGCCACTGAAGCTGGGAGACCGCCAGCTACCTGGAAGTCACTAGCAAGCATCGCCACTGCAGCTGGGAGACTGCCAGCTAGCTGGAAGTCACTAGCAAGCATCGCCATTGAAGCTGGGAGACTGCCAGCTAGCTGGAGATCACTAGCTAGAACCTCAAAAAGAAGAAAAATAGCAAGCATCGCCACTGCAGCTGGGAGATTGCCATCTAGCTGGAGGTCACTAGGAAGCATCGCCACTGAAGCTGGGAGACTGCCAGCTAGCTGGAGGTGACTGGAACCTCAATAAGTTGAAAAATAACGAGCATCGCCACGGCAGCTGGGAGACTGTCACCTAGCTGGAGGTTACTAGCAAGCATCGCCACTGAAACTGGGAGACTGCCAACTAGCTGGAGGTCACTAGCAAGCATCGCCACTGAAGTTGGGAGACTGCAAGCTAGCCGGAGGACACTAGCTGGAACCTCAATAAGTTGAAAAACAGCAAGCATCGCCACTGAAGCTGGAAGACTGCCAGCTGGCTGGAGGTCACTTGCAAGCATCGCCACTGAAGCTGGGAGACTGCCAGCTAGCTGGAGGTCACTAGCAAGCATCGCCACTGAAACTGAGAGACTGCCAGCTGGCTGGAGATCATTAGCTAGAACCTGAATAAGATGAAAAATAGCAAGGATCGCCACTGCAGCTGAAAGACTGCCATCTAGCTGGAGGTAACTAGCGAGCATCGCCACTGAAACTGTAAGACTGCCAGCCAGCTGGAGGTCACTAGCAAGCATCTCCACTGAAGCTGGAAGACAGCCAGCTAGCTGAAGGTCACTAGCTGGAACCTCAATAAGTTGGAAGACAGCAAGCACCGCCACTGCAGCTGGGAGACTGCCATCTAGCTGGAGGTCACTAGCAAGTATCGCCACAGACGCTGGGAGACTGTCATCTAGCTGGAGGTCACTAGCAAGCATCGCCACTGAAGTTGGAACACTATCAGCTAGCACGAGGTCACTAGCAAGCATCGCCACTGAAGCTGGAAGACTGCCTGCTGGCTGGAGGTCACTTGCAAGCATAGCCACTGATGCTGGGAGACTGCCAGCTAATTGGAGGTCACTAGCAAGCATCGCCACTGAAGCTGGGAGACTACCAGCTAGCTGGAGGCCACTAGCTGGAACCTCAATAAGTTGAAAAATAGCAAGCATCGCCACTGCAGCTGGGAGACAGTCATCTAGCTGGAGGTAACTAGCAAGCATCGCCACTGAAACTGGAAGACTGCCAGCTAGCTGGAGGTCACTAGCAAGTATCGCCACTGAAGCTGGTTGACTGCCAGCTAGCTAGAGGTCACTAGCAAGCATCGCCACTGAAGCTAGAAGACTGCCTGCTAGCTGGAGGTCACTAGGAAGCATCGCCACTGAAGCTGGAAGACTGCCAGCTAGCTGGAGGTCACTAGCAAGCATCGCCACTGAAGCTGGAAGACTGCCATCTCGCTGGAGGTCACTTGCAAGCATCGCCACTGAAGCTAGAGGTCACTAGCAAGCATCGCCACTGAAGCTAGAAGATTGCCTGCTAGCTGGAGGTCACTAGGAAGCATCGCCACTGAAGGTGGAAGACTGCCAGCTGGCTGAAGGTTACTAGCAAGCATCACCACTGAAGCTGGGAGACTACCAGCTAGCTGGAGGCCACTAGCTGGAACCTCAATAAGTTGAAAAATAGCAAGCATCGCCACTGCAGCTGGGAGACAGTCATCTAGCTGGAAGTAACTAGCAAGCATCGCCACTGAAACTGGAAGACTGCCAGCTAGCTGGAGGTCACTAGCAAGTATCTCCACTGAAGCTGGGAGACTGCCAGCTAGCTGGAGGTCACTAGCTGGAACCTCAATAAGTTGAAAAATAGCAAGCATCGCCACTGCAGCTGGGAGACTGCCATCTAGCTGAAGTTCACTAGCAACCATCGCCACTGAAACTGGCAGACTGCCAGCTAGCTGGAGGTCACAAGCAAGCATCGCCACTGAAGCTGGAAGACTGCCATCTCGCTGGAGGTCACTGGCAAGCATCGCCACTGAAGCTGGCAGACTGCCAGCTGGCTGAAGGTTACTAGCAAGCATCACCACTGAAGCTGGGAGACTACCAGCTGGCTGCAGGGCACTAGCTGGAACCTCAATAAGTTGAAAAATAGCAAGCATCACCACTGCAGCTGGGAGACTGCCAGCTAGCTGGAGGTCACTAGCAACCATCGCCACTGAAGCTGGAAGACTGCCAGTTAGCTGGAGGTCACTAGCAAGCATCGCCACTGAAGCTGGGTGACTGCCAGCTAGCTAGAGGTCACTAGCAAGCATCGCCACTGAAGCTGGAAGACTGCCAGCTAGCTGCAGATCACTAGCTAGAACCTCAACAAGATGAAAAATAGCAAGCATCGCCACTGCAGCTGGGAGACTGTCATCTAGCTGGAGGTCACTAGGAAGCATCGCCACTGAAGCTGGGAGACTATCAGCTAGCTGGAGGTCACTAGCAAGCATCGGCACTGAAGCTGGAAGACTGCCATCTCCCTGGAGGTCACTTGCAAGCATAGCCACAGAAGCTGGCAGACTGCCAGCTGGCTGAAGGTTACTAGCAAGCATCACCACTGAAGCTAATAAGCATCGCCACTGCAGCTGGGAGACTGTCATCTAGCTGGAGGTCATTAGGAAGCATCGCCACTGAAGCTGGGAGAGGGCCAGCTAGCTGGAGGTCACTAGCAAGCATCGCCACTGAAGCTGGGAGACTGCCAGCTAGCAGGAGGTCACTAGCAAGCATCGCCACTGAAGCTGGGTGACTGCCAGCTAGCTAGAGGTCACTAGCAAGCATCGCCACTGAAGCTGGAAGACTGCCAGCTAGCTGGAGATCACTAGCTAGAACCTCAATAAGATGAAAAATAGCAAGCATCACCACTGCAGCTGGGAGACTGCCATATAACTGAAGGTCACTAGCAAGCATTGCCACTGCAGCTGGGAGACTGCCAGCTAGCTGGAGGTCCCTAGCAAGCATTGCCACTGAAGCTGGGAGACTGCCGGCTAGCTGGAGGACACTAGCTGGAACCTCAATAAGTTGAAAAATAGCAAGCATCGCCAATACAGCTGTCATCTAGCTGGAGGTCACTGGCAAGCATCGCCACTGAAGCTGGGTGACAGCTAGCTAGCTAGAGGTCACTAGCAAGCATCACCATTGAAGCAGGGAGACTGCCTTCTAGCTGGAGGTCGCTTGCAAGCATCGCCACTGAAGCTGGGAGACTGTCAGCTGGCTGTAGGTCACTGGCAAGCATTGTAACTGAAGCTGGGAGACTGCCAGCTAGCTGGAGGTCACTAGCAAGCATCGCCACTGAAGCTGAGAGAATGCCAGCTTGCTGGAGATCACTAGCTAGAACCTCAAAAAGATGAAAAATAGCAAGCATCGCCACTGCAGCTGGGAGACTGTCATCTAGCTGGAGGTCACTAGGAAGCATCGCCACTGAAGCTGGGAGACTGTCAGCTAGCTGGAATTACTAGCTGGAACCTCAACTATTGGAAAAATAGCAAGCATCGCCACTGCAGCTGGGGGATGCCAGCTAGCTGAAGGTCACTAGCAAGCATCGCCACTGAAGCTGGGAGACTGCTAACTAGCAGGAGGTCACTGGAACCTCAATAAGTTGAAAAACAGCAAGCATCACCACTGCAGCTGGGAGACTGTCATCTAGCTGGAGGTCACTAGCAAGCATCGCCACTGAAGCTGGAAGTATGCCAGCTAGCTGGAGGTCACTAGCAAGCATCGCAACTGAAGCAGGGTGACTGCCAGCTAGTTAGAGGTCACTAGCAAGCATCGCCACTGAAGCTGGAAGACTGCCTTCTAGCTGGAGGTCGCTTGCAAGCATCGCCACTGAAGCTGGGAGACTGTCAGCTGGCTGTAGGTCACTGGCAAGCATCTCCACTGAAGCTGGCAAACTGCCAGCTGGCTGAAGGTCACTAGCAAGCATCGCCACTGAAGCTGGAAGACTGCCATCTCGCTGGAGGTCACTAGCAAGCATCGCCACTGAAGCTGGCAGACTACCAGCTAGCTGGAGGCCACTAGCTGGAACCTCAATAAGTTGAAAAATAGCAAGCATCGCCACTGCAGCTGTGAGACAGTCATCTAGCTGGATGTAACTAGCAAGCATCGCCACTGAAACTGGAAGACTGCCAGCTAGCTGGAGGTCACTAGCAAGTATCTCCACTGAAGCTGGGAGACTGCCAGCTAGCTGGAGGTCACTAGCAAGCTCGCCACTGAATCTGGGAGACTACCAGCTAGCTGAAGGTCACTAGCTGGAACCTCAATGAGTTGAAAGATAGCAAGCATCGCCACTGCAGCTGGGAGACTGCCATCTAGGTGGAGGTCACTAGCAAGCATCGCCACATAAGCTGGGAGACTGCAAGCTAGCTGGAGGTCACCAGCAAGCATCGCCACTGAACCTGAGAGACTGCCAGCTTGTTGGAGATCACTAGCAAGCAACATTACTGATGCTGTGAGACTGCCAGCTAGCTGGAGGTCACTAGCAAGCATCTCCACTAAAGCTGGCAAACTGCCAGCTGGCTGAAGGTTACTAGCAAGAATCACCACTAAAGCTGGGAGACTACCAGCTAGCTGGAGGGCACTAGCTGGAACCTCAATAAGTTGAAAAATAGCAAGCATCGCCACTACAGCTGGGAGACTGCCATCTAGCTGGAGGTCACTAGCAAGCATTGCCACTGAAACTGGCAGACTGCCAGCTGGCTGGAGGTCACAAGCAAGCATCGCCACTGAAGCTGGAAGACTGCCAGCTAGCTGGAGGTCACTGGAACCTCAATAAGTTGAAAAATAGCAAACATCGCCACGGCAGCTGGGAGATTGTCATCTAGCTGGAGGTCACTAGCAAGCATCGCCACTGAAGCTGGAAGACTGCCAGCTAGCTGGAGGTCACTAGCAAGCATCGCCACTGAAGCTGGGTGACTGCCAGCTTGCTAGAGGTCACTAGCAAGCATCGCCACTGAAGCTGGAAGACTGCCTGCTAGCAGGAGGTCACTAGCAAGCATCTCCACTGAAGCTGGAAGACTGCCAGTTAGCTGGAGGTCACTAGCAAGCATCGCCACTGAAGCTGGGTGACTGCCAGCTAGCTAGAGGTTACTAGCAAGCATCGCCACTGAAGCTGGAAGACTGCCAGCTAGCTGCAGATCACTAGCTAGAACCTCAACAAGATGAAAAATAGCAAGCATCGCCACTGCAGCTGGGAGACTGTCATCTAGCTGGAGGTCACTAGGAAGCATCGCCACTGAAGCTGGGAGACTATCAGCTAGCTGGAGGTCACTAGCAAGCATCGGCACTGAAGCTGGAAGACTGCCATCTCCCTGGAGGTCACTTGCAAGCATAGCCACAGAAGCTGGCAGACTGCCAGCTGGCTGAAGGTTACTAGCAAGCATCACCACTGAAGCTAATAAGCATCGCCACTGCAGCTGGGAGACTGTCATCTAGCTGGAGGTCATTAGGAAGCATCGCCACTGAAGCTGGGAGAGGGCCAGCTAGCTGGAGGTCACTAGCAAGCATCGCCACTGAAGCTGGGAGACTGCCAGCTAGCAGGAGGTCACTAGCAAGCATCGCCACTGAAGCTGGGTGACTGCCAGCTAGCTAGAGGTCACTAGCAAGCATCGCCACTGAAGCTGGAAGACTGCCAGCTAGCTGGAGATCACTAGCTAGAACCTCAATAAGATGAAAAATAGCAAGCATCACCACTGCAGCTGGGAGACTGCCATATAACTGAAGGTCACTAGCAAGCATTGCCACTGCAGCTGGGAGACTGCCAGCTAGCTGGAGGTCCCTAGCAAGCATTGCCACTGAAGCTGGGAGACTGCCGGCTAGCTGGAGGACACTAGCTGGAACCTCAATAAGTTGAAAAATAGCAAGCATCGCCAATACAGCTGTCATCTAGCTGGAGGTCACTGGCAAGCATCGCCACTGAAGCTGGGTGACAGCTAGCTAGCTAGAGGTCACTAGCAAGCATCACCATTGAAGCAGGGAGACTGCCTTCTAGCTGGAGGTCGCTTGCAAGCATCGCCACTGAAGCTGGGAGACTGTCAGCTGGCTGTAGGTCACTGGCAAGCATTGTAACTGAAGCTGGGAGACTGCCAGCTAGCTGGAGGTCACTAGCAAGCATCGCCACTGAAGCTGAGAGAATGCCAGCTTGCTGGAGATCACTAGCTAGAACCTCAAAAAGATGAAAAATAGCAAGCATCGCCACTGCAGCTGGGAGACTGTCATCTAGCTGGAGGTCACTAGGAAGCATCGCCACTGAAGCTGGGAGACTGTCAGCTAGCTGGAATTACTAGCTGGAACCTCAACTATTGGAAAAATAGCAAGCATCGCCACTGCAGCTGGGGGATGCCAGCTAGCTGAAGGTCACTAGCAAGCATCGCCACTGAAGCTGGGAGACTGCTAACTAGCAGGAGGTCACTGGAACCTCAATAAGTTGAAAAACAGCAAGCATCACCACTGCAGCTGGGAGACTGTCATCTAGCTGGAGGTCACTAGCAAGCATCGCCACTGAAGCTGGAAGTATGCCAGCTAGCTGGAGGTCACTAGCAAGCATCGCAACTGAAGCAGGGTGACTGCCAGCTAGTTAGAGGTCACTAGCAAGCATCGCCACTGAAGCTGGAAGACTGCCTTCTAGCTGGAGGTCGCTTGCAAGCATCGCCACTGAAGCTGGGAGACTGTCAGCTGGCTGTAGGTCACTGGCAAGCATCTCCACTGAAGCTGGCAAACTGCCAGCTGGCTGAAGGTCACTAGCAAGCATCGCCACTGAAGCTGGAAGACTGCCATCTCGCTGGAGGTCACTAGCAAGCATCGCCACTGAAGCTGGCAGACTACCAGCTAGCTGGAGGCCACTAGCTGGAACCTCAATAAGTTGAAAAATAGCAAGCATCGCCACTGCAGCTGTGAGACAGTCATCTAGCTGGATGTAACTAGCAAGCATCGCCACTGAAACTGGAAGACTGCCAGCTAGCTGGAGGTCACTAGCAAGTATCTCCACTGAAGCTGGGAGACTGCCAGCTAGCTGGAGGTCACTAGCAAGCTCGCCACTGAATCTGGGAGACTACCAGCTAGCTGAAGGTCACTAGCTGGAACCTCAATGAGTTGAAAGATAGCAAGCATCGCCACTGCAGCTGGGAGACTGCCATCTAGGTGGAGGTCACTAGCAAGCATCGCCACATAAGCTGGGAGACTGCCAGCTAGCTGGAGGTCACCAGCAAGCATCGCCACTGAACCTGAGAGACTGCCAGCTTGTTGGAGATCACTAGCAAGCAACATTACTGATGCTGTGAGACTGCCAGCTAGCTGGAGGTCACTAGCAAGCATCTCCACTAAAGCTGGCAAACTGCCAGCTGGCTGAAGGTTACTAGCAAGAATCACCACTAAAGCTGGGAGACTACCAGCTAGCTGGAGGGCACTAGCTGGAACCTCAATAAGTTGAAAAATAGCAAGCATCGCCACTACAGCTGGGAGACTGCCATCTAGCTGGAGGTCACTAGCAAGCATTGCCACTGAAACTGGCAGACTGCCAGCTGGCTGGAGGTCACAAGCAAGCATCGCCACTGAAGCTGGAAGACTGCCAGCTAGCTGGAGGTCACTGGAACCTCAATAAGTTGAAAAATAGCAAACATCGCCACGGCAGCTGGGAGATTGTCATCTAGCTGGAGGTCACTAGCAAGCATCGCCACTGAAGCTGGAAGACTGCCAGCTAGCTGGAGGTCACTAGCAAGCATCGCCACTGAAGCTGGGTGACTGCCAGCTTGCTAGAGGTCACTAGCAAGCATCGCCACTGAAGCTGGAAGACTGCCTGCTAGCAGGAGGTCACTAGCAAGCATCTCCACTGAAGCTGGGAGACTGCCAGCTAGCTGGAGGTCACTAGCAAGCAACGCCACTGATGCTGTGAGTCTGAAAGCTAGCTGGAGGTCACTACGAAAACTCTTCACTGTAGCTGGGAGACTGCCAGCTGGCTGGAGGTCACTAGCAAGCATCCCCACTGAAGCTGGGAGACTGTCAGCTAGTTGGAATTACTAGCTGGAACCTTAACAATTGGAAAAAATAGCAAGCATCGCCACTGCAGCTGGGAGACTGCCAGCTAGCTGGGGGTCACTAGCAAGCATCGCCACTGAAGCTGGGAGACTGCTAGCTAGCAGGAGGTCACCGGAACCTCAATAAGTTGAAAAATAGCAAGCATCGCCACTGCAGCTGGGAGACTGTCATCTAGCTGGAGGTCACTAGCAAGCATCGCCACTAAAGCTGGAAGTATGCCAGCTAGCTGGAGGTCACTAGAAAGCATCGCCACTGAAGCAGGGTGACTGCCAGCTAGTTAGAGGTCACTAGCAAGCATCGCCACTGAAGCTGGAAGACTGCCAGCTTGCTGGAGATCACTAGCTAGAACCTCAATAAGATTAAAAATAGCAAGCATGGCCACTGCAGCTGGAAGGCTGCCATCTAGCTGGAGGTAACTAGCAAGCATCGCCACTGAAGCTGCAAGACTGCCAGCTAGCCGGTGGTCACTAGCAAGCAACATTACTGATGCTGTGAGACTGCCAGCTAGCTGGAGGTCACTAGCAAGCATCTCCACTGAAGCTGGCAAACTGCCAGCTGGCTGAAGGTTACTAGCAAGAATCACCACTAAAGCTGGGAGACTACCAGCTAGCTGGAGGGCACTAGCTGGAACCTCAATAAGTTGAAAAATAGCAAGCATCGCCACTGCAGCTGCATTGCCACTGAAGCCGTGAGACAGTCAGCTAGCAGGAGTTCACTAGCAAGCATCTCCACTGAAGCTGGGACACTGCCAGCTAGCTGGAGGTCACTAGCAAGCATTGCCACTGAAGCTGGGAGACTGCCGACTAGCTGGAGGACACTAGCTGGAACCTCAATAAGTTGAAAAATAGCAAGCATCGCCAATACAGCTGGGAGACTGTCATCTAGCTGGAGGTCACTGGCAAGCATCGCCACAGAAGCTGGGTGACGGCTAGCTAGCTAGAGGTCACTAGCAAGCATCACCATTGAAGCAGGGAGACTGCCAGCTAGCTGGAGGTCACTAGCAAGCATTGACACTGAAGCTGGAAGACTGCCTGGTAGCTGGAGGTCACTTGCAAGCATCGCCACTGAAGCTGGGAGACTGCCAGCTGGCTGTAGTTCACTGGGTGGGTGGGTGATTAGAGCTTTACGTCCTGTATTTCTGCACCAGTTGGGCTAATTAGGACAGGCAGAGACCATGGCAATGAGACGAAGGATGAAACAGCCATCCAACTTAGGCTCAACCGGGAATCGAACCCGGGACCCAGCGGTTGGAAGCCCAGAGTGCTACCTCTGAGCTAGGCCCCCGCCCTCTGTAGTTCACTGGCAAGCATCGCAACTGATGCTGGGAGACTGCCAGCTAGCTGGAGGTCACTAGCAAGCATCGCCACTGAGGCTGGGAGACTGCCAGCTAGCTGGAGATCACTAGCTAGAACCTCAATAAGATGAAAAATAGCAAGCATCGCCACTGCAGCTGGGAGACTGCCATCTAGCTGGAGGTCACTAGCAAGCATCGCCACTGAAGCTGGGTGACTGCCAGCTAGCTAGAGGTCACTAGCAAGCATCGCCACTGAAGCTGGAAGACTGCCTGCTAGCAGGAGGTCACTAGCAAGCATCTCCACTGAAGCTGGGAGACTGCCAGCTAGCTGGAGATCACTAGCTAGAACCTCAACAAGATGAAAAATAGCAAGCATCGCCACTGCAGCTGGGAGACTGTCATCTAGCTGGAGGTCACTAGGAAGCATCGCCACTGAAGCTGGGAGACCGCCAGCTACCTGGAAGTCACTAGCAAGCATCGCCACTGCAGCTGGGAGACTGCCAGCTAGCTGGAAGTCACTAGCAAGCATCGCCATTGAAGCTGGGAGACTGCCAGCTAGCTGGAGATCACTAGCTAGAACCTCAAAAAGATGAAAAATAGCAAGCATCGCCACTGCAGCTGGGAGATTGCCATCTAGCTGGAGGTCACTAGGAAGCATCGCCACTGAAGCTGGGAGACTGCCAGCTAGCTGGAGGTGACTGGAACCTCAATAAGTTGAAAAATAACGAGCATCGCCACGGCAGCTGGGAGACTGTCACCTAGCTGGAGGTTACTAGCAAGCATCGCCACTGAAACTGGGAGACTGCCAACTAGCTGGAGGTCACTAGCAAGCATCGCCACTGAAGTTGGGAGACTGCAAGCTAGCCGGAGGACACTAGCTGGAACCTCAATAAGTTGAAAAACAGCAAGCATCGCCACTGAAGCTGGAAGACTGCCAGCTGGCTGGAGGTCACTTGCAAGCATCGCCACTGAAGCTGGGAGACTGCCAACTAGACTGCCAGCTAGCTGAAGGTCACTAGCAAGCATCGCCACTGAAACTGGGAGACTGCCAGCTAGCTGGAGGTCATTAGCAAGCATCGCCACTGATGCTGGGAGACTGCTAGCTAGCTGGAGGTCATTAGCAAGCATCGCCACTGAAACTGAGGACTGCCAGCTAGCTGGAGGTCACTAGCTGGAGTCTCAATATGTTGAAAAAATAGGAAGCATCGGCACTACAGTTGGGAGACTGCCAGCTAGCTGGAGGTTACTAGCTGGAACCTCAATAAGTTGAAAAATAGCAAGCATCGCCACTGAAGCTGGGAGACTGCCAGCTAGCTGGAGTTCACTAGCAAGCATCGCCACTGAAGCTGTGAGACTGCCAGCCAGCAGGAGTTCACTAGCAAGCATCTCCACTGAAGCTGGGATACTGCCAGCTAGCTGGAGGTCACTAGCAAGCATTGCCACTGAAGCTGGGAGACTGCCGGCTAGCTGGAGGACACTAGCTGGAACCTCAATAAGTTGAAAAATAGCAAGCATCGCCACTGCAGCTGGGAGATTGCCATCTAGCTGGAGGTCACTAGAAAGCATGGCCACTGAAGCTGGAAGACTGCCAGCTACCTGGAGGTCACTAGAAAGCATGGCCACTGCGGCTGGAAGACTGCCAGCTACCTGGAGGTCACTAGCAAGCATTGCCACTGAAGCTGGGAGACTGCCAGCTAGCTGGAGGTCACTGGAACCTCAATAAGTTGAAAAATAGCAAGCATCGCCACGGCTGCTGGGAGACTGTCATCTAGCTGGAGGTCACTAGCAAGCATCGCCACTGAAAGTGGGAGACTACCATCTAGCTGGAGGTCACTTGCAAGCATTGCCACTGAAGCTGGGAGACTGCCAGCTAGCTGGAGGTCACTAGCAAGCATCGCCACTGAAGCTGGAAGACTGCCAGCTAGCTGGAGGTCACTAGCAAGCATCGCCACTGAAGCTGGGAGACTGCCAACTAGACTGCCAGCTAGCTGAAGGTCACTAGCAAGCATCGCCACTGAAACTGGGAGACTGCCAGCTAGCTGGAGGTCATTAGCAAGCATCGCCACTGATGCTGGGAGACTGCTAGCCAGCTGGAGGTCATTAGCAAGCATCGCCACTGAAGCTGGGAGACTGCCAGCTAGCTGGAGGTCACTAGCTGGAGTCTCAATATGTTGAAAAAATAGGAAGCATCGGCACTGCAGTTGGGAGACTGCCAGCTAGCTGGAGGTTACTAGCTGGAACCTCAATAAGTTGAAAAATAGCAAGCATCGCCACTGAAGCTGGGAGACTGCCAGCTAGCTGGAGTTCACTAGCAAGCATCGCCACTGAAGCTGTGAGACTGCCAGCCAGCAGGAGTTCACTAGCAAGCATCTCCACTGAAGCTGGGACACTGCCAGCTAGCTGGATGTCACTAGCAAGAATTGCCACTGAAGCTGGGAGACTGCCGGCTAGCTGGAGGACACTAGCTGGAACCTCAATAAGTTGAAAAATAGCAAGCATCGCCACTGCAGCTGGGAGATTGCCATCTAGCTGGAGGTCACTAGAAAGCATGGCCACTGAAGCTGGAAGACTGCCAGCTACCTGGAGGTCACTAGAAAGCATGGCCACTGAAGCTGGAAGACTGCCAGCTACCTGGAGGTCACTAGCAAGCATTGCCACTGAAGCTGGGAGACTGCCAGCTAGCTGGAGGTCACTGGAACCTCAATAAGTTGAAAAATAGCAAGCATCGCCACGGCTGCTGGGAGACTGTCATCTAGCTGGAGGTCACTAGCAAGCATCGCCACTGAAAGTGGGAGACTACCATCTAGCTGGAGGTCACTTGCAAGCATTGCCACTGAAGCTGGGAGACTGCCAGCTAGCTGGAGGTCACTAGCAAGCATCGCCACTGAAGCTGTGAGACTGCCAGCCAGCAGGAGTTCACTAGCAAGCATCTCCACTGAAGCTGGGACACTGCCAGCTAGCTGGAGGTCACTAGCAAGCATTGCCACTGAAGCTGGGAGACTGCCGGCTAGCTGGAGGACACTAGCTGGAACCTCAATAAGTTGAAAAATAGCAAGCATCGCCACTGTAGCTGGGAGATTGCCATCTAGCTGGAGGTCACTAGAAAGCATGGCCACTGAAGCTGGAAGACTGCCAGCTACCTGGAGGTCACTAGAAAGCATGGCCACTGAAGTTGGAAGACTGCCAGCTACCTGGAGGTCACTAGCAAGCATTGCCACTGAAGCTGGGAGACTGCCAGCTAGCTGGAGGTCACTGGAACCTCAATAAGTTGAAAAATAGCAAGCATCGCCACGGCTGCTGGGAGACTGTCATCTAGCTGGAGGTCACTAGCAAGCATCGCCACTGAAAGTGGGAGACTACCATCTAGCTGGAGGTCACTTGCAAGCATTGCCACTGAAGCTGGGAGACTGCCAGCTAGCTGGAGGTCACTAGCAAGCATCGCCACTGAAGCTGGGAGACTGCCAACTAGCTGGAGGTCACTAGCAAGCATCGCCACTGAAGTTGGGAGACTGCAAGCTAGCCGGAGGACACTAGCTGGAACCTCAATAAGTTGAAAAACAGCAAGCATCGCCACTGAAAGTGGGAGACTACCATCTAGCTGGAGGTCACTAGCAAGCATCGCCACTGAAGCTGGAAGACTGCCAGCTAGCTGAAGGTCACTAGCAAGCATCGCCACTGAAACTGGGAGACTGCCAGCTAGCTGGAGGTCACTAGCAAGCATCGCCACTGATGCTGGGAGACTGCTAGCTAGCTGGAGGTCACTAGCAAGCATCGCCACTGAAGCTGGGAGACTGCCAGCTAGCTGGAGGTCACTAGCTGGAGTCTCAATATGTTTAAAAAAATAGGAAGCATCGCCACTGCAGCTGGAAGACTGCCAGCTAGCTGGAGGTCACTTGCAAGAAGGTTAGCCCAACCAGTACAACGTGCAAATAGGTATAAGAAATCTTTTTCATGCAGTAGCATTAGAATCTATAATCATGTTTATTATCATTTAATACACAGGCTAGATGTATATATAGGTACAGGTAGAAGAGACTTCTTGAAGCCATGTCCACAAACTAGGTTTGATTTGCTGAAACCAGATCGGTGTAAAAAAAAACCAGAAAGCTCCGGATTTGCAACATTATTATCACGCCAAAGCAGCTGTATAGTATCATAATTTTACTGTTGGTGAAATTGTTTGAGTGCAAAATCTTCGCAATGGAGTTGAAGCTTTTGTGAAACGAGTTATTGCTAAGTGTCTAGGACCACTCACATACTTGGTTAAGATTTGTTTCGAAGTGCAAATACACTCATACTTATCATATACATGATCCAGTTGATTCTGCTCCGACTGAGAATTTGGCAAATGATTTGTCTACATCTTGTTATCCATCAAGAAGTCGAAAGAAGCCAGAGAGACTTATAGAGACTATGCAATAAATACCATAATGTGTATTAAATTGATTTTTATGATCAAACTGATGGTTTTCTGAAATTGCTAAATGACATTTTCTGATTTCAATATGACATTTTTTGTAGTGACAATAAACATTGAATTCCTTGCTTTCACACAATTTAATAATGCATTTAGTTTTGTAAAACTTGCATTGTCATAAGAGTATTGCTGTTATTACAGTAGAATTGTAGTTGATCAAGATATTGCATAAGATTGTGCATTTTTTACTTAAATGCTTGTGCCAAATTAGTTTGTGCAAGGTTGTTACAGTATTATAGTGTTACTGTGTGTTCAGAATGATTTTCAAAGTAATGATAATGACTATGGTTGATTAAAGACTTTATGGTTAGAGTAAACAGTAAAACATTTAGATGCAAGATTTTGTAGTCTTAGTACTGAGAGTTGTAAGGTACGTAAGCATATGATAAGGTACAAGGTTCTGGTAAACCCTAAGATTTGTTCAAGTTCATATTATACAGCGAGTCCAGTTCAAATTTCCACATTGTGTCACCAATCCAGCTTAAAAGCTACAATATTTACCAGTGTATTGTAAACATTGTGTACGTATTTGCTCGCACATCGATGACTTCACTAATAAATGTGTAGATGACTGGAACTAAGTACGGCGTCGGCGTCAAGTCTGCTGAACACATGTATCGTCACAAATACATCACAATCTGTCAAATAGCTTTGACTCTTTGTTGCTGCTTTGCACAGTTGTGGTTTGGGTTTTTACAATTAGACCAGCAAGAATTGACTAAAGGCCTAGTTCAAAATTTATGAAGCACTGTCTTACCTTCTTTAACTTTTGTTTTGGCACCATCTTTGGCTGGATGTAAATGCTGGGCACTTCATCTGGTGAACCCATCTTCCTTCTGGCTGACACTAGCTGAGCACTTCACAGACTTGTTTCTGATGATGCAGGTCCAGTTCACTGTGTTCTTCCTCATTGCGTGCACACTGTAAGTGTAACCCTCGGGATCAATAAGGATGTCAGCTCCCCTTTGCTACCCTCCTTTCACGATTCTGTGTTCAGGTGGGGCATGCTCGCTGTTTACAGTTCTGTCCAGACTGTTGCTGGACCTATAACAAACATAAAAAACCCTATAAGTCTGAGGCTAAACATGAATATTTTCGTCACATTTCAGAATGACATGCTAAAATACTTTGTTAATTGTCATTTACATTCAGATTATGTTATACTCATAGTATAACCTGATAATAACCAGCTGAATAGGAAGACTGTAAACAGGTCATTTCCACTTAGATTGCCTAGCATACTTTATGTTATGGATTATTTACATTCAGGTTAACACACTAATATATTTATCCAAATAAAGAAATTGCTAGGAATAAAAATAATAAAATCAACTGATAAATGGGACTTACACTTCATCACTAAGCGCGTCACAGTTGTCTCTTTCATCATTGCCATCAGTATGATCACCTGTATCAAACCAGTCATTAGAGCTGTAAAGATAGGAAACAAATTTTGGTAATCAACATAAAAATGTATCCAAAAGTACATATATTTGGAATAGAGTTTCACAAAATTTGGTATTCAAATGCAGTTTTAGTACATCCCAGAGTTTTACAAAATATTGCTAATCTTGCACATTATAGCAATTCGTTTTCGCTGATCTTGTGCATTATAGCAATTAGTTTTCAAAAGCCATAATCTGTACCATGAACTTACATTTCATCGTTGATGTTGTCCACTGTTGTATCGACTCCACGACACCAGGTAGATCTATATCTGCAAGTCGATCATAGTTCTGGTAGTTGACATATGTTGCATTCACTTGAGTAGCAGCATGGGTGGGTTATATCATGAACCAAATTCTGTAAATATACAAAAACATTCTTGTAACAATTGCAACAATTGTTATTTCTTGCCGCCTCCAAAGGTAAATCCGAAACTTTGCGTTTGAAACCCATATCTTATATAAATATACCTGTATTGCTGGACATATAATGGCAACAAATTGCCAACAATAATAATAGACTGATTGCAGTGAATGCAAAGTTAATTAACATAAATGTGACTAGATGTACATGTATCAGCTGTATTGTATAATAATATCTACTTATATAATGGAAGCACATTTTTAAAGAATTTTCCTAAGACATAAATACATCATTATCAGATGAACTGCTACGATGAGTTTGTTTAGCTTTGTCAGCACACTTGAAAACAGTACCCATACATATACAATATCACAGACAAGTTATAACATAGGACATATGCACATAACTAACAGATCCGTGAGTTGGTAGTTGAAGACTATTATCTTAGAATAGTTATTATGTGTTCCCAAAAGATATGCCATACCATAGCGTAGTCATCTCTGTAGACTAGTAGAATTAGATGAGAGGTGAGATGGAGAGAGATAAATGAAAATACTAATGAGGACCGGAATATACAAAAAAAGATGACAAATTAAATATCCGCTGTCGAGTAAAACTAGATATCTGTAAAGTTCTGTAACTGTTTACTTTTTTGTGACATTGTAGAGATAACTTTGTTATAAAGAAACAGTGGTGTATTTGTACACTTGTTTGAATTGATAAGTTAGAATACTGATTTTCTCTAATTGATAAGTGTTATAGTGGCAAACGCCAGCGCCACACTGTGTTGAATGAAGAAGGATAATAAAATGTGAATTAAACATCAGAGTTAGAATCAGTGAATAATAATAACCTACACCACATAAAGGACATATCAGCCTCACGAGTGCACATTCCAGCCGCTAGGGTGTTGCAAACATGTTTACACCCTCGATCGCCGAGTCCGCCCCCCCCCCCTGAATCCGCCCCTGAAGTAGTATTATAGGCCTACACTTACCTAAATTTGCCGTTCAGGTTGTTGCTTTAAGGATGAAAGTATGTATCAACTTCATTAAAGTGGTTAAATCTAATTTTTGGTTCAAGGATGCAGAAAAGTCGGCTCTCGTGTCCAGGAGAAAAAAAAACTCGGCGTGACTACCGAATTTCCTTGGCCGTGCTGTTATAAATGCCCCCAGACCAGCTTTAGAGCTAGGGCGTAGCCAGGCCCAAGGGGGAATTTGGCCATTAGAATTCACCCCCTAGGCCCCTCCCCCTCCCAAAGGCCCCAACATATTGAAAAATTCTAATAATACTGTAATAACCAATACCTGCAATTCTAAACTCCACGCAGTCTTCTTGCTTGACTGAAAACTTCATAAATGTGTACTTTTTCAACCAGCAATTTTCTATCATAATATTAAGCATATCATCATAATTGCCATGGTTATTGGTTTATTATATATATATATTGTACATGATAAATAAAGACTTTTACCTTTTGTGTTGCCAAATATTTGTGCAGTGTGTCTTTAAGAAGCAAATGTTCCGCTTCAACTGGCACTTAAGTTCATCTTTCTGACCTGATTATTTCGATCAGAAAATAATACTTAATTTAAGATCACTGATTGCTATTGTGTTAAGGCAACAAATGATTGAAAATCACCTCATTTGATCAAGACACACTAAATACGTGTAAGCAAGAAATGTATGATACATTGAAGAAATCAAGACCAAACATTGGAAATACAATGGAAATGGCATCACGAATCACCCACTGCTCAGTATTGTGACATCATATTTAGCTTTGTTTACATATATATACGAAAAATTAAATACTATTTTATATATCTTATACAGAGATAGTGAACCCAGCAGGGCTCTGGATTATAAAGTCTATGTTATAGATTTTGGCCACTGTCATATCGACAAATGATTCGCAGAAAAAGGTCAACTTACCAAACGCTAAAGTAGATTGTTGCTCTTCTCATCGAGTTAAATGCACAAACACCAGCATTGAAGAGTAGATTAGAATTTTAGGAGATGTCATAATTCTGTCACAACTGCCAAGATCCTGACTGATGAGGAAGTGAAAACACCAGATTGGAAATCTGGATTTACTCCAAACCCTAGCAAGATGATGAATAAGAAAGTATTAGTCGGCCATGGGGTGGGAGACAGCCATATGGGGTGGGAGTCAACCTGAATAAAATGAATACGGTCTTACCAGACCTATAATTTACAGCAATGACCCATTTCAACGGTTAATAAACAGATTTACAAAAAAGTGATTAATTGTCTCCAAACAGTTTTGTACAACAGAGGCTACAAAGATTAAATATCACAAATTCTGGAACATCACAAGCTCCGATTGTAGCATTTTAGACTCAATATAGGCCTATCAATATTTCAAGCTACTGTATGCAAATATTTAAACTATCAGTGATTCAATATTTATAGATAGATCTATATTATTGCTCAAAACATTTTTACGTTAAGTATGTTTTCAATAATCAAAAAAATTAAATAAAAACATTTGTGTTAGTGCAGGTTAGCTAACATGTAATTTCAATTGCATAAAAATGTTCGATCTCAGCTGTTTTTGCTCCTCCCAGCAGGAAATTTCAATAGGTAATTTATCTTTCTCCCCACACTCTACATTAAAAAAAATTTGAAATCAATGCAAATGCATTAATCTTGAACACATTTGATTAAGCCGATAATTTGCGACCTTGATCTTCAACGCCCATAGTTAAACAACCCACGTGATTAAGCTCCGCCTAATAAAGGGCGGTGTCAATCAAACTTACGCTCCGCCCCCTTCAGGGACTTGTGCAGACGTAATGAATGTGCAACATAAGCGTGCCCAGTCACATCGACACATCGTAACAATTTAAACTAAATAGACGATCAAGTCTAATTGTTTACCAGTCTAGTCAAGCAAAACATTGCCAATAGACTAAACGAAACGTGTAGATGATTGACAGCTCAGTTCAATGCATGGTCAAATCCTGCCATGAAAAATTCCATCTGACTGACTTTCTGAGCCCAATGCAGCTGAGGCAATAATAGTTTAAAGATGGGAAAATTAAAAGAACAGTGCTCCTCTTAGACATGGGACACATTTCATAATTTCTTTATATTTCATGTTAGCAATGGTAAAGGAAAAAAAAATTTGTAAAAAGCGCATGGTAAAATTTAAAGGGGTAATAATTTGTTGTATACTGTATATATAATGCGGACCACTGGCCGTACAGCATACCAACATTTTTTTGCCACATTTTTATTGAAATTCACAGATCAATTGATCGTTTTAACTGGACATGTTAAAGATATGTTGATATTAAATGAAATACACATGACATGTGATAATTTTATTGTACTGAGATTATATTTATTCATAGCCCATCACTGAGAAAATATTTATTGAATCACTGGTAGTCTTGAAGACAACCAGAGGGCGCATCATGCAGCATAAGGAGGCTTAGGTATCATGCATCTGCGAAAGAGAATTCAGTTATAAACTTCTGGGACCGCAGTCTTAAGACCAGATTTAAAAGTTAAATTAATGTGGAGTAAATTACATATTGCGCCCTTATTATGTAAAGTTTGATATCAACAATGCAATATGTAATTAACTCCACAGTAATACTTAATAAAAAAAGTTTTCTTCTTTTAACTTGGTCTTTATGAGTTGCCAATGTATACAATCGAATCTCGCCATTAAGACCACTCTAATTTGCAATTGATTTTTCACCTTATGCAACGGGTCATTCATTCCATGGTCTTAATGAAGGTTCCTTTGTATACATTGGCAACTCACGATAAAGACCACGCTACTCTTAACAGTGCTTAATAGGGAAGTGAACTTAGAATACTTATTCTTTCAATCGTGAGTTGCAAGGTATACAATGGAACCTCACAATCACAAGATTTGAGGAAGAGAAATCTTTTAATGTGGAGTAATTTACATATTGCATTCTTTTGGCAAAGGTCCATTGTGCATGGCCCATTTCAAAATTTACATTAAATACAATTACTCCAAATTAACAGATTTCTTCATTCAATGTGGTCTTTTATGTGGAGTTGCTAATGTATACAATGGAACCTCACCATTAAGACCACTCAAGGTGAAAACAATTGCAATTGATTTGCAAATTTGGAATAAATGACCTATATTGCATTGTAATAATTATATCATATTAAATCTGGTCTTAATGGAAGTGACTTTCTATACATTGGCAACTGATAAAGACCACTCAAAATGGTACCTAATAGGGAGGCGAAAAATTTTGCAATTGAAATTATAGTTTGGGTAAAAAAAAGAGGGTGAGAAAAGAATCGTCTTTATTATAGTTGACAGTTGTGAAGTCATCCCCATTGTCTAGTGATTGTGACATCAGTGTTGAAAGACAGATTACTTGCATGGACTGTGGTTCTATTTAGTGTTTTTTTCTAGCCAATCTGGTTTTAAGCAAATTTATCATACTTTTGGGTTTTAACAAACATCTGAAAACTGAAAAAGAGCAAAATTTGAATAAGTTTGTAAGCCCTATTATACAAATATTGACTGGTGCGAGGGCACTAGAAAATTTTATTTGACCCTCAGGAGTGATAGTTTTATGATCAAACTGATGGTTTTCTAGCAAGCATCGCCATTGAGGCTGGGAGACTGCCAGCTAGCTGGAGATCACTAGCTAGAACCTCAATAAGATGAAAAATAGCAAGCATCGCCACTGCAGCTGGGAGACTGCCATCTAGCTGGAAGTCACTAGCAAGCATCGCCACTGAAGCTGGGAGACTGCCAGCTAGCTGGAGATCACTAGCTAGAACCTCAACAAGATGAAAAATAGCAAGCATCGCCACTACAGCTGGGAGACTGTCATCTAGCTGGAGGTCACAAGCAAGCATCGCCATTGAAGCTGGGAGACTGCCAGCTAGCTGGAGGTTACTAGCTGGAACCTCAATAAGTTGAAAAATAGCAAGCATCGCCACTGAAGCTGGGAGACTGCCAGCTAGCTGGAGTTCACTAGCAAGCATCGCCACTGAAGCTGTAAGACTGCCAGCTAGCTGGAGGTCACTTGCAAGAAGGTTAGCCCCACCAGTACAACGTGCAAATAGGTATAAGAAATCTTTTTTATGCAGTAGCATTAGAATACACAAATACACTCATACTTATCATATACATGATCCAGTTGATTCTGCTCCGACTGAGAATTTGGCAAATGATTTGTCTACATCTTGTTATCCATCAAGAAGTCGAAAGAAGCCAGAGAGACTAATAGAGACTATGCAATAAATACCATAATGTGTATTAAATTGATTTTTATGATCAAACTGATGGTTTTCTAGCAAGCATCGCCACTGCAGCTGGGAGACTGCCATCTAGCTGGAGGTCACTAGCAAGCATCGCCAATGAAGCTGGGAGACTGCCAGCTAGCTGGAGATCACTAGCTAGAACCTCAACAAGATGAAAAATAGCAAGCATCGCCACTGCAGCTGGGAGACTGTCATCTAGCTGGAGGTCACAAGCAAGCATCGCCATTGAAGCTGGGAGACTACCAGCTAGCTGGTGATCACTAGCTAGAACCTCAATAAGATGAAAAATAGCAAGCATCACCACTGCAGCTGGTAGACTGCCATATAACTGGAGGTGACTAGCAAGCATTGCCACTGAAGCTGGAAGACTGCCAGCTAGCTGGAGATCACTAGCTAGAACCTCAAAAAGATGAAAAATAGCAAGCATCGCCACTGCAGCTGGGAGATTGCCATCTAGCTGGAGGTCACAAGCAAGCATCGCCACTGAAGCTGGGAGACTGCCAGCTAGCTGGAGGTCACTGGAACCTCAATAAGTTGAAAAATAGCAAGCATCGCCACGGCAGCTGGGAGACTGTCATCTAGCTGGAGGTCACTAGCAAGCATCGCCACTAAAGCTGGAAGACTGCCAGCTGGCTGGAGGTCACTTGCAAGCATCGCCACTGAAACTGGGAGACTGCCAACTAGCTGGAGGTCACTGGCAAGCATCGCCACTGAAGTTGGGAGTATACAAGCTAGCCGGAGGACACTAGCTGGAACCTCAATCAGTTGAAAAACAGCAAGCATCGCCACTGAAGCTGGAAGACTGCCAGCTGGCTGGAGGTCACTTGCAAGCATCGCCACTGAAGCTGGGAGACTGCCAGCTAGCTGGAGGTCACTAGCAAGCATCGCCACTGAAGCTGGGAGACTGCCAACTAGACTGCCAGCTAGCTGAAGGTCACTAGCAAGCATCGCCACTGAAACTGGGAGACTGCCAGCTAGCTGGAGGTCACTAGCAAGCATCGCCACTGATGCTGGGAGACTGCTAGCTAGCTGGAGGTCATTAGCAAGCATCGCCACTGAAGCTGGGAGACTGCCAGCTAGCTGGAGGTCACTAGCTGGAGTCTCAATATGTTGAAAAAATAGGAAGCATCGGCACTGCAGTTGGGAGACTGCCAGCTAGCTGGAGGTTACTAGCTAGAACCTCAATAAGTTGAAAAATAGCAAGCATCGCCACTGAAGCTGGGAGACTGCCAGCTAGCTGGAGTTCACTAGCAAGCATCGCCACTGAAGCTGTGAGACTGCCAGCCAGCAGGAGTTCACTAGCAAGCATCTCCACTAAAGCTGGGACACTGCCAGCTAGCTGGAGGTCACTAGCAAGCATTGCCACTGAAGCTGGGAGACTGCCGGCTAGCTGGAGGACACTAGCTGGAACCTCAATAAGTTGAAAAATAGCAAGCATCGCCACTGCAGCTGGGAGATTGCCATCTAGCTGGAGGTCACTAGAAAGCATGGCCATTGAAGCTGGAAGACTGCCAGCTACCTGGTGGTCACTAGAAAGCATGGCCACTGAAGCTGGAAGACTGCCAGCTACCTGGAGGTCACTAGCAAGCATCGCCACTGAAGCTGGGAGACTGCCAGCTAGCTGGAGGTCACTGGAACCTCAATAAGTTGAAAAATAGCAAGCATCGCCACGACAGCTGGGAGACTGTCATCTAGCTGGAGGTCACTAGCAAGCATCGCCACTGAAACTGGGAGACTGCCAGCTAGCTGGAGGTCACTAGCTGGAGTCTCAATATGTTTAAAAAAATAGGAAGCATCGCCACTTCAGCTGGGAGACTGCCAGCTAGCTGGAAGTTACTAGCTGGAACCTCAATAAGTTGAAAAATAGCAAGCATCGCCACTGAAGCTGGGAGACTGCCAGCTAGCTGGAGTTCACTAGCAAGCATCGCCACTGAAACTGGGAGACTGCCAGCTAGCTGGAGATCACTAGCTAGAACCTCAACAAGATGAAAAATAGCAAGCATCGCTACTGCAGCTGGGAGACTGTCAGCTAGCTGGAGGTCACTAGCAAGCATCGCCATTGAAGCTGGGAGACTACCAGCTAGCTGGAGATCACTAGCTAGAACCTCAATAAGATGAAAAATAGCAAGCATCACCACTGCAGCTGGGAGACTGCCATATAACTGGAGGTCACTAGCAAGCATTGCCACTGAAGCTGGAAGACTGCCAGCTAGCTGGAGATCACTAGCTAGAACCTCAAAAAGATGAAAAATAGCAAGCATCGCCACTGCAGCTGGGAGATTGCCATCTAGCTGGAGGTCACTAGAAAGCATGGCCACTGAAGCTGGAAGACTGCCAGCTACCTGGAGGTCACTAGCAAGCATTGCCACTGAAGCTGGGAGACTGCCAGCTAGCTGGAGGTCACTGGAACCTCAATAAGTTGAAAAATAGCAAGCATCGCCACGGCAGCTGGGAGACTCATCTAGCTGGAGGTCACTAGCAAGCATCGCCACTGAAGCTGGAAGACTGCCAGCTGGCTGGAGGTCACTTGCAAGCATCGCCACTGAAGCTGGGAGACTGCCAGCTAGCTGGAGGTCACTAGCAAGCATCGCCACTGAAGCTGGGAGACTGCCAACTAGCTGGAGGTCACTAGCAAGCATCGCCACTGAAGTTGGGAGACTGCAAGCTAGCCGGAGGACACTAGCTGGAACCTCAATAAGTTGAATAACTGCAAGCATCGCCACTGAAAGTGGGAGACTACCATCTAGCTTGAGGTCACTAGCAAGCATCGCCACTGAAGCTGGAAGACTGCCAGCTAGCTGAAGGTCACTAGCAAGCATCGCCACTGAAACTGGGAGACTGCCAGCTAGCTGGAGGTCACTAGCAAGCATCGCCACTGATGCTGGGAGACTGCTAGCTAGCTGGAGGTCACTAGCAAGCATCGCCACTGAAGCTGGGAGACTGCCAGCTAGCTGGAGGTCACTAGCTGGAGTCTCAATATGTTTAAAAAAATAGGAAGCATCGCCACTGCAGCTGGGAGACTGCCAGCTAGCTGGAGGTTACTAGCTGGAACCTCAATTAGTTGAAAAATAGCAAGCATCGCCACTGAAGCTGGGAGACTGCCAGCTAGCTGGAGTTCACTAGCAAGCATCGCCACTGAAGCTGTAAGACTGCCAGCTAGCTGGAGGTCACTTGCAAGAAGGTTAGCCCCACCAGTACAACGTGCAAATAGGTATAAGAAATCTTTTTTGTGCAGTAGCATTAGAATCTATAATCATGTTTATTTTCATTTAATACACAGGCTAGATATATATATAGGTACAGGTAGAAGAGACTTCTTGAAGCCATGTCCATAAACTAGGTTTGATTTGCTGAAACCAGATCGGTGTAAAAAAAAAACAGAAAGCTCCAGATTTGCAACATTATTATCACGCCAAAGCAGCTGTATAGTATCATAATTTTACTGTTGGTGAAATTGTTTGAGTGCAAAATCTTCGCAATGGAGTTGAAGCTTTTGTGAAACGAGTTATTGCTAAGTGTCTAGGACCACTCACATACTTGGTTAAGATTTGTTTCGAAGTGCAAATACACTCATACTTATCATATACATGATCCAGTTGATTCTGCTCCGACTGAGAATTTGGCAAATGATTTGTCTACATCTTGTTATCCATCAAGAAGTCGAAAGAAGCCAGAGAGACTTATAGAGACTATGCAATAAATACCATAATGTGTATTAAATTGATTTTTATGATCAAACTGATGGTTTTCTAGCAAGCATCGCCATTGAGGCTGGGAGACTGCCAGCTAGCTGGAGATCACTAGCTAGAACCTCAATAAGATGAAAAATAGCAAGCATCGCCACTGCAGCTGGGAGACTGCCATCTAGCTGGAAGTCACTAGCAAGCATCGCCACTGAAGCTGGGAGACTGCCAGCTAGCTGGAGATCACTAGCTAGAACCTCAACAAGATGAAAAATAGCAAGCATCGCCACTACAGCTGGGAGACTGTCATCTAGCTGGAGGTCACAAGCAAGCATCGCCATTGAAGCTGGGAGACTACCAGCTAGCTGGTGATCACTAGCTAGAACCTCAATAAGATGAAAAATAGCAAGCATCACCACTGCAGCTGGTAGACTGCCATATAACTGGAGGTGACTAGCAAGCATTGCCACTGAAGCTGGAAGACTGCCAGCTAGCTGGAGATCACTAGCTAGAACCTCAAAAAGATGAAAAATAGCAAGCATCGCCACTGCAGCTGGGAGATTGCCATCTAGCTGGAGGTCACAAGCAAGCATCGCCACTGAAGCTGGGAGACTGCCAGCTAGCTGGAGGTCACTGGAACCTCAATAAGTTGAAAAATAGCAAGCATCGCCACGGCAGCTGGGAGACTGTCATCTAGCTGGAGGTCACTAGCAAGCATCGCCACTAAAGCTGGAAGACTGCCAGCTGGCTGGAGGTCACTTGCAAGCATCGCCACTGAAACTGGGAGACTGTTAACTAGCTGGAGGTCACTAGCAAGCATCGCCACTGAAGTTGGGAGACTGCAAGCTAGCCGGAGGACACTAGCTGGAACCTCAATCAGTTGAAAAACAGCAAGCATCGCAACTGAAGCTGGAAGACTGCCAGCTGGCTGGAGGTCACTTGGAAGCATCGCCACTGAAGCTGGGAGACTGCCAGCTAGCTGGAGGTCACTAGCAAGCATCGCCACTGAAGCTGGGAGACTGCCAACTAGACTGCCAGCTAGCTGAAGGTCACTAGCAAGCATCGCCACTGAAACTGGGAGACTGCCAGCTAGCTGGAGGTCACTAGCAAGCATCGCCACTGATGCTGGGAGACTGCTAGCTAGCTGGAGGTCATTAGCAAGCATCGCCACTGAAGCTGGGAGACTGCCAGCTAGCTGGAGGTCACTAGCTGGAGTCTCAATATGTTGAAAAAATAGGAAGCATCGGCACTGCAGTTGGGAGACTGCCAGCTAGCTGGAGGTTACTAGCTAGAACCTCAATAAGTTGAAAAATAGCAAGCATCGCCACTGAAGCTGGGAGACTGCCAGCTAGCTGGAGTTCACTAGCAAGTATCGCCACTGAAGCTGTGAGACTGCCAGCCAGCAGGAGGTCACTAGCAAGCATCGCCACTGAAACTGGGAGACTGCCAGCTAGCTGGAGGTCACTAGCAAGCATCGCCACTGATGCTGGGAGACTGCTAGCTAGCTGGAGGTCATTAGCAAGCATCGCCACTGAAGCTGGGAGACTGCCAGCTAGCTGGAGGACACTAGCTGGAACCTCAATAAGTTGAAAAATAGCAAGCATCGCCACTGCAGCTGGGAGATTGCCATCTAGCTGGAGGTCACTAGAAAGCATGGCCACTGAAGCTGGAAGACTGCCAGCTACCTGGTGGTCACTAGAAAGCATGGCCACTGAAGCTGGAAGACTGCCAGCTACCTGGAGGTCACTAGCAAGCATCGCCACTGAAGCTGGGAGACTGCCAGCTAGCTGGAGGTCACTGGAACCTCAATAAGTTGAAAAATAGCAAGCATCGCCACGGCAGCTGGGAGACTGTCATCTAGCTGGAGGTCACTAGCAAGCATCGCCACTGAAAGTGGGAGACTACCATCTAGCTGGAGGTCACTTGCAAGCATCGCCACTGAAGCTGGGAGACTGCCAGCTAGCTGGAGTTCACTAGCAAGTATCGCCACTGAAGCTGTGAGACTGCCAGCCAGCAGGAGGTCACTAGCAAGCATTGCCACTGAAGCTGGGAGACTGCCGGCTAGCTGGAGGACACTAGCTGGAACCTCAATAAGTTGAAAAATAGCAAGCATCGCCACTGCAGCTGGGAGATTGCCATCTAGCTGGAGGTCACTAGAAAGCATGGCCACTGAAGCTGGAAGACTGCCAGCTACCTGGTGGTCACTAGAAAGCATGGCCACTGAAGCTGGAAGACTGCCAGCTACCTGGAGGTCACTAGCATCGCCACTGAAGCTGGGAGACTGCCAGCTAGCTGGAGGTCACTGGAACCTCAATAAGTTGAAAAATAGCAAGCATCGCCACGGCAGCTGGGAGACTGTCATCTAGCTGGAGGTCACTAGCAAGCATCGCCACTGAAAGTGGGAGACTACCATCTAGCTGGAGGTCACTTGCAAGCATCGCCACTGAAGCTGGGAGACTGCCAGCTAGCTGGAGGTCACTAGCAAGCATCGCCACTGAAGCTGGGAGACTGCCAACTAGCTGGAGGTCACTAGCAAGCATCGCCACTGAAGTTGGGAGACTGCAAGCTAGCCGGAGGACACTAGCTGGAACCTCAATAAGTTGAAAAACAGCAAGCATCGCCACTGAAAGTGGGAGACTACCATCTAGCTGGAGGTCACTAGCAAGCATCGCCACTGAAGCTGGAAGACTGCCAGCTAGCTGAAGGTCACTAGCAAGCATCGCCACTGAAACTGGGAGACTGCCAGCTAGCTGAAGGTCACTAGCAAGCATCGCCACTGATGCTGGGAGACTGCCAGCTAGCTGGAGGTCACTAGCAAGCATCGCCACTGAAGCTGGGAGACTGCCAGCTAGCTGGAGGTCACTAGCTGGAGTCTCAATATGTTTAAAAAAATAGGAAGCATCGCCACTGCAGCTGGGAGACTGCCAGCTAGCTGGAGGTTACTAGCTGGAACCTCAATAAGTTGAAAAATAGCAAGCATCGCCACTGAAGCTGGGAGACTGCCAGCTAGCTGGAGTTCACTAGCAAGCATCGCCACTGAAGCTGTAAGACTGCCAGCTAGCTGGAGGTCACTTGCAAGAAGGTTAGCCCCACCAGTACAACGTGCAAATAGGTATAAGAAATCTTTTTTATGCAGTAGCATTAGAATCTATAATCATTTTTATTTTCATTTAATACACAGGCTAGATGTATATATAGGTACAGGTAGAAGAGACTTCTTGAAGCCATGTCCACAAACTAGGTTTGATTTGCTGAAACCAGATCGGTGTAAAAAAAAACCAGAAAGCTCCAGATTTGCAACATTATTATCATGCCAAAGCAGCTGTATAGTATCATAATTTTACTGTTGGTGAAATTGTTTGAGTGCAAAATCTTCGCAATGGAGTTGAAGCTGTGTGAAACGAGTTATTGCTAAGTGTCTAGGACCACTCACATACTTGGTTAAGATTTGTTTCGAAGTGCAAATACACTCATACTTATCATATACATGATCCAGTTGATTCTGCTCCGACTGAGAATTTGGCAAATGATTTGTCTATATCTTGTTATCCATCAAGAAGTCGAAAGAAGCCAGAGAGACTTATAGAGACTATGCAATAAATACCATAATGTGTATTAAATTGATTTTTATGATCAAACTGATGGTTTTCTGAAATTGCTAAATGACATTTTCTGATTTCAATATGGCATTTTTTGTAGTGACAATAAACATTGAATTCCTTGCTTTCACACAATTTAATAATGCATTTAGTTTTGTAAAACTTGCATTGTCATAAGAGTATTGCTGTTATTACAGCAGAATTGTAGTTGATCAAGATATTGCATAAGATTGTGCATTTTTTACTTAAATGCTTGTGCCAAATTAGTTTGTGCAAGGTTGTTACAGTATTATAGTGTTACTGTGTGTTCAGAATGATTTTCAAAGTAATGATAATGACTATGGTTGATTAAAGACTTTATGGTTAGATTAAACAGTAAAACATTTAGATGCAAGATTTTGTAGTCTTAGTACTGAGAGTTGTAAGGTACATAAGCATATGATAAGGTACAAGGTTCTGGTAAACCCTAAGATTTGTTCAAGTTCATATTATACAGCGAGTCCAGTTCAAATTTCCACATTCTGTCACCAATCCAGCTTAAAAGCTACAATATTTACCAGTGTATTGTAAACATTGTGTACGTATTTGCTCGCACATCGATGACTTCACTAATAAATGTGTAGATGACTGGAACTAAGTACGGTGTCGGCGTCAAGTCTGCTGAACACATGTATCGTCACAAATACATCACAATCTGTCAAATAGCTTTGACTCTTTGTTGCTGCTTTGCACAGTTGTGGTTTGGGTTTTTACAATTAGACCAGCAAGAATTGACTAAAGGCCTAGTTCAAAATTTATGAAGCACTGTCTTACCTTCTTGAACTTTTGTTTTGGCACCATCTTTGGCTGGATGTAAATGCTGGGCACTTCATCTGGTGAACCCATCTTCCTTCTGGCTGACACTAGCTGAGCACTTCACAGTCTTGTTTCTGATGATGCAGGTCCAGTTCACTGTGTTCTTCCTCATTGCGTGCACACTGTAAGTGTAACCCTCGGGATCAATAAGGATGTCAGCTCCCCTTTGCTACCCTCCTTTCACGATTCTGTGTTCAGGTGGGGCATGCTCGCTGTTTACAGTTCTGTCCAGACTGTTGCTGGACCTATAACAAACATAGAAAACCCTATAAGTCTGAGGCTAAACATGAATATTTTCGTCACATTTCAGAATGACATGCTAAAATACTTTGTTAATTGTCATTTACATTCAGATTATGTTATACTCATAGTATAACCTGATAATAACCAGCTGAATAGGAAGACTGTAAACAGGTCATTTCCACTTAGATTGCCTAGCATACTTAATGTTATGGATTATTTACATTCAGGTTAACACACTAATATA
Organism: Alitta virens; assembly: GCA_932294295.1. Classification (NCBI taxonomy): domain Eukaryota; kingdom Metazoa; phylum Annelida; class Polychaeta; order Phyllodocida; family Nereididae; genus Alitta; species Alitta virens. The sequence goes on along the minus strand of OW028585.1, from coordinate 22,887,450 downwards.
TTTATCCAAATAAAGAAATTGCTAGGAATAAAAATAATAAAATCAACTGATAAATGGGACTTACACTTCATCACTAAGCGTGTCACAGTTGTCTCTTTCATCATTGCCATCAGTATGATCACCTGTATCAAACCAGTCATTAGAGCTGTAAAGATAGGAAACAAATTTTGGTAATCAACATAAAAATGTATCCAAAAGTACATATATTTGGAATAGAGTTTCACAAAATTTGGTATTCAAATGCAGTTTTAGTACATCCCAGAGTTTTACAAAATATTGCTAATCTTGCACATTATAGCAATTCGTTTTCGCTGATCTTGTGCATTATAGCAATTAGTTTTCAAAAGCCATAATCTGTACCATGAACTTACATTTCATCGTTGATGTTGTCCACTGTTGTATCGACTCCACGACACCAGGTAGATCTATATCTGCAAGTCGATCATAGTTCTGGTAGTTGACATATGTTGCATTCACTTGAGTAGCAGCATGGGTGGGTTATATCATGAACCAAATTCTGTAAATATACAAAAACATTCTTGTAACAATTGCAACAATTGTTATTTCTTGCCGCCTCCAAAGGTAAATCCGAAACTTTGCGTTTGAAACCCATATCTTATATAAATATACCTGTATTGCTGGACATATAATGGCAACAAATTGCCAACAATAATAATAGACTGATTGCAGTGAATGCAAAGTTAATTAACATAAATGTGACTAGATGTACATGTATCAGCTGTATTGTATAATAATATCTACTTATATAATGGAAGCACATTTTTAAAGAATTTTCCTAAGACATAAATACATCATTATCAGATGAACTGCTACGATGAGTTTGTTTAGCTTTGTCAGCACACTTGAAAACAGTACCCATACATTAAGCCGATAATTTGCGACCTTGATCTTCAACGCCCATAGTTAAACAACCCACGTGATTAAGCTCCGCCTAATAAAGGGCGGTGTCAATCAAACTTACGCTCCGCCCCCTTCAGTGACTTGTGCAGACGTAATGAATGTGCAACATAAGCGTGCCCAGTCACATCGACACATCGTAACAATTTAAACTAAATAGACGATCAAGTCTAATTGTTTATCAACCAGTCTAGTCTATTGGCAATGTTTTGCTTGACTAAACGAAACGTGTACATGATTGACAGCTCAGTTCAATGCATGGTCAAATCCTGCCATGAAAAATTCCATCTGACTGACTTTCTGAGCCCAATGCAGCTGAGGCAATAATAGTTTAAAGATGGGAAAATTAAAAGAACAGTGCTCCTCTTAGACATGGGACACATTTCATAATTTCTTTATATTACATGTTAGCAATGGTAAAAGGAAAAAAAAATAAAAATTTGTAAAAAGCGCATGGTAAAATTTAAAGGGGTAATAATTTGTTGTATACTGTATATATAATGCGGACCACTGGCCGTACAGCATACCAACATTTTTTTGCCACATTTTTATTGAAATTCACAGATCAATTGATCGTTTTAACTGGACATGTTAAAGATATGTTGATATTAAATGAAACACAAATGACAAGTGATAATTTTATTGTACTGAGATTATATTTATTCATAGCCCATCACTGAGAAAATATTTATTGAATCACTGGCAGTCTTGAAGACAACCAGAGGGCGCATCATGCAGCATAAGGAGGCTTAGGTATCATGCATCTGCGAAAGAGAATTCAGTTATAAACTTCTGGGACCGCAGTCTTAAGACCGGATTTAAAAGTTAAATTAATGTGGAGTAAATTACATATTGCATCCTTATTGCATTGTTGATATCAAACTTTACATAATATGTAATTAACTCCACAGTAATACTTAATAAAAAAAGTTTTCTTCTTTTAACTTGGTCTTTATGAGTTGCCAATGTATACAATCGAATCTCGCCATTAAGACCACTCTAATTTGCAATTGATTTTTCACCTTATGCACGGGTCATTCATTCCATGGTCTTAATGAAGGTTCCTTTGTATACATTGGCAACTCATGATAAAGACCACGCTACTCTTAACAGTGCTTAATAGGGAAGTGAACTTAGAATACTTATTCTTTCAATTGTGAGTTGCAAGGTATACAATGGAACCTCACAATCACAAGATTTGAGGAAGAGAAATCTTTTAATGTGGAGTAATTTGCATATTGCATTCTTTTGGCAAAGTTCCATTGTGCATGGCCCATTTCAAAATTTACATTAAATACAATTACTCCAAATTAACAGATTTCTTCATTCAATGTGGTCTTTTATGTGGAGTTGCTAATGTATACAATGGAACCTCACCATTAAGACCACTCAAGGTGAAAACAATTGCAATTGATTTGCAAATTTGGAATAAATGACCTATATTGCATTGTAATAATTATATCATATTAAATCTGGTCTTAATGGAAGTTACTTTCTATACATTGGCAACTGATAAAGACCACTCAAAATGGCACCTAATAGGGAGGCGAAAAATTTTGCAATTGAAATTATAGTTTGGGTAAAAAAAAGAGGGTGAGAAAAGAATCGTCTTTATTATAGTTGACAGTTGTGAAGTCATCCCCATTGTCTAGTGATTGTGACATCAGTGTTGAAAGACCGATTACTTGCATGGACTGTGGTTCTATTTAGTGTTTTTTACTAGCCAATCTGGTTTTAAGCAAATTTATCATACTTTTGGGTTTTAACAAACATCTGAAAACTGAAAAAGAGCAAAATTTGAATAAGTTTGTAAGCCCTATTATACAAAAATATTGACTGGTGCGAGGGCACTAGAAAATTTTATTTGACCCTCAGGAGTGATAGTTGCAACTATTATAGAGCCAACAATCACTCCCTTAGGTCAAATAAAAATTTACTAGTGCCCTCGCACCAGTCAATATTTGTATAATAGGGCTAACAAACTTATTCAAATTTTGATAAAATATTTATTGAATCACTGGCAATCTTGAGGAAAAATTTAAAAAAGTGTTTCCCTAACTTTATTGAGAGCTATAAAATGGAATGCATAATAACAAGTGCATATGTTTGAGGAGTGCCGTACTTTCCATTCATTGGAGACATGATGCTAAGGTTGAATGCTGGCTTTAAAATGTTTCCAATCCAAAACGCTTCCATAGACCATATCAGCTCTTGAAAGTTCTGCAAATGAAATGTAGGAAATTAAGTTTATGATTGAGACACTACACTGCAATTGTGTCATTTAGCAATGCCAGGCAAAAATCACATCGCAAATTCAGAGAATTTTAAGCTGCTAATGTATATATTAAAACCTCAGCATTAATAGGAGGTGAAACGACTATCGAGAGAATACAGTCAATTATAAATATTGTAGATGTCCTCAGTAAAATTTTACACCAACATAATCCAATTTTGGTACTTACATGATACATCAAGTCGGTGATGAGTTCCATACTCTCCATTCATTGGCGACATGGTCTATCGAAGCATTTGGAATCAGGGGAACATTTAAGTCAGCATTCAACCTGGGCATCTTATCAGTTCACAGTTCTGCAAGGAAAGTAGGAAATTAGGTATTATAATTGAGACACTACACTGCAATTTGTCATTCAGCAATGCCAGGCAAAATCAAGTCACAAATTGCAAAATATCATGCATTACTAAATATTAATTGGAAAATTAAGCAATGCATGACAGACCTGATAATGCATGTCAATGCAGAACTAAGCTAGGTCGCCACGTCAAGGCCTGCAGTTTTGACCTAGTCCTAACTACACCTAAAGCCGTGAGATGCCACAGCTATCTAACACCACAAGCCAAAAGTGGTTTTCATTTGGCCAGAAAGTCTGGTTAGTTGAACTAAAGACCGTGCTACAACGGTATCTAATTCAACAGCCTATGTTGAAATTGCTGGCGAAGTTAAAGAGAGTAGGACCAATTAATTTTTACCACTATATAAAGTAAGGCACTCTAAGGCCGATAACACTCCTAAGTGCTTATGCCAAAAGGTGTTTAAGAATTTTGTTTTGCATTATACTAAGCTTACTTAAAATTACTATAAAAGAGAAATATAGATAGGATGGGGCTCTACACAATTTTGAGTCCGGGTGAAGATCTTGCAGTCCGTGTGAAGATCTTGCAGTCCGTGTGAAGATCTTGCAGTCCGTGTGAAGATCTTGTAGTCCGTGTGAAGTAATATTTCTACTTTATATGTTTCCCTTATCCCTTTACCGACTAGTAGTGATAAGCCTAATTGGCCCGTGAGGTATAACCTCGATGAGCCAATGTCAGCCCGAAACCCTGGCTCAGGCGCCAGACCAACATTGTCATGCTCCACCGAGCCCCCACAGACCAACTAACTGGTCCCCAGAGAAGGAAATATCAACATATTCAGCCATTACGTAAAAGCGAAGCCGCGCAGAACCCGGCTAAATCTGATAATTACCTCCCCAGTTACCCTATGCCAAACCCAACCGGCCCCGTGAGAACAAGATGGATCAGCGTGTCGTGTACCCAGCACATTCCGCGGCTCCGGCAGGAGGGTCAGACTACTATCTCCGTCGAGCCCCACGTGGTCCTTTACTAAGTCTAAATGGTCCCCTTTGAACAGGACAGATCAGTCAAAGTTAGCCAGACACTGAAGAGCCACCCAATGCCTGATTAAAATCGATTTTTCCAGCAAGCTCGCCAGTTTCCCTATTCCGTATCTCGAAGTCCGCGTGTAGTCCCGTATCTCGAAGTCCGCGTGAAGTCCGGTCCGCCTAAGCCTGGGGAAAAAAATAAAATAAAGAAGAATTATTCATGACAACAACAAACATAACGCACAGCAACACACATAAAACAGATTCGAAAACTAGCCTATATCAAATATTCTAAAATCAATCCGTGTGAAGATCTTGTAGTCCGTGTGAAGTAATATTTCTACTTTATATGTTTCCCTTATCCCTTTACCGACTAGTAGTGATAAGCCTAATTGGCCCGTGAGGTATAACCTCGATGAGCCAATGTCAGCCCGAAACCCTGGCTCAGGCGCCAGACCAACATTGTCATGCTCCACCGAGCCCCCACAGACCAACTAACTGGTCCCCAGAGAAGGAAATATCAACATATTCAGCCATTACGTAAAAGCGAAGCCGCGCAGAACCCGGCTAAATCTGATAATTACCTCCCCAGTTACCCTATGCCAAACCCAACCGGCCCCGTGAGAACAAGATGGATCAGCGTGTCGTGTACCCAGCACATTCCGCGGCTCCGGCAGGAGGGTCAGACTACTATCTCCGTCGAGCCCCACGTGGTCCTTTACTAAGTCTAAATGGTCCCCTTTGAACAGGACAGATCAGTCAAAGTTAGCCAGACACTGAAGAGCCACCCAATGCCTGATTAAAATCGATTTTTCCAGCAAGCTCGCCAGTTTCCCTATTCCGTATCTCGAAGTCCGCGTGTAGTCCCGTATCTCGAAGTCCGCGTGAAGTCCGGTCCGCCTAAGCCTGGGGAAAAAAATAAAATAAAGAAGAATTATTCATGACAACAACAAACATAACGCACAGCAACACACATAAAACAGATTCGAAAACTAGCCTATATCAAATATTCTAAAATCAATCCGTGTGAAGATCTTGTAGTCCGTGTGAAGTAATATTTCTACTTTATATGTTTCCCTTATCCCTTTACCGACTAGTAGTGATAAGCCTAATTGGCCCGTGAGGTATAACCTCGATGAGCCAATGTCAGCCCGAAACCCTGGCTCAGGCGCCAGACCAACATTGTCATGCTCCACCGAGCCCCCACAGACCAACTAACTGGTCCCCAGAGAAGGAAATATCAACATATTCAGCCATTACGTAAAAGCGAAGCCGCGCAGAACCCGGCTAAATCTGATAATTACCTCCCCAGTTACCCTATGCCAAACCCAACCGGCCCCGTGAGAACAAGATGGATCAGCGTGTCGTGTACCCAGCACATTCCGCGGCTCCGGCAGGAGGGTCAGACTACTATCTCCGTCGAGCCCCACGTGGTCCTTTACTAAGTCTAAATGGTCCCCTTTGAACAGGACAGATCAGTCAAAGTTAGCCAGACACTGAAGAGCCACCCAATGCCTGATTAAAATCGATTTTTCCAGCAAGCTCGCCAGTTTCCCTATTCCGTATCTCGAAGTCCGCGTGTAGTCCCGTATCTCGAAGTCCGCGTGAAGTCCGGTCCGCCTAAGCCTGGGGAAAAAAATAAAATAAAGAAGAATTATTCATGACAACAACAAACATAACGCACAGCAACACACATAAAACAGATTCGAAAACTAGCCTATATCAAATATTCTAAAATCAAGACTAAATAAATTTATTTTCTATTTTACCCACTTGTACTAATGCTAATGCGCCCAAGAGAACAAAACAGAACAGCCAAGTCAGCCCGAAACTCCGGCCCAAGCTCCAGACCAAAATGGACATGCTCCACCGAGGCCTCAAGAGAACCTATTCCTATATAAATACATACCCACTTACACATCCCACTTACCCAATATCCAAAATATAAGAAACCCAAAATATAAGGTACACCCCTTGCGCTATCCTCCTTGTCCTCCTGATGCCGTCGTAGTCCGTGGTCCTCCTGACAATAAAACAAAGAACATAATTAAGCTACAGTAGCTTCGACAAAAAATATCACGATAATCTTGAATGACAGAATTATAGCCATTCAAAAATGGGGTTTCAGAAAATAATCACAAAATGAAAAAGAAACCGACTAATAGCATCTATCCATCAGTATCCATCTATCTATAGAAGTATCTATCTATAGAAGTATCTATCTATAGAAGTATCTATCTATAGAAGTATCTATCTATAGAAGTATCTATCTATAGAAGTATCTATCTATAGAAGTATCTATCTATCTATAGAAGTATCTATCTATAGAAGTATCTATCTATCTATAGAAGTATCTATCTATAGAAGTATCTATCTATCTATAGAAGTATCTATCTATAGAAGTATCTATCTATAGAAGTATCTATCTATAGAAGTATCTATCTATAGAAGTATCTATCTATAGAAGTATCTATCTATAGAAGTATCTATCTATAGAAGTATCTATCTATAGAAGTATCTATCTATCTATCTATAGAAGTATCTATCTATCTATCTATAGAAGTATCTATCTATCTATCTATAGAAGTATCTATCTATCTATAGAAGTATCTATCTATCTATCTATAGAAGTATCTATCTATCTATAGAAGTATCTATCTATCTATAGAAGTATCTATCTATCTATAGAAGTATCTATCTATCTATAGAAGTATCTATCTATAGAAGTATCTATCTATAGAAGTATCTATCTATAGAAGTATCTATCTATAAGTATCTATCTATCTATAAGTATCTATCTATCTATAAGTATCTATCTATCTAAAAGTATCCGTCTATCTAACTATCTATAGAATAACTTTATTATAACCTGTAAAGGTAACTTGTGGCTTGCATAAATATAATGTGCATGAATAAAATGTTTATCAGTTATGTAGTTTCTAAGAAAATGTAGTAAAAAATCTAGAAAAAACAGTCTGATAAAGATTTTATTCCTGGTACTAATGGTATCCACATTAAGTTCCTATGATATTTCTCTGTATAAACACATTATACAACTTATTTATGAAATTGTAGCTTTCCACAAGAAAGGGTGTTTTTGTTATAACCATTCAAAAATGGGGTTTCAGAAAGAAAAATCACAAATGAAAAAGAAACTTCAAGCAGATACAATATTGCGGAATTTCAACCTGTACCTCTCAAAGTTCGTCTACAAGAGTAATTGTACTAAATCTAAAGCATGTCCAATTGGAGGTCACAAGTTCAGAAACTGAATTTCATACGACATTGCCAAAACGAGTGCAAAAAAAGCCGAAACCTTGACTTTTGTCGTTTTGGCTACAAAAAGTATAGGAGATACTGATCTAAAATGTTGCAAACTTCCTATATAATGTAGCTTTGCCTCAGAAATTTTTAAGACAAATCCGAGATGACCAGCATAGATGGGAACATTTTCAGAAATTGTTGAATTGACATGGAATGACTCTATTCAGATTGAAGCTTATTTTTCACTGAATACAGCAAATATAAGAAATGCAAATAACCGCGATATCACGGAAATACTATAGGGTCATTCCGTGTCAAATCATCCAGATTTTGAAAAATTTTCCAGACTAATCTTGATATGATGCTAATTGCTTTTTTTTAAATTTCCTATGATATTTCTCTAAAGATTTAGGCAAAATGAATGCTTTTTTATACAGAGAAATATCATAGGAAATTCAAAAAAATAATCCGCACAATATCATGATTCGTCTTGGGAGCTATGGTTTATTAAATAAATCCTCTTTTTTTGCTATATTAGTTTTTCGACTGATTTTGTAGCTTAACCATGCAAATTAAACTGGGGATACGCTTGATTTGAGACCATTTTTAAGTTCCTTGGGATGGATATTGTCAGTGCAGCAACTTTCAGTCTTACACTAGCATTTATAGTGCAGCTATAAGCTGCCAAAGTTGCCCGAAAATGCATTGGCGAAAAAATTAATTAAATTTCAAAGAGCTGTAAAACGAAAACTAATTGAGATATAGACCTAATATTTGGCAGTTTTTCATACTATGGGTAGATAAGCACATATGAATTTAGCCAATTTGAACAAATGTATAGGGTCATTCCGTGTCAAATCATCCAAACATTCATTTGGTCTTGGTAAGGAAATAGGTACACACATGTTTTACACCATTTTGGAAATAGTTTTTCAGTCTTAACAAAACCTGGGTGGTTTCCATTTGAAATTAACATTTTTCTATGTATTATTACTCACCTCCTGAAGCTGTGGTCCGTGTCCTGACGTGAAGTCCTCGTCCGTGCCGTGAAGTCCATGTCCGTGAAGTCCTCGTCCGTGAAGTCCTCGTCCGTGAAGTCCTCGTCCGTGAAGTCCTCGTCCGCCATCCGTTAGCCTGAGCCAGGGGAAAAAAAGGTACGCAATAAAAATGGCCAACAACATACATCAAATACAACATACATTAAAACAGACAAAAACTATTCTAAAATCAGACTAAACATATAATTAACATTTCTACTTATTATATCTCCTATTCTACAATCCAACTTAAATTATGATTCCCTTATTAATTTACCCAATATTTTCGACTAAATGGTCCCCAGCGAACAAGACAGACCAGACAAAGTTAGCCTGACACTAGGGGGCCGCCCAGTGACCGACCAAAATCAACCAGCCCAGCAAGCGAACCAGTTTCCCGAACTCCTATCCAAATCTAATAATCCCCTTAAATCCCAATTACCCATTGAAACTATTACGAAACCCAAAATAGAAAAACTCCTCAATCCTGCTCCGCCTGTAGCCCTCCTGGTGGTCCTCGATCAACCTAAAACAAAACAAAAATGAAATGAAATCGTAACAAGGCACTACGAATAACAAGGCACTAATAACAAGGGCTTAGGGCTGTACACCTTTATCTTCAAAACGATATGATACGTATCACGATACAGTAAAACCGATACGATACGTATCATGATTCGTATCATTTAACTATGTCAGTCAGAACAAATTAAATATATTATAAACCCTATGATAAGCTAATATAATAAGAGAATATTGAATTTAATGAACCAGTCATTATTTTAACTTTAATTACATGCTCAAGGACTAACTCAAGTGACTAGACTCAGAGCACAATTTTACTCAAAACATCTGGGCATCACATGCGTCTTTCGTCCAAAACGCCGATCTGAATATTGTTTAGTGTACCGTTATTATTACATAATGGTTATCAATACCCGTATCATTGTCCTGGTACCGGTATTTAAACGGTATATCAAGAACCGGTGTAGGCCTACAGGTTACAAGGCACTACACTAAGCGACAGTGAAATTCGCCACGACAATGTGATTCGCCACTCGTAATAAAGTGCAATAAACTATTAGATGGCTGTTGGGGTGACAGAGTGTCAGGACTACAGTTAGTTTTAACAAATCATGAACTTGCAAGGTGTATAATTGAGTATAAGGGGGGTGGCGCACCTCGTTGTCGTGGCGAATTTCACTGTCGGCGAGTGTAACGAATAACAAGGCACTAACGAATGACGAAAACTAATGAACAAACGAAAAAACATAACAACTTACCAAGTTCCAGGGCAGCAAATCCTCGACTGACGGTTTCCTGAGCTCTCAGCTGAATGTATAGACATTCCCATCTCAGCGCGCGCAAGGACGATCACGTGATACGCGCTGCCTTTGGCGCCCTTGCAGTAGCGTAACCAAGGATGAAGTCGGAGGGGTTTCGAAATTATAGCCTGCTTAGATGTATGGTAAACCCTCCATCCCTATTATGATCGCTCCAGTCTACGCCCCTGCAACATTCAAAATGCCCGATATTTTCAATCTTAACGTGTGTTATGGATATCATGGATTTATTGCGTACCAGTTGATCGAATTTCAGGAACTGATGCAGAATGTTTACAGGTGGGAAAAAGTTCGTTTTAATATCTTGTTTAGTGGTGTTTTATTCATAGAGGATGGGTCCCGGGCCGCCATGATTTTCATAGTTGATAGCTGAAGTCTAAGGCAAAAATACGAGCTTTTCTAACGTGCGCAAATCTTTACAAGTGATATATATATCTTACATTTAGTTGTAGGTAGAGGTGAATTGCTTAAATAAAAGGGAAATCAGACAATATATCTGATTTTAATGTGCCCTAAAAAGATTGTTTTCAAACATGTAACGGGTGTCCGCTCAATAATTTGCCAAAAATGTGCAATTATTCTTATATTGTTTGTAGTTAAACAATAATTGTCTCATGTCTTGGCTGCATGAATTACAAAAAACTATTGCGTGGATCCGGCAAACAATTTTCGTCTGAAATACAACTGTCATAATTTATATCAATCATGGTTTTCAAACGTATAGGCCTATATCTACATTTAAATTTCCCAATCACCGTCACTTAACTTATTTAGGTAACAGTTTTCAGAGTCTAATACAGTTATGAATTTAAGAATATATTTTTCTAAAGTGTTATGATGCCATTTATTGTAAATTCGGGCCATATAATTTCATCTTCTTTCGTACATGAACGTATTCACGTTGCACCTGTTTTGCTTGCAAGCGTTATAATATTGCGAATTTCGTTAATAATATTGTGATAATTTGGATGAGTTTATTTCTAACTTGGTCATTAGAAGTAGGGTAAAGTTGGGAAATGTGGGCATACGTAATTAGGGAAAAGGCATCATTCCATTTGTTTGATTTTCTATAAGGGCATATGATATGTATATATATATATCCATAATATTTTTGTTACAAAAAAACTGCCCATATTAAACCACAGTGTTGATTTTATGGGCACCTCATACTCAAAATATGAGCACTGCAATGCCCACATTAAACTATACTAATTTCAACTATAAATGCCATTTAATATAAGCTAGATAAATGTTTAATATGAGCACACTTTATTAATTCAGTTTCTTGCATGTCCAATGAATTAATGTACCTTAAAAGAGTTTGTAGTTATTATATTCAGCAGACAAAACTAGCTTTTAAGACAAAAAGCAGCATACGCTAATTTGGTGTAGACATATCAACCTGGTGTTATTTTTTTTTTCATAACAAATACTCTTTTCTTTGATTCTCACTCATTTGCAAGTTATGTCAGCAATTCTCAGAGCAGCCTAAATTGTAACATTTTTAGGTGTGTGCGATATATAGTTTATTCTCTGGTCTGTTTGGGTTTCTAAGCTGTTCAATTTCAGTTATAATCGCAAAATGTGCTTAAAGTAGTTACGTACCGTCGTCCATAGGACTAATATTTTAGATATATATGAATGTCCACATGTATGTCTTTTGGTCTTGTTTACATACAGTGTATATGTCATAGAGAAGCACAAAATAGATATAAATGTTACTAAAAAGTCACAGCCCAACATGCTAACTCATAGAAACCCCTGTACAATTAATTTGAATTTTCCTATCTTTGCAATGATATTTTTTTTGCTACTTTGTCATGAGTATAGCCAATAATTATGACCACAAAGAAGCATCATAAATTACAATGGAGAATATTGCACACTCCAAGTTATTTCTGTCCAAATAGTTTTTATCAGAAAGTTGGGATTTGAATTGTGGTGAACATTTCTGTCTTTTTTGTGCTGTTCCATGCCATTTGTGAAAAAAACAGGTGGACATTTATTTTGATATAATATGATATATGATATGTATTAATATTCTGTTGCTGTCTGCATAACATTGAAGACTCGTGGGGATTTTTTTTTGTTTTTTTTTTACATATGGGCAAATAGCACTAATAATAGTATTTTCTTTGGTTTAGCACAATGGATAAATAATGATAGCAAATGCACTTAAGAACAAACTTGATGAAAATGCACTCAGTTCAAAGGCAAACTTGATGATTAAGTCAAGGAACTTATGCTTTAAGGGATTAACCCTGTATTAGGGCTTTATTACAAAGGCTTGAATCAACAAAACAGGAAACTGAACTGTGAACTGCAGCTCAGCAATACCACAGGAATTGAACTGTGAACAACAGCTCAGGAATTTAATCTGCTAAAACTAGCCACTTTTGTATGCACCAGTGAACAAATAAGAAACTGAAGACTTTTTGTTTTCTGCAGGATCCTCGTTATAGTGTTAAATAAAAACAAAACAAACATAGGCTGCTTTAGCAGCATATACCCTCGGCAAATTTGAGAAAATAAAACAATGGTTAATGACCTAAGTGTAAAATATGACAATAGCTCTGAGACTTATTTATGGTAGCCCAAAATGTGAAATATATTTCAATACAATTTTGGAATACACTAATCAATTGGATAAACGGTTATCACTAATTAGTGAAGTGCTTATAAATAATAGGAGAATGAGCGAGTTATATTTTTTTGCCTGTTACTTAGGTGTTTTTTTTTGTTTAAGTTAAGCACAGGGTTGTTGATAAGAAAAATAGCTAAACTATGGTTTTACCATTACTGGAAAACTAGCTTTTTACTGACAAAGCAGTTAAACATTGTGAATTGGACTTCATTTTCCAGGCATTACATGAATCAAGTGTTGTAATTATGGTGAAGCTCCAAGCTGTATTACCCATTTGGCATCGGGGGTACTGATTTGGGAAAATAACCATATGATTAGGGCAAAACTGTTCTATAAAAAGTGGTCATTTCCAGCTGCCAATTTTTAAACATGAATGAAATTTTGCTGCCCCATCTGTGAAAAACTTAATACAGCTAGTAAGGTCACTATATTTTTATTACTGGGTTTATACTTGCTAAATACTTGGATGATGAAATCCAAAGTTAACCATGTTTTGACTATATTTTTCCCCTCAAGCTCCCTATGTCATTATAACTGATTAGTGCAAATTTATTTTCACAGAAGGGTGTTGATAATTTCTTGCAAGGATAGTACCTATTTTATTCAGTGACATGATTCTTCCAAGTCAGTTAGGCCAAATCAGTCATTTATATATATATATATATATATAATAAGCATGTTAATAAATAGATGCATAATTATTTCATTGGAGTTGATGCGTAATAATGCACAGTTATTATGAGATCTTGACCATTTAAAGTTGTGAAGTTTATAGTACACCATATAACAAAGACTTTAATATTAGTGCATATGAATTATATCTTTTGATACGTAATACAGCAAACTCTATGATTACATGAAAGAAAAGTGGTTTTTCACAACAAGGTCACTGCAACAAGGGTGTATAATCACCCTCTCCGTGCCACAGTGAGGTATGTGACGCTCATTTAGGGGGGTGATTTCACTGATTTGTGGTAATAAAAGGGGTGATAAACAAGATAGTGTGAAATTTCACAGATCTTTTAAACATCATCTGAGACACTGACTGAACCTTTGAACGTAAAGCAAGGTCCTACACCCTCCCCACAATTACAAATGGTCAACCTGGGTCACAGCTGACCAATGGCCATTCAACCTGCACGTTCGGTTCACTCCAGTGGTCAGTGGCATCCATCTTATTGCATAGCACCCAGACATTAGTCGAGCCTTTTTTTTTCCACAGCAAACATAGTTAGTTTCATTAAAAACGGTCCGTCAAATTGAACCTAGACAAAGCTAGACAATTACAAACCCAGATGTAAAAGTACAAATAATATATTAGATAAATTTCTTGCATTTACCAAGGTTTATATTTTTTCAGTGGTGGGTGTAAGCTGACTATAAGCCGACTGAAAGCCGACTATAAGCTAGGAGTAGACAGAAGTAGCTGGCTTTAGCCAGTTATAGATACAGCCAGAAATAGGTTGCTACAGCTTTCTAGAGTCGACCATATTTTATGAAACTAACTGTACCTGATGAGTACAATTCATAACAGAATGGTAATATGGGTTAAATTCCGGTATACATGTATTGTATGACTTATAGTCTGTCGTCTTTCTAGTTCATTCTTCGCCATTTAATTGCCAGTTTTACTTGTGAAGGCCAATCCAGCCACTGAAGCAAGAGAACCACCCAGAAAGATAGCTCGGAGGGATGAATTTGATGATGAAGATGCCAACTACGGTATCCAGGATGAGTTGGCCTTGTACATGGCTGCTCCAGAGCCCTCTGAGGATCAAGGTAATTAATTTATTAAACTAATGAATAAAATATCATGAGTACATGGTGACTAAGTCACGTTCTGGTGATACTGGTGCACTAGCCCCAGAACTTTCAAGACTGGGAATCATTAAAATGTAGATATTGGTATGAATTACAATGTACACTTGTCAAATTTTCTTTTTTCAGACGTCCTCGCCTGGTGGCAGGCGAATGAGCAAGTGTTCCCTGGACTTGCAAAAATGGCGTGTAACTGCATTCGAGTTTCAGAGAACATTCAGCATTGCTGGTCAAATCATCTCGGAGAGAAGAAGTAACCCAAAACCTGACTGAGTAGACATTTTGATCGTGAATAGCTTCTTGAGACGGACTGTGAATGATATTTGATCATATGCATTACAGCTTTTTACTTGAATATGCAACATATTGTTTATTACGTATCAATATATCCTAAATTTAATTAAATGTGTTGTTTAACTATTTCTAAAGAACTCTTCATGCCGGATAGTGCGGGACAGGGACTGCTGGGCGGGCTGGTATTAGGGATCTTGCAGGGCAGGGCGGGTGCACACTGAAAACTCAAGCTGCGGGGCAGGTGCAGGGTTGTATAAGTGTGCAGGAAAGGGCGGGCTGCAGTTCAATGTCAAGAAATTTGGGGCGGGTGCTGACTCAAAATTCTGACCCGCACCTTGGGCTCAACAGTGATCGTGTCTGGTGCTCCCACATTAGCGAGCGTTGCCTATTCTAAAAGCACCAATCAGAGTGCAGCAATTGTTATTAAATACAATGATTACAGGGCATTGAATCAGTCAGGCTTTAGACTTCGTAGTGTGCAGAATCCAGGCCATCTCTCCATTTCCTAGACTGGAAAACCATCATGCAGGATGTGGCATAGATTATTTGGTAAATTTCAAGGACAATTCATTGGAAGAAAGGAAGATCCTGAACAAACAATAAAAGAGGTTGCAGCAGCATTACAAAAGTTTTTTAAAAAGGGGGCAAACAATAAACTGGAAAGCGTGGAAAGTAGGAGTAAGAAATCAGTCAGAATTCCACTGTGAGCTGGAGACACCAAATTGTAAGTGCTGTTGTTTTATTGGCTATTTGAAGGCATTATTTGACTGTAATAGAAATGAATAACTCCATCTGTCCAGGGCAATAGTGCAACTGCTTAAGTCATATGCAGAAAGCATAAGAAAAAAAAAATAGAGCTTATCGGCGCTGAATCCAGAAGGGGGTGTTACTCTTGTATTGATTACTGATAGTACCAACTGGACCCTCCCTTTAATTGCAAATAGTTAAATATGAAATAACTCAGTAAAAGCAATTGAAAAGGTTTTACTTTCATATTTTATTGTATTTTATATTAATATATAGGTAAATTCGCTCATGCATGTCAGGATGAGTCAATGGCCCATAGAAGACTAGTACACACATAATGTGAAAGGCATCTGCATTTGACAGGTCCCTCTTTGACAGGTTAAGGCTGGACATCGTTCGATCCTTAACGATTCAATATTATCGCAATAAATTTCTAACGATACATGATATTTAATTATCACTGTGAAGGAGAACTACAGTATAACTGAGCACACTCTGGAACTGTGTGTTCCAATGAGAGAGGAAGAAATGAAACTGATTGTTTTTGTTGAGAGAATAAAAAGAAAAACATTTACATGATAATAGTAATTGGGAGTGCCCAATTATCAAAAGACTTCATTGAATTCAATTAGTGTAACCTGGATACCCAAGTGTCAATCAGTTTGTAGTCATATGATTTGAATATATGTGTCTTGTTTGATTTCTTTTGCTTACTAATTTGCATTGTTCATTTTTCTATCCTTATTTTTTCTTTCTTTCTTTTCTTACTTTTCCTTAAATTGGATTTGTCCTTATTCTTATCTTAATATAAATTTTTTCTTTTCATGATATTTTTTTGTTTAGAAATATATTACATTGTATTGATAAAGGCATATACCCCACCCCCCAATGGGGGTCAGCCTGCAATTTTTTTGGCCTATATATATTTGTGAATTGTAAGAATGATATTGTTATTATAACGGCTAATAAATGAATCTGAATCAACACTACATGTAATTTGGATAGACACCTAGTTATCCCAGCTTAGCTTTTGAAAATAATTGATCCCTGGCCGCGAGTCAACCCAGTGGGCACCTGGGGTGCGCAGTATCACTGGGTTGAGTATTTCTCAAGTCAGCTCAAAAACGGCCTCTAACGTAGAAAACTAGGTTGGAATAAGTCAATAACACACTAAAGTGCTTCAGAATCATTTTTCCTTGCATGAAAAAGTCTTGAAAAGTTCAACACATCGCCCAAAAGTCAACCGGAAGTTGTCGGCAAAATGTAAACAAAGCTGCAGGAGCTGGGCTGGCAAGCGAGCAAGTGCCGGTAGGTGAAATGACGAACGCTCTGGGCCCCGTACGCCTTAATTTTAAGCATATTATAGCAAACTATATCTTTCTCAAAAAACGAGCCGAAGAATGTTGCTCAATGCATTTTAAAGTATACTGAGCCCTATGTGTCACTGGGTCATTCCGTGTCAAATCATCCAGATTTGGAAAATTTTCCAGGTGACCCCCCCAGAATTCCCTGAAAAAATTCACATGTGCTTGTCTACCTATAGTTGGAAAAACTGCCAAATATTAGGTCTATATCTCAATTAGTTTTCGTTTTACAGCCCTTTGAAATTTAATTAATTTTTTAAGTTTTTTCGCCAATGCATTTTCGGGCAACTTTGACAGCTAATAACTGCACTCTAAATGCTAGTGTAAGGCTACAATTTGCTGCACTGACTATATCTATCCTAAGGAATTCGAAAATGGTCTCAAATCAAATGTATCTCCAGTTTATTTTGCATGGTTGGGCTACAAAATCAGTCGAAAAACCAATATAATAAAAAACGAGGCTTTATTTAATAAGCCATAGCTCCAAGACTAATCATGATATAGTGCTGATTTCTTTTTTTTAATTTCCTATGATATTTCTCTGTATAAAAAAAAACATTCATTTTGCTTAAATCTTTAGTAGATCTCCTGTAATAAATATAATTGTATGTGGGTTTTTTCGATTTTGCAAAAAATCGCCATAGTTTGCATCACTGTTTGACCATGTCACCAGTTATTCACCTCTTTCAAATTTTTACCATGTATTCTTACACATTTGAACATAATCTAAAGATTTAGATTTAAGCAAAATGAATGTTTTTTTATACAGAGATTACCACTGAGGCTATTCATTTGAAAATTTTCCTGAATGTTCCACTCTCTCACATCTCATCCTCTGAAAATATCCTGAAGGCTTGCTTGGCAACCTTCTGGATAAAAACAGAATATGGTGGCCAATTTCCTGTCAAAACTTTTTCCCCCACTGGCAAAGGTCGCAGTGGAGCTGAACATCTTATAAAATAAGAAGAAGAGGGCGACCACAGACTGTGGCACGGAGTTCGTCAAACAACTTACAAGAAAAGATTAAAACTTGATAATTTGACATAAAACAGCATTTATTCACTTTTGCCACCTGCTATAGATAATACATTCACTTGGATATGAATTCATAAGTGTGTACCCACTTACAAATCAAATAGTATAGAACTCTCACTAACATCTTAATATCTCAAATCTATAACCATATACTATCAAAAGCAGAAACAGCAGCTTTTGAAAAACTTTTTTCCCCGCCAAAATTAACTCTATGATATCATTCCAACAATTAACATTCAATGCAACAGAAAATTTCTGTCACTGTGAACTGCCATTCAGACACCGAATACTTTCTAATTCATTCACAATATGTGGGGGGGGGGGGGGGGGGGGGGAAATATATAAACACCACACGGCAAAACCCTCAGCCGAGCTGACACGCAGCTGGTATTACCTTCACAAATTACCACAAATGGTAATAAATAAACCTCCCGTCATTTCAAAAAATTCCAACACTTTGGTTATTGGACATTCAGTTTCATGATTCTTAATAATTGTAATATCAGCACAGATTTTGTTTAAAATTTTCACATTGTAACATCTCGTACAAAAAGTGTCATGGGTCATTCCATGCCAAATCAACCAGGTGACCCCCTCAGAAAAGTCTGGAAAAAAAATCATTGTTACTCTCAGACCAGCCACATGGACAATACCAAAATTTCAGGTTGATATGTGCAATACTTTTTCAGATACAGCCCTTTAAAATTCACACTATTTTCTTTACCATGTGCATTTGGAGCACTACTATAATGCCACCAATTGAATTTTCAGGTTCAGGTAGCCCTAGTCTGAAAGTATGAGCCATGTAGCTACAATAGTTCATAAGATACAACTCACTAAACCTTGATGAAAAGGAACGTTTCAAAAAGTAAAGAAAATATTGTGAATTTTAAAGGGCTGTATATCAAAAAGTATTGCACATATCAACCTGAAATTTTTTGGGGGGGGGTCACCTGGGGCATTTTCCAAAGTTTGGTTGATTTGGCATGGAATGACCCTCATACATGTGTATATAACTCTTTAACAATTTTGCACCCAGTCTTTCATGGTATCTTTAACTGCAGTATATTTTCTGGCATGAAAATTACAACAAATCTCCCAGTGATTACACATTGACAATGCAACCAAAATTCAGCTTCAGAACCCATTTTCATACATTTTACACAAATCCTTTAAATATATTGAAATTTCCATTGAGTCCATCATTCTAAAAATCATCATCATAAATTCTAAATAAGTACCAAAATTTTTCTGATAAATAATACAAAAATAAATCATGAAATTAGCATGGAAGAGCTACACATACGATGCACTGCAGTGATATTTTGTGTACTTCATTGAATGTAGAAAACGGCAAATGCATCAAAACTTTTCTAAATTTTTTTGTAACAATGACTCAGACCTGCTGGCATGCACGTATTTATTAAAATAAATCTTTAAATGCATAATTCATATAAATTAATTTGAGCAGCAATTCTGTTTAAATATTTATTAATTCAAGCGAAATAACTTAGGTAAATAGATACCACCCACACTAAATAATATATTACGAGGCTTATAAGGTAGAATAAAGAGAAATACCAGAGTCAGAAGGTAAATTCTTTTGTACACATTCAAGTAATGCACAGATTATTACGCTTGTACTAGTTGTGTAGTCAATCAGAGGGGAGCCCTTGAAAATTCCCAATGAGATCCTTGACAAATACTAGTGTGTCTGATTCACACTTCCTTTCGGTGGAGTGTTAAACAAATGAGAGTTTATTTACCTTCGAATACTGTTTATAAACTTAACATCAATTTTATTATTGATTACATTCAAGCAATTCTGCGCCATTCAGATGATGCCTCCAAATTAAAATAGACTTGATTATCTTTTACACAAAGAGTATTCCGTTTCTTTAGATGGACACATTTCCATCATTCTGGTATTTTTCATTACCCATAAATTACGAGATATGAGAAAATTCAAACTCCAAACATATACAATTCAGATCTGGAGTACTGAAGCTTAGTTTGAACTGAATTACAACTAACATTACTAAATCTATGGGACCATAAATATTTGACAATACCTGACAATAGCATTGTAATTTTTTCTGTTAAAAAATTCAACAAATTTAGGTATGAAATTGCACAGATTTACATGGCGCAGCCACAAAGCAGAAGATATAATAACTTAAAAACATCGTAAAAAAATTCTTAAAGCAACGTAAGCAACTCTAAATCACAGATCATACAAAATAGATTCGTTCTCAGCATAAAAACTCTGACACGCACAACAGATTGATTCACTTCATAACAGAAGCTGATGGATCATTCAACGGCCCAAGAAGAAAAAGTTTACTCCTGGTATCTTGTGATCAGATCACCATTTTCAGATCCAATTAAATCATGATTAATATCCTTATCATTGAAAATGATCTTTTCCATATCACATGACAATTTCCTTGTACTCAATTCGCTCGTTTTGTTCAGTATGTTAAATACAAGATATACTTCTCACAATTATAACTTAAGAGTTGAACTTAAAGTGATACAGAATTTTGATCTAGTCATAGTTTATATAGTTCCTTAAACTAAAATGATTGAATACTGATAACACCAGTTCAACTTGGTGATATGTGCGAAAAATGTTAAAAATGCCAAACAATAAAAAAGATGATTTTCCCAAAGTTCCCGACATTTCATTACTAAACTTGTTTTAAAAAAATGTACGTCTGAGCGATGAAGCAGTGGACTAAATTCAGTCATCAGGTTCTGTGGTAACAGTGTGATTAGATTATAAAAATGTTGTAAAAATTTCCAAAATATAATAAAAATCAGACTAGCATGTTCATCAGAAGTGACAGGACACCAGAGTACACCCTCCTTTCTTGGGCTGTAACCAGAATTGTTCAAATAATAAACATAGTCACATAGTGAGCAGCGCAACCCTCAGCATAACTTGAGGGCAAAAAATATCTAGTTCATGCCATAAGAAAGTTCTCCCGCAATTGGGTATAAAATTATATATTCACTGTGGACCCATAAGAGTTCTTTAGGAGCACCTGATAGTATTAAGGTCTGAATTGACCGTTCTATAATTAATTAGATTTTGACAGTTTGTTATACAAACACAGCGTCATCATCCTCCTCGTGATCATCTTTGTTACTGGAACTTTTTCGCGTTTCTTTTCCATCACCATTCTTCCCACCTCCCTTTGACTTTTCCGGCTTTCCGCTGCTGCTGCTGCTTCCGTGGCTCCCATGGTTACCGTGGCTACCATGACGAGAAGTGCTAGCACTTTGGTCGTCATGGTAACTGGGGAACATGTGGGAGTCCTCGTCGCCAAGGCGAGCAGTCAGTTTGTGTAGACTTCGGAGAACAGCGTCTAAGCGCGGGCCAGGGTCGTTATCGTCCATGGTGACATGAAAACGGCGAGGGTATGATGAAGATGAGGGCTGAGGTGACCTCGGCGGTCGTGAAGACGGCATTGAAGTCATGGATTGCGTCATGGAGGCCGCCTCCCTTGCATCACCCCAGCTGGTTGACCTTTTGTTGGTGTTAGCCACACCGATCTGCAGTAAGTCAGGTGTGGACCTCCCACCGACCCCTGTGCCTCCAGTGCCTGCAGGATAATCTGTGTATGACTCAAAGCCGGAATAAGAACGTCTGTCACGAGGTCCTCTTCCCGCTGCGCCGCAAGCGAGCGGACAAGTGTCCTGTCGGGGGCTGCGAGAGAAAGGCGATGCTAACGGACACTTCTCCTTGGGACTTCTAGAGGCAATTCCTAGTGTACAATAAGGATTCGTTTCTGACTGGATATAGTGACGACTTGTGCTGCACAGTGGCGTGTAAGGCTCTCGTGGAGTGTTTGAAGCGGGGCAATGAAAGGGAGATCCGCGGCCGGAGGGGACGGTTGATTGCTCTAACCAAATGTCACCTGGCTTTCGACCGATCCCTGATGGAGTCAGAAACTGTTTCTTTACTTCTCCGTACTGTTCACACCTTTCTCCTTCTTCCTCTTGTCCTTTCGTGTACATCTGACTAAAGTCTTTTTTCTCAAACTCTTTTGTCTTATCTTTATCATTTGCCAGAATATTAGCAACGGAAATATCTTTGATGAGACCAAACGTATTTGGAACGTGCAAACTCTCTGGATCATGTGACCTATTAAGTCCACTCTGATTGGATCCTCCGCAAGCTCCTGGCTCCGACTGGAGGGGCATTTCAGAATTAACCTCTCGCTGTAAGTCCTCCACGCTTTTGTTGGGCACTCGAGTGACTATTGTGGAATATTCCTTGGAGTGGGTCACTTGGGAGTCAGAGTCACCTCCCGAGGAAGAACTGGGTCCCCCCTCCCCACTCTCACTCGCACATCCACTGTCTTTCAATGACAACTCGATGGCCATTCTGAGGTCCCTTTCCTCATCTGAAAGAATAAAGAAACCAATTAATTTCAGTTGAAATCAGTGCAGTGGAAGCACATAAACTCGTGGAATCATTACAGTGGCTTTAACGACCTGGCGATAATTCCAGAACAATTCTACTGGATTTATAACAGCCCTTCTTAAATTTGTGGTGGACTTACTATAGGATGACCATAATAGCACTGGTCCACTACTGTTTCAATAAAACTGGACAGCAATTTAAGCCAGAAAGGGAGCTTTAACTTCCAGCTCATATTATATGTTAATCTATACATAGAACTACCCCAACTAAAGACCAAGTAGGTCTCACTAACATGATCAAATTGCAGTTCATCTATTAGGAACTCATTGGAATAGATGGTTTTATTAGACACGAGAGTACCCACCCTGATAAGTAAGACGAGAGAGCTCAATCGCTCTCTGGAGATCACGGTCAAACTCTCCCCCTTTGGAACGTTTGTGCTCACTAGCACCACCTCCTGAGGAAGAACGAGGTCGATGAGCACGCCCTTTTGGGGGATCCTGCAGAATTAACGGGGCTAATTGTACGTCCTCAATTGGGTCGGGGTTGGGACTAGTTCCACCCCCTGGACTTACACCTCGAGGACTCCTACCAGCTGAAAGGTGAGGAAATACGCCTTAATCACATTGCCACCATTTTGTAAAGCATAGTCTCATATTCATTAGACACCTAACATTAAACACTAGAAAATTATCAGTAGATACATATAGTGTATTTTTTTATGTCTTTGTACCGCTATACTGTATACACATCAGGACTTGTACAAAAAAAGCCGAAGATCTTAGAAATAAAAGAAAAATTCATCATACCAGGGCTCCAACCACCTGGGCTGCGACCAGGGCTTCTGGCTGGGGTTCGTGGACTGTGCGAACTGGAAAGAACAAAAGAGAAAGCACTTTCAACCACTGGGGCAATATGCAGTTATGGGATCTTGTAATTAACACAGGCAGACGGTCCAAACATTGTTTGTTGACGTCATCTGAATGTGACGTCATCAACTGCACTCAATGACCTGATTGCATGATTAAGCCATTATGTTATTAAGGTACAGCCCATTACAATTACCTACTTTTAAAAAACTACCACAGACTAAATATTCGACTAAGTTAGAAGATAGTCTCATTTGACTGCTGGAACAGTTGTGACTTCAAGAGAACATAGCAGCAAGTACAAAAGACTCTGCCACAAGAGCAATTTCTAAAATACTAATGCCTGATTTTGTAAACTAGACCTGACAGCTCTCATAACGGAGAAAGTGAGGAGGCTAAAGAATGCACAAGGGATATGCAGCTCCCTTGTGTATCAATCCAAATCGCGGCATTTCCCGCCACTTTAGCCAGCGGGTTGCATATTGGGTCAAGAAATGCAAATAAAGTATCATACTGTATACACATCATGAACATCGAACATTCGTGAAATTGAAGTGATTATGAGCAATATTGAGAAATTTGTACTGGAGAAGTCTTTAAAAGCTTCCCAGTTTGGGGACGACACTGTGACACCACAGAGTGGATGCTAAATTAACCTTTCACATTGTACAACAATTAATGCGGACTGGCTTTTTTCATTAAAGCCTCATTGCTGAGAAAACTTGAGAATTTAAGCTCAGCTTGTCCATCATTAGAGAGAGTATCTGCAATAATGGAGAACTGACAGAGTCAGTTTCTCCGTTAAAAAGTTACTATATCATTCACTGTACAATAAAAGACATACCTGTCACCATTGCCAGGCCGCAACTGACCCATCTCTCGGAGAAATTGCAGACGAGACATTTCTAAGGCTCGGAGAAGTTCCAACTCATACTCATTGAAGTAGTCGGCAGGCAGGTTGCTCACTTCTGGAACATTAACATTATTAACATGAAAGGCCTTCACTTTAAAAATATATATTGATAACACAGTAATTTGACAATATACATTTCGGATGATTGGTTTTCTAGCATTCAGATTTTTATAATCTATGCATGTATACGAGACAAAATTCCATAGAACTGAAGATTAGTTTAATAAATTGACATGGTCCTTCTTATTTCTTGAGATTGAAACAAACCATACCTGAACATAGCCACCTCACTACTATTGTATTGGCTAGAGATCTTTTGTTTCGAGTAACCTAGCTAAACCAAAACTAATTTGGCCCATAAGCTTCATTGGTTATCATACAGCATTCATCTGTATTTAGCATGTGATAATGATGCAACTGTAGATGTAAATTCTGTAACCCACCTTCGTTTCTGTCCAACTGGTCAGATCGCATGCACTTGATACTGCAATGGTCATGGAACTCTCCCGTACGAGGATTCTGTGCTCTGGGGCGATCGCATTCTCTTCTAATACAGGTAGCTTGTAAATAAACAATCAAAACTTTTAATGAACCATTTATTTTCAACTTATGTTATATAGGACCTTTGCAGCACACATATTCAGTTATGACTTTCTTATTTCGCACAAGTAGTTGAGAATCAGATTCCAGTGTGAACTTATTTGCTTGAAAATATAATTTTCAAAATTTTTGTATGATGCCCTCTCGTACCAAAGGCATGCACGCCAATAGACCAAAGAATCATTCTCACTATGGTCCCACACTACACTATTACGAATCAACGAAACACACCGACACCTCTTGGGTATTCTGGAGTTTCTGCATCCGAATCTTCACTGTCATCAGGCCAGTCTAAGACGGCAGCTAGGTTGGTATGGCGACCAGAAGGGTCTTTGACCCATGTGTTGCCGGGCGCCAGCTCCTGAAGAGAGGCTAAAAGGGCTTTCTTGAGGTCCTCCTGAAAAATTGTTGAAAGAATCAAGATTAGTATCTTTGTAATATGTCATGGGAACAAACAAAAATTATGAATTAGTTTTTAACTGTTTCCTTTGTTGAAATCATAGTTTAGCTGCTGGTGGGATTCATTTCAAACTGATGTACATATTGGATCGAGAACCACTTGTCTTTGGCAGATTTCATAACTCAGTGTCCCGGCCTGCCACTATTGATTTTACAGAGAACTAAACTAAAGCCAACATTCAAAGTGTAGTCAATTTATAAAGAGTTTCTGGTGCTTCTTGAGGTAGGTCTTGAGTGTTCTGCTGTCAGGATCCGAGTGAGCGAAACAGTCTGTAGAAAGAGCTATCAACGCAGAGAATCACGCTGGTGTTGCTCTCGCGTGCATATTTACCACATTCTTCCTTTTATTTTTTTTTGGCAGCTGGCCGTGTGGTAAATAGGAAAACTGTCTGATGGTAACACAATGACATTACTTCCTGGCTAGCCTCTTCGCAAGCCGGAGCTTCAGACCACACTGGGTGGTGAAACAACATAATCCTGGTGACGGTGACCTCGTCTTAGTATGGAGGCGATTAACATGGCAAACATTATAGGATGGCATAATTTCCATCTATATATATATATATATGCTGTGGTGCAAACAAATCTTTTCATGGCGATTCCCAGAAGGAACCGAAAAAAGGTAAAATGAAGGCCCTGCCGGTATCAATTTGAAGGTTGCAAAAGACATTATCTGGCATACACTTCAATTACTTCCTGAATTATATGCAGCAGATATTACCATGTACTACATATATACATCACATACGACAATAGTACCTTGAGAGCCACATCGATGCAGACATATGATAGATATACTATATTTTAGCTAATCTCCAGAGCAGTAAGATGTACATGACCTTAGTTAGGCCTACATTAGATGTGACATTTTCCACGACAATTGGATGGCAATGGAGTGCAATGCTAATAAGCATGCCCATCTCATCACTTATGCCAAGTAACTGCATAGAAAGTAGACACATGGCAGCAGACTCTTGCAAGACAATCGTCCTTGGCTTAGCAATTCCAATCTAATTGCTCATCCGGTAATCGCCATGCTGCGGCGTCATGAACTGATGACATTTGCTGTCGATCTGGATTGGTTCATCTTTAGTGTGTGCTGAGTAGCTTGATGTACAGGTAGCTCAACATGATCCATGTCCTGTCAAGGTCAACATAGTGCTTACAGTTGTCTCGAGTAGAAGTTCCCTTTGACAACTTTTCATCGGCGCATGGAAGTTTAGGCAGCTCAAGAGGAGCATCTGTACTAGCATCATGAAATTCCCCAGAGAACGTTTGGATTTCAGCTGCAAACTGCGTTGGAGTCTCATGGCCAAAATGATGAGCAGATCCGGTGTCAACTTGGCAACCAGTAGTAGGTAACTCTTGGGGACACATGACCATTCGAGATACGGTTCATCTAGATACGGTTCATCCACACAGGGTCCCTTGTTTTGTCCATCCTACCAAAATTCCTTTCCAGAGATGGCACACCAACTGCATCTGCAACAGTTGTGGCCACGGAATGACAATAAAGGTCACCAAACAAGTAATGCTGATGAGCTGTTTTGGTGAAATCTTTGGACCAGCAGTGTAGAAACTGGCAGGTGCAGAAGTCACATCCGCTGGGGTCATGAATGATGTCTTCAGATAAAGTTGAGAGTTCCTTAGTTGACATTGCTCAGAGACCATAGTACTGGACGGCTGTGAATGCAATCCACCTCTATCAACAGCTGTGGTTGTGCAGTCCTCAGTACTGGAAGTAGTACAGTAGGATCATAAGTAGCAGACAGGTCACTGAACTTTGTCCAGGCAGGAACCACAGGTGAGATGAGCGGTGGCACCATAGCAGCTGTCCTGGTGTCGCTTGCATAGCTGATATTGAAATTTAAGACACATGAGAGAAATTCATCAATGGTGCAGGTTCAGCGATTCAACTCCTGTTCTGGCTGGTTCATCCAGCCTGCCAGCAGGAAGCTGTCCTTCACAAGTGGCGACCAATACGTTGGTGCCCATGGTAACTGAGGTTGGATTGGAGCTAGCAGATGACATTATAAACTGACTTGCAGGCAGAGATGTCACAGCTTGGAATAGCCCAAACAGACTGCTTTTGGGTCGCGTTAGTGATGGCTTATGCTTCGCAAGCCAGTTCCTTGGAATCAAGCTTAGGAATAGCTACCTCACAGCAGACTCTCTCTTGCCCCACCAGGCCATGTACAGCAGGCTTTGCAATAGAAGCAAGATGAGGTGCGCTCCAAAGGGTACAGCCGTAGGACCACACCTGGAGGCCCAACTTTACTGTCCTTGTAGTCCATTGCGCACATTGACCCTTGTTCAGCTCTGTGGACTGATCATTGATGATCACTGCAAACTGCAGACCTGGCAGTGGAGTCATCTGCAGAACATCTATGGCTCCATGATGCGTCATTTACTCGTGAGGTCCGGTTGGGTTTGACGTCAGATATATATGGTGCTTGTGGAGGTTGGAGAGGTGCCCGCACATTGACCTTCCTGGTTGTTTCCATTGGCTCAATGGGGGCTATAGTCCCCCCAACATTCTCTGCTGAGGATAGGCAGCTGATAGCAGGTGATGACTTGGTAAAAGAACTGGCAGGACAGCTAGGTCGGCTCTCACGTCTGCTTGCTGAACGCCGCCGGGCTGCCAGTTGCTCCAACAACTTATCAATCTGCTCACACTGCTCACGTTTAAAGACAAATGCGGGTATCATCAGTGCCACACTGTGTAGATCGTCACAAACACAAGTGTGCCCTCTTGTGAGAATTACGAAAAGCGCCGTTGCAATGGTTTCTTGCAGCATTTCAGTATAATCTTTCACTTTCAAGCAGGGACAAAAACACAGATGGCACTCCAGTTATTTTGGGGGTTAAGTTCCAGAACTAGCACATATAGTCTACTTTTATGTTTTATTTATGAAAATAAGTGTTATACCCAGTAAAAAATGTCCCATATATCATTTATATGCAAGAACTAACCATCAAATCATTTTCGTTTTACCACCAGGGGGCCAGATGCAGTGGGACAAAAATTTCAATGTCATACAGCTTCATCATATTGATGGTGACCAATACTTTTTTTTTTTCTTAAAAGATGTTGGGATAACTTAACTTAGTATTCACGCAATATGCTTGGAAACATAGTAATTTTAATTTTCTCATTGAATTAACATGCAATTGGTATTTGTCAGACAAATTTTATAAAGCAATGGTGACCTCCCATTTTTCTTTCATTATTTTTAACAAGAACACTTGCTTTAACTTTGTACAAAATCTCATGGCATTCTCAGTGGTAGAACTAAATACCCACATTTGTCTTTAAAGGGGAACTAAAGGAGATTTGCATGTTGATTTTAAAAGTTCAATTAGATGACAAAGAACACATTGCCGTAAATACAAGTAACTAAAAGTCCAATTTTAGTATGATTTGGAGCCAATTAAAAGTGAAGTTTTCACCATTCACCACAACGCTGGGAGCCGCCATTATTGCACACGGCACCATAGCTGGTGACGTCACTTATGTACCATGAGACCCTGCATATTGACAGATTGCAATCCATTTCAATAACAACATACTACAGCCTGATTGCAATGAACTGTTTGTATGTCATATTTCTGTATATTTGCTCACTTGGCAAGTAGATGCAAATAACCCTGCTTACATTACATATGTGTAGATAAGTAAATAAATATAAAAGTTTATTAAAAAAACGTATTTTCTGCAGAACTGCATTGGTCCGATGCTCCAATTTTATAAAGCCTCATCTTAAGTAGGCCTAATAAATGACTTTTTATTTGTTTAACATTGTTCTGTCAACAAGTGCAAAGATAGATAGATAGATAGATAGATAGATAGATAGAAGCATGTCTGCACTGATAGCACAGCTATCACCAGTTGCTATTACTAAAACAGAAAAAAAATATCATATGTAGGCCTACCCAAAAGGTATGATCAGTTTGCAACCCACACAATAAAACGTTTTATAACAATTCAGTTGTGCAAAGTTTTTGTTTAATTTTAGAGACATACAAGAATTGGTGCTAACTTTTTAAAAGTGTGTTGCAAATATGGTGCTAATGTCAACAAATTTGATGTAAAGGGCTTAAGGTTGTCTTAGACTGCATCAAATTATATTGATAATTGTGAAGATTACAGTATGCAAGTAGGCACTCAGACAAAGGAGCTACAACATGTAAGAGATACTCAGGTGGTTGTGCCTTGGCTACTAAATGCTGATGAGTTGTATGAATTATTAGAGTACCTCTGCACTAAGTAATTGATATTTTTTACTCACAACTATTACTATTTTATACTTTTAATATGATTTTATTGTTTTTTACTCTCATTTTATTATGTTCTGTTACGAAAATCAATAAATCTATATATATTTACATGTACAGGTGAAAACAAGCATAAAAAGATAAGATATATCTTAAAAGCACTAATTGCATAGTCTCAAATTGTTCAATGGCAATTGACACTTGGTCAGAACAGTGACAGAACAATGTTAAACATGCTCTTATTTCAATTTCAATTAACACCTTTTGCCTGTTGACACTGCTCACCTGTAGTCAAGCAGTTGGATTGCACTTGGTTCTCATAGTACAACAGTGACGTATTTCCGGCAAGAGCAAAACACCCGGGATAGTCGAAAATGGCGGCCTCCGTAGATCACAACATGCAGCTAATAAATGCATGATATTACTTTACCAGTGGATCTATACAAGTTATGAAAGGCATAGATGTGTTCCAATGGACCAAAGCTAACATCTGAGAGGTAAAGTGCTTGAGGGGTTAGTTCCCCTTTAAATCGTTCAATCTGCTTATGATGCTCATTCAATTGTTGCATGTATTCATCCTGTTTCTGGAAATGACGTTCTTTTCGTTCAATGTACTCTATAAGCTGAGCTTCAACTTCGAGTTGCCCTAGTTTCTCCATAGCTGAGCTTGCAGAGCCAGTGGAGCTCACTTCAGCTTCCGTTGTTGTGTATTGTGGATGCTTGTACATATATCACAGACAGCTAGGCAGCACTGTGGGGGGCAAGACCAACTAGTGGAGTGAACTAGCAATGAAAAACTGGGCAGGCCGTGGCCTAACGGCTACAATCAAGTAGTGAGCAGCCACACAGACTAGCAAATTCAGACAATTCAGATCAGACAAATATACTACGAGACAAAAGTCTGAAGTACCGAAGTGGGACAGACTGAGGACCAGCAGTTACAAGTAACCAGCGGTCCCACAGACTGACAAACTTAGGCTTCAGAGAAACAACAAATAAAGCCCCAACTATGTGTCAACCTAAGTCAACAGCAATAAGAAATATGATAGTGTACAACCTGGTAAAATTGGCAAACTTCTTTTGCAAAATTGCAAGACAAAATGAGCAGGACAATTTTAACTAATCAAGAACCACAAGAAAATACCGCAGCTTGCAACCAAGCAAAACTGACAACAGGTCAAAACTCACAAACAAAACAAATAACAAGCGACACTCAACAAGAATTGACAATGGAGCAAATCAACTCAGTGACCTGCAGCAACAAAACATTGAAGCATACGGCCAGACAAAGTCAACAGTGGTCACTGCCATGGACAATAGAGTACTTTCACTGAGCAGCCCTGAGTTCAGCAAGACACAAGTCCTTCCTCTCCTCTTATTACTCATTTTGCTTTTCCGACATAGAAGATAATCATGGACTTATTAAATAAATATAACTTTCTCAGAAAAATAACAAACATCAATTGAATGATAAGGTGTCAAATATACATTAAATTGCACTAAAAATACTGCTGCTAGGATTTGATCATCTCATCAAATACCAGTTACACTGTTAAAACCGAGAGAAGACTTTAATGTCTTTAATGCTTTTAAGACACTCAGCAGGAACATGCCTTCGAGTGCTGCACTATCCAACCCTAATCTTATCCTAAACTGGTCTACTTCACGCATCTCCCATCACCAAAGCAAGACAATTTAACAAATCTACCTTCTGAAGATGGTTAGATTAATGTGATCATATTTTTCAACAACTTCCGGTTGTTTTCATCATTGGCATTAATCTTAATTAATCTGCCCTTATCCAGAGTGAAGATTCCTTAAACTGTGTTGATCCAAAGGGGTGTCATCTACACTCAAGAGCAAACCCTACTCACATCAAGTTCTACACTGTACTTTTCCCGTTTCTTCTTAGTAGCAGGCGAAGTGTCAGCAGGCACCAATCCTTTGGATATGGCCATCAGGAACTCGTGTCGCTTTCTTTGAACTAAGTGCGTAGTTTGGATGATTTTGTATCGAGGTGTTCGGAGGTACGGTCGAGCGACCATTTCTGATAAAGCCTCAGTACATTCTTCTAGCTCAGTCTGAAGAGAAAACAGGAAACATGATTAGTCAGTTTAGTTTCAAGATGAAGACCACCAAAGCATCCAATACCTCTCGTCAGTCTTGAGCTTTGATATGAAATATAAATAAAATTATGAGCAGCACACTTTTTCAACACAGCTTAAGTGTTTTCAGCTATTCATTACTTTGATTTAGTAATCAT
Organism: Alitta virens; assembly: GCA_932294295.1. Classification (NCBI taxonomy): domain Eukaryota; kingdom Metazoa; phylum Annelida; class Polychaeta; order Phyllodocida; family Nereididae; genus Alitta; species Alitta virens. The sequence goes on along the minus strand of OW028585.1, from coordinate 22,855,555 downwards.
GAACTGCTTATGTTCACATATTATGTACTGTATTTTAGTCATTTAATAACATATGGCTAATATTTCCAAAATGTTCTCACCTGCATAAACTCAAATATAGGCTTCTTGTAGCCAGTCTCCCCTAAATAATAACCGTAGACGTAGCTGCATTTCAACACCCTCCTGGCTTTAAGCAGCTGGTTGACGGCATCCTCAACAAATTTAGTTTCAGAGGCTGACGGATCCGTATCTATGACGACCCGGGATAATACCATCATTTTCTCTTTGGCAGTGTCCAGCAGTGGTAGTTCGAGCTACACGTGAAAAACACACAAGAAATATTTAGTTATAACATTCATACAAGTCTATTCTCTAATGTACCGTGACATTACTGTGAGCAAAGATCTTCTAATCATATCCATTGAAAGGCTAATGACATTCCAGCAAAAGTTGTTCATAATGAGAAACAAGTTAATGTAAGCTAAAACAGATGGCAGCAGCTGTCGATTGTAAATACTATAACAATGCGCCATCTAGCGGTAATACATCACGGTAACACAACATCACGGTAACACAATGGAGCCCTCTATCATTAAGTTCACTGCATTATTAAGACCACCTGGACATTTAGACCATCTCACTATTAAGACCAGCCATTTTTGAACTCAAGTGTACCCTGACCATATGTATTATATAAGAGCAGCAAAACCTTGAAAGAAAACTTACTGAATAGCTATTTTCATGGTTTTTAAACCTTGTGTAATAATGAAGAAATTTATTGAGCTCCTGCATTCGTAGGTTTCTGTGTTCAGCCTGAAAAAGAAAGAAATAAGATGCATGTGAATCACATAAAGGATAATGTTGCAGATGCTGGGAAGTGTGTTGCCACCCACTTGGGGTATCAAAAGTTACACAATTCCAAGGTGACGGTACAAGATACAAGATACATTGTTAACTTATGTAGTGAACCAAACTTTATTAGGTGAAGATTTACAACACTGATTCAAGTCTGGAGGAACATACTACAGTGGAACCTTGTTAATCTGAAATTTGTTAAATCGAATCCCGTGCTATTCGAACAAATTTTCTTGGGAACGGATTTGCACAATGTTATTTGGACTCGTTAAACCGAATCCCACGGTTTCCGAATTCTGATGCGGGTCAATGGCAGTTGTTTAATCAAGGGGTGACTGTCTGCCTGCATGCCTTTTGTCTTCACTGTGTTTGAATAGCAATTGAGAGAGGTGCCATAGTTTTTATGGTGTTAAGGTGTTTTAAGGTGTTAATTGCACTTCATTGCAATTAACACCTTAGAAGAGCCCTGAATATTTTGATAGCAATTAATTAGGCCTATAGCCCTAATGATCTGCAAATGTCTTGGTAGGCTTACCTTAAGATTGCAATAATAGCAAGGCCTAATCACAATGAGTGCAAGTAAACTCCTTCTATTCATGAACATACTTGAAATTGCCATTAGGTCATAACTTGACCAGGCACAACTTACGCATTTTGGCGTACCTATACTGATTTACTACATGGTAGTCCAGTACATTGAAATTGTCAGAAATTAAGTAACTTAAACTTTTTCTTTCTTAATTTACTTTATCTAAGATAAAAATTTATTTACATTTCCCAAACTTGTTATATTTGCAAAATCTTTTAAGACATGTACATTTCAGAGCTCCACGTGAAGATTGCAATGAATGAAAGTTGCGGTCTGTACAAAATTATAAATTCATTGGACCATATTTAATAATTACTTAAGTTATAATAAAGATAGGTAGATTGCTCTGACCATGTGGTGGTCATCATAACAAAACACCAGGTGTCCCCACGGAAGTTAGTTCCGAAAACCACCACTAGGGGAGGTATAGACACAAATTCGGTAATCAGAATCCCGCGTTAATCTGAACGAATGACTTGGGAACCCAGGTGTTCGGATTAACGAGGGTCCACTGTAGTAATTTGTATGAGCAGCTGGATCTCAATTGAAAAATTCTGATCAGATTAACGACTGCAAAACATTAATTTCCAAGCCCTTTACTATCAGCCCTATAACCTCATCACTACATTAGCCTCAAACACCAATTCTTATGATGAAACACTGCAGAGAATACAATACTACAGAAATGTAGGTCAAAATCTCTTACATCAGTCTTAAGCTTGTCCGTGGATTCCTCAACTTTGCGTACCACTTCATAACGGTTGCATCGGAAGTAGCCGCCGGTGGCCGAACTGTGCTTCTTCCAGGCCTCAAGACAAACCCAGCAGAAGTCGTGTTTACACTGAAATGGAAAATACGGAAATTATAAGCTGGTGAGAAGTTAATCACTAAGGCAGTGATACCACAATAGCCTTAGAAGTTATTTCTAATAAAAGAAGAAGCAATTCAAGCAGCATAAGGGTGTATTCATGTACCAATGTAAGCCCTCAGATTAATCCAGATCAAGCACTCGTAATCAGCCAGTAATCATACTGGCTGATTGTGATGTCATCGTAGCATTAAGATCATCAATGTAGAACCACAGAGCTCAAACTGTGTTGACGTTTTAAATTGGTAAATATATTGCTCCATTCGCTCATTCAATACTAAAATATTACTAATATTATGTGAAAATTATATTTTAATATACTGTAAATGTAAAATTGACAAAATTACATATTATTATCCACAAGGGGCATTGAAGTTTGGGCCTACTATCCCCATAGGGAATTCCGGGGGGGGGGGGGGGGGGGAGTAGGCGCAGCATTTACAATGTGAAGTATAGGGAGTGGCTTTTGATAGGAACTGCACAATAGGACGGCTGAATAAATAAGTGACATAGAATTCAGAAGAGCATAGATATCCATTGTGTTGAAAACTAAATTGACACAGATATCAAACCTGCACATCTTAACATGATGCTTATTGAAAAAAGGTAGGCGCAGCATTTACAATGTGAAGTATAGGGAGTGGCTTTTGATAGGAACTGCACAATAGGACGGCTGAATAAATAAGTGACATAGAATTCAGAAGAGCATAGATATCCATTGTGTTGAAAACTAAATTGACACAGATATCAAACCTGCACATCTTAACATGATGCTTATTGAAAAAAGGTCACTTCACACCAAACTAAAAGCCACTCTAGACCGAAAAGTTTAAGCATGAGAATTTTGTCAGAAATAACTCCATACCTTAGAACACTTCATGTGGTTGCACCCTTCGTTCTTTTGGATGGGAGATTTGCAGTTCGGGCAATTCTTAGAGTTGGTGACGAGCCACAAACAATTGGCCGCCAGTTCTGTTTCTTCATCCATCCCGCTTACTGAATTCAAAGACAAATTCTCTCTGACACAATGGCAGGTTATAGCACTACCAAATTCACTGATATCAACTCTAATCTTTTTTTTTAATCTTTTTGAATTTATATACATTTTAATAAATTGTTTTTAATAGAAAATAACAATATGCACATTACAGTAAAATAATTAATTTAAATAGAAAATAACAGAATATGCACATCATCAACTGGGCTTCATTTGCACAATACAGTAAAAAATAATAATACAGTAAAATCATAAACTGGTAGAGCTTGCATTTGCGAACAAAACAAGCTATGTAACGTTTGCCTGCCACATTTAGATGCTAAGTTATTCCACATGAAAGTACGCGCCGAATTCACCAAATTTACGCACCGAATTCACCCAAAGCCATCGCAATTCACTAAACTCCACCAGTCGATTCTAGTGAATACGGCGGCGCCGAAATTGATATGCGCCGAATTCACCTGTCACCATCAAAGCGAACGTTCAGTAACCATGACGAATGCTAGTCGATTCGACCACGACGTCAAAAATTTATCAATCTTCACAAATTATACATTAAATGAAAGCCAGAACGTCAGAGAATTTGTTTCTGGAGAGAAACGGTAACTGGAGATTTATTTGCCATGTAAATATTGCGAGGAACAAGCGTTACGATGTTCGTTGACATTTGACAGTTAGACATCAAAGCAAACGCTTGCTACCCACGACGACCGCAGTGCATAACTTCGTCAAAAGTTGATCAATCTTCACAAATTATACATTAAATGAAAGCCAGAACATTATAGAATTCCTTTCTCAACAGATACCGTATTCGTAGCTGTACGTACCATTTGACAGCTGACCTTATCAAAGCGGAGCACATAACTTCGTCAAAAGTTGATCAAATTGCAAAAATTATACATTAAATGAAAGGTCGAACATCAGAGAATTCATTTCTGAACAGAAACGGTATGCAGACACTGTCGAAACAGCAAAATTCTACTGAAAAATACCTTTAACTTGCAACGTGAGCGTTGACCTACAAAGCCGTGTAGACGTGTCACTGCGCATGCGCGAATACATTGCCCAAACATGCACGAAGCCATACAACGAACTTTGTTTATTTCCGTTGGAGTTCGCCATTTTGTTCATCGGAGAGGCACAGCGTGAAAAATGCATCTTTTTACCGGTGATTTGCACCAAGTTCCACTCGACGAAATGCTACCAAAAACTATACAGCTCGGAAGAAAGAAGTTGCGTGGCAGCTGACGAAACGGCAAGTGTGTAGAGTCATTTCTCTGGCCTGAATCGCGTCACACACGCAGGGTGTTTTCGTGCTCATTGACTTAACATACGTTTTCAAATTTGCCGCCGACCTAGTTGTAAAAGCGGATACGTGGGGTTCGCAACTGCTTCCCACGACCGTTGCATACAAAGGGGGCAGCCATGCTGCCCCCTTTGAATAAAGATGTTGTGATGATGCCATCAACAGAATTATGTTTCTGGTCTACACTGCAGTGACCGCACTCTACATCAAAATAATGATTGATTAGATTTGCTTATAACTGGAATAGCCAGCTATCTCCATTATATTCCATTGACTGGTTTAATTATTCGGAAATGTGCATGCATTAATTAGGGTATGATCCTTGATATCATTTGAATTCCTGCCTTAGAGGGCCACTCGAAAATGTACATATTTGTAAGATATTTTTGAGTTCTGAGAAGTGTGTTTATACTAGTCTGAAGCTTTACATTTAATAAATGTGACTCAGTCCTTTACTCACACTCCTCAGGTTTGATTTCCCCTATTTTCTGATGCCATTTCGTCCAAGCGTCACAACTTGCGGGTTCATGGGCCTCTCCCAAACATTCCCTGAAACAAAAATCAAATTTTAAAATTTCATGTACAACAATTCTATCAGAGGTACACACATGAAAAAAGATATTCTGTAAACAGAAAGGTTCAAACAATATGGAAACCAAAGCTCATGCCTTTATCTAGCTTAGTATCGACGCAGTGGCTGCTCAAATATAGTATCGTTTTTTATTATATTTCTTATTTTCGGCCATTTTTAGAGCCATATTGTGACAAAACAGTTGAGTTGAGGGTAGACTTAATTAGACTCAATTTATAGGTTCTATGGGATAAGTTGGCCATAGAAAATCAATTTCAAACTTCTACATGCAATAGCAGTGAAGTAATGAGTGTGAAAAGTTGGACGAAAATGCATTTGCGAAAAAACGTAAAAATTAAATTAAATTTCAAAGGGCTGTATTTCAAAAATGGTTGCAGATATGGACCTAAAATTTGAGATTTGCCTATTATTTAGGTAGATGTCCACCTCTGACTTTTACAGACAATTCTGAGAGGGTGACCTGGGAAATATCCTGAAAAATTGGTTGATTTCATATGGAATGACCCGTAAGCTAATGAAAATATCTGTCATTAATTACAAAAAGCAAATGATATATCAAAAGAAATCCAGACCAAAACATTGGAAAAATACAATGAAATACAATGAAACTGGCATCATCACCCATTGTTGAGTATTGTGACGTTATCACTTGGTTTGTTTACATATTGGATTTTTGATGGCATAAAAAATTAAATACAAGGTGAAGTATATTTTTTTTTATAGAGATAGTGAAACCAGCATGAAGTGAATGCAATATAATTTGGCCACTGTCATATTGAGTGACGATCCAGCTTTAAGCCAGGGCTCCGTTATAAACTTTAGGCTGGACCTCGTTAGTTGTAACCACCTAACCTTCCAAACATTAAAGCAGACGACTGTGTCCACATTTACAGAAACTAGAAGGATTATTATTGTAGCACCCACCAGCAGAACAAATGTCCACTTCCACAGTCAACTGCTCGTGAGAAGTCGTAGGGGTTGATTCCCATTGGGTCTCGGAATGTGGGAGACAAGGGGTTGTCAGAGTCCGGCAGTTTAACAGCTCTGTTGCACTCCGGGTAAGGACACCATTTGATGTTTGGATTACTTTCTACGAATGCCTGTTAATGAAAGGAAGGTTAACTAATCAATTATGCAATAAGAATGTCAATACACTGTATAACGTGATGGTCTTTTGCCCACATAGATTGCAAATTGAAAAAACAATAGGCATATCAATAAACAAGCCACTAATATAATTGCACAAAGTGATCGAAAGGCTGTAAAAACCCATACTGCATCAAGTGTACATTTATAGTAGACTGCAGCTAAAATTTGTTTACCACAAAATAATGTTTTTCTTTTTCACAAGACCCAAATGTGCTGTTCCCAAAGCATCATGTGTACAAAATACATGCCTTAATATCAAATTGCAAATATCTCCGGGCCATGTCTTTGGACACCAGGGTCTCGATGATTTCTACGGGAACCAGTTTCATGCAGTTGAATCCTGGACATGTTATGTTGTGAGCATCTCCTTCCTGAATTTTCCCTGTTAAGTATCTGGAAAATGAAAGTCAACAATTGCTATTCAATTTTGGCTATGTTCAAACTGGAGATGAGAGATTCTCCACAGGCATCACTTAATTAATTCATGTGCAATAAAATAGTGTCTTCAGCTTTATGTCATCTGGAGTACGGAGGGCAGCTTACACAATCTCTTTCCTTCTACAGTGGACCCTCGTTAATCAGATACCTGGGTTCCCAAGACATTCGTTTGGATTAACGCAGGATTCGGATTACCGAAATTAGCAGTGCCCCTAGCGGCCGTTTCCGGAACTAACCTACCTCCGTGGCGACCCCTAGTGTTGTCCACCGAGTGGTTAGTCTCAGCTGTGTATCTATATTTCTTCAATATATATATTTATTAGCGTACTCAATAATGTCTATTTATCCATCTATCCAATGCTAGTAAGTAAAATAAAGCTTTAAAATATTTCATGTTTATTTTAATTTCTTTATCACTTTGAAATAAATTCAGTACAGGCCTATATTTGGCCATACATTTAAATCGTAACTTCTATCTATCTATTAATAGTATATATATTGCAATCATTACTTAATTCAATAACACGTCAATAATAACACCTGGTGTCACAAATGCCATTTTGTTGGACCCTCGTTATTTCTATTGCATTTGAATCCATATTTGTTGGACCTTAATTGCAATTAATATTTGGGGGTTGTTATCATACTGATGGGGATGGTAAGTCTCATGCATTTATAGAACAATGGTTTATCCTTATTGCTATTCAACCGAAGTGAGAACAAAGCAACGAATGCCACAGACTGACTGTCACCCCTTGATCAAACACGTAGGTCGGCCAACAGGCAATGATGCGGGTCAATTGCTAAACTCCCAAACATTCGGATTAGTGAATTCACATAATTGCTTATAAAAGTGCAATTCGGTGCCCAAAATTACCATTCGGATTTGGAAACCGAGGGATTTGGTTGACGAATCCAATTAGCATCGTGGAGATCTGTTCCCAAGCATTTTCATTCGGATAGCACAGAATTCGGTTTAACAAATTTCGGATTAACAAGGGTCCACTGTATATACAATTGTTTATTGTTTAAAATACAGTCATAATATGTTCATGTACTTACTCATTATGTTGAAATTCCAATTCACACTGGTACAGTCGTTAAATCGAATCCCGGGCTATCCGAACAAATTTGCTTGGGAACGCATCTGCACAATGCTAATTGTACTCGTTAAACCGAACGGTATTTTTTGGCCGAATTGCACTTTTCAATGCATAAGCAATTCACTAATTTGAACGTTCGGTAGTTGCAATTGACCCGCATTGTTGTCTGTATGTGTTAACCTAATTGGTGTCAGTCAGTCTGGCTGGCCTCTTTGAACTCATTCATTGCATTGTCTAAGTTTGTTTGAATAGCAATTAAGAAATAAACTACTGTTTCACACTACAATTTTTACAAAAAAGTTTAATGGCAATTAAACTAATTGTCAAGAAAGTAATTTTTATTAGGACATGATTACGCCAGCACAAGGGTGAAAATAATAATAATAATTTTTGCTAACTGCATAGCATATTTCGACTAGCTATTGTTGGCTTTAAGTTATTGTCTGATTACATTTTGATGAAACAGATATAGGCGTGATTTGATAATGATGTAATGTGACATAACATTATATTATTAATTCTCATATAATTATAGTGTTTGAATGAGTCCATATGCTATCACTTCGTCGAACATAATTTCAATAGAGCTAAATTAAGTTTACGAAAGAAAGAGAAAAAGAAAGAAAGATAAGATAGATTGATTGATATTCCTGCCACGGGGTTGCCATAATTGTGAGGACAATTTACACTAGGGGTTGCCAATAACATTAGTTCCGAAAACGGCCGCTAAGGTGTCGATGGGAATTTCGGTAATTTGAATCCTGCGTTAATCTGAACGAATGCATTGAGAATCCAGGTGTTCGAATTAACAAGGGTCCACTGTATTGCCTTTCAACATCAGAGAATATGTTGGGGAAAATTAGTGTTCACTAGTAGTAGATATGACGGTATCAATGTGCTGAATAACAACATAATGCGAAATACTACATCAAACTATGAAAATGACAACAACTATATTGCAAGTAACTAAAATATTTCTAAAGCATGGTTTGGATGATTCTTACCTCTGCCAACATTCTCTGCAGAAAGTGTGTTCGCAAGTCATAGGCACTGGGTGCTCCGTGGAGGGGATCAGGCACGTGCAGATATCACACTGAAACAAAATCATCCTCAATTGGCCGTAATTTTTCATAACGGTTTCATAAAAGGCACAGTAGGCTAAGCTAATACGCCATTTTTATTTGATAAGATTTGGAATATTAGCATTAGATTTATATCCCTTTGCAATTTCAAGTCTTTCATTGTATTTGAAAACATTGAAATTTCGCATTAAATTCTATGTTATTATTATTATTTTTTTTTTCATGCAAATTGTATAATCACTGCACTAGAAACCAAATCTGCTATAAATATTCATTTTCACTGTCAAAGAAAAGGTCCATTTCACACCATGTCACACCGTTATAGAACCATCAGACAAAATTATTTAAGCAAGTATCACCAGTAGTTGGTCAAATGTTTTGTTGTATTTTTCTTATTAGGATGAAATCACCAATACGTTCCATGATAAGAATTGTACTCACAGTTGTTTCAAATTGGTCGTAAGGTGACAGTGAGATGTAAGAAGTTGCCCCGATCGACACGAGGGGGTCCTGGTCAGACACGGGGCTTGAGGCAGTCCCCCCTGAATGTTCTCGACGTAATGACGGGGGCGGCTGCACCCCACTCTTCTCGCAACAAGCCACAGGGTCCTGCATCCAACCTTCCAACAAAGCTTCTCGAGACCATTCTGGAAGAAATGTGAAAAATGACAATATGATTAGTTCGTTACCATGGTAACTATACCTAACCATCACTGGCTGCTGACGACATTTTTGCAGACATCAGTTCTCTGCCAGTCGGGTGAATCGGATGACAAATGAAAGATTTAAATCTGAATCAGCAGTAAAGTAAAGGCATATTACAATTGTGACTGCTTACTATTAGTAACTACGTGTTTTTGTGACAAGCAACGAAACCTAAATTTTTTTAGTTGGAGATGGAGGTGGATATATGTTGCTTTATTGATTCATATCATTGAATCATATCAGTTAAATACAGGTACACATAAAAAAAAAACATAAGCTGATGCCAAGTGGCATATATACACTAATTAATAACAATTGTGCTGAATTCAAATTTTTAAATAACGTCATATTCATTGTAAAACAGGTAAAAAAATATTGAGAGACATTTATTAGCAAGAACATTTATGCAGTTAATGCTACAATATGCATTATACAAATTGACTGGGTGAGCAGTGACTGTAACAGGACAATTGCGCGACTGTTTAGTGTGTACGAACCATGGTTGCGCAGCAAGGCCTCGGCAGTAAAGAGGGGCACCCTCAGCATGTCAGATGTCTCCACCAGCAACTGGTCCTTGGCTTCCTGCAGGTCCTGAGCACGGAGACCGCTGTACGCCTCATCAGCCTCTATTTGATCCAGCATGTTCTCTGTCTCCTCCGTGTTCTCATCTTCATTTTGCTGATTGATGCAAACATCACAATCAAATATTGACACAGAGTAAATTGGGCCATTCATTAATGCAGGTATATTAGGCTTTTACAGTCTGCTGTAAGTAATAGCAACTAAAAAAGAATTATAATTTCTCCATATTGGGTTTAATTCAGGTCATTATGAGCTGGAAAGAAAAAATCTCTCATATAAATTACGTAGTATTAGACAATTAAACTAGAGCACATAAATGTGCAAATGGCGCGCAGTATGTTTTTGATACTGCTCCAAGCAAGCTAATCACGAATTGGCTGTTATATGACAGCGCATAACACAAAGTAATCAAAATGGCGGTTGTCACTGATAATCACGACGATCTTAGCTACGTTTTGAAGGCGAATTTTGCCGTTTTCAGAGGGAGTGGATACCGTTTTGTTCAGAAAGGTATTCTATGACTTTCTGGCTTTTATTTAATGTATACTTTGAGAAATTTGATCAACTTTTGACGAAGTTATGCGCTCCGGTCGTCGTGGTTAGGAACGTTCGCTTTGATAATGTCACTGTCAGCTGTCAAATGGTACGGACGACACCGCAAGAATTGCCCGCCTGCACGAAGCTGTACAACGCACTTCGGTCATTTCCGTCGTAGTTCGCCATCTTGTGACCGGAAACAGCCGAGGGACTCGCGGAGGCAACAAACAACGATTTCAAGAAATGTATGGAACACATAAAACAAAACATGAGTGGAAAACACTCCAAAGGCAGTACACTATAGACGGACAAGGTGGCAGGGCGCTACGACGTGTAGAAGTATGCTATATACACGCTTGAACGTATACCCGAACTGGCCTCATTGGATTAACATGTAAGTTGGAATTTGCCGCTCGAAAAATGGCAAACCGGAAGCAATACGCAGAAACGTCTTCTCCAAGCAACGTAAGAATTGGCGCTGCACGCCAATAATTAATTTCTGACTTGAATGAAAATGCTAAATGTCATATTAGGTTGAACTAGAATGCACATGGGATGTGCGGAGCTCTGCCCATAGCTGCAGAAGACTTAGATCCCGAATGGGATCGAAACCGCAACATATCCCGCCACTTTCGCCGGGTAAATCTGTCGACGCCCACCAGGGGCGCTGCAATCGCTCCACCAGCGGGCTGCATTGTGGGCTACGTCCTTGATTCGCGCGGGTTCCCCCAATGGGAACTAGAATGGACGAGCAAGTGAGGAAACGAGTTGTATCGGACAAAACTAAGTTGGAATGAGTCAATAACACAGAAATGTAGCGTTTGAATGACTTATCTGGAGAGGTGGGAGCCTTGAAGTGGTCAATAAGGCAGCTTGTGGAAAAACGGCAACCTTGCTGACTGGGCTTCCCCCGTTACGGGGATTCCCTTGATGACGTCATACGGACGTCTCGGGCAATGGTGAGAGCTGGGACAAGGTGGAGGGCAAAACGGGTGTAGAAAGTGGCTGTGCGTAGGATAATGGAGCCACGAAACACGCTAGAAAGCAATAGCAGCATGTAAAAGGGTAATATGTAGCACTAAACCACGGGATGTAGCGGAAGATGCCATGTAAGTTGTGGTATCACAGATAGTACGTTTTTGTGGGTAGGCGACGTCATCTTGCGAGATCGATGTAATAACAAAACCTCTGCCCACTCCGTGGGCAGAGATAACTATGGTTTCCAGAGGCTTGTAAATAGATAATTCCAAATAGGTTCCTTCTGTGACCATCTCAAAATGACCTAGAATGATGAGATATCATGGTTTGATGTGTTACAGACAATATATATATATATATATATATATATATATATATATATATATATATATATATATGATTCTGAAAAAAGTTCTGATTCAATATACAGTCGACACTCGTTAATTTGAACACCTGGGTTCCCAATGGGAGTATTATCTGTTCGGATTAATGCGGGATTCGAATACTGAATTTCCGCTGACCCCCTAGCGGGCGTTTTTGGAACTAATGCCCGTGGCGACCCCTGGTGTTAATTGTGTGCTTATAATCATGGCAACCACCACTTGGCAGGATGTCCTATCTATCTATCTAGCTATCTATCTATCTATCAATACTAAGCACATTTAGGTCGATTAATTTAGACCTATCAAACCTATACTTGACAAATCACTGTAGCCTATCATTTACAACTAGGCATAGGCCTAGGCCTATGGATTCCAAAATTATATGAATATTGTATGATTTAATTTATACTGTGAATATACATTAATATTATGTCATTATTTTACAAAAATGAAGTTAGTTAATAACTTGCCAATATAGTCTAGTAACAGAGTTGTGTTGTATATCTTTTTATTTTTCCCATTAAATTAATACAAAAATTCTGCACTGACAGCATTTAATGACATGTATGATTACAATACTATCTTGATAGGCATTGGTTGATTTTATTGCCATTAAATTGAGTTCAAGAGGACGGTCACACTGACTGACACCAATGGGATAAACACACAAAGACAATGATGCAGGTCAATTGCTCTTGATACAACTACCGAACGTTCAGATTAGTGAATTGCTTATGCATTGAAAAGTACCCAAAATTCTGAAACCACGGAATTCGGTTTAATGAGTCCAATTAACATTGTGTAGATTCGTCCCCAAGCATTTTCGTTCGGATAGCGCGGGATTCGGGTTCAACGAATTTCAGATTAACGAGGATCGACTGTACTGGAAATTATTTTTCCTCAATGAATGTAAGGAAATCTATAACGCATAATCCTTTTCAGTGTTCGAAATAAGGGCTTACCTAATTGTCTAAGCCAACCAAAATGAAGCACAGATAACCAAAATTGGATTTGTATGGCAATTAAGACAGTAATTATGTCTGAGGGACAACCAGTTATGAAACCCTCATTTCGAATACTGCTCCTACAGGCTACCTTGAACACCACCACTATTTACATCATCGATCAACTCACCGAGAACACCATTCGAGATTCCAGGTAGAGGGCGATATTGTTATGTTGGTTCTTCTCGGCCAGATCACATGGTGTCAACTTCTCGTTGTTTTCCACAAACAAAGGCGCATTTTTGCTGACTAGTAACTGCAAAATATTTCATATATATTAAAAAATGCGGGAAGCCATCAATGACTCAATGGTACGACAGAAATATGCAGAAATAACTATTATCTAGACTACAATAGATAACACGTTTGTTCACCTTACCTCAACACAACGTTTAAGACCTGACTGAGAAGCATAGTGAAGTCCAGTATTTTGTTTCTGAAAAAGGAAAGCTCCTCATGATGCAGTTCATTGCCTGTAAGTTACTGCAATAAGTTAAGCTGTCATTTAAAAGCAGTTGTGAATATAATGGGCACGTTTGGCACATTCTTTGTAAAAAATGTATATTGCATGGATGGGGCAAAAATACATGATGAATATTTAAAGTATAAAGTTCATAGCTAAGTCATCATCAATTCATGTAAATATGACAAACATTTTAATCAGGGTTAATAATTATTGTTATAAACATTAACCAAATAAAAAAAATTCAGCATATGTTAATGGCATAGCTCTAACCAAGATAATATGTCAGATTGGTCTTATTTTGGTCTGTCACAAGCTGCATTGGGCATGTCAAACATGTTGAACATGTTAAATGATACTATCAAGGTAGGGTACATCGAATTGTCCAACGTACCTCATCAACCGCACCCAGGTCTAATTTCTCAAGCTCTCCTTCCTGAAGAGTAGCCCCTCTCCACTGCAGGAGGAGAGAAAGGCAATCCAGACGTCTCTGCTGTTGGGAGTACATCGTGGCGTTCTGCGTCATGCACAGGCAATGCAGCGATGTCTCATTTCGGGCGTTTTTCTTGTTGGGATTGCCACCCAGTTCATACAGGAATATCCTGAAGAAACAAAAATAAGGTGTAGCAATCAATTACTATTGGCAAATTTCAGCCAGTAATCTGGTAAAGATCATTGGCATTGCATTCCTAGAAAGATGTCCACCATTATAAATGATGTGCTAAGTTAATGGGGAGAAAAAGTAACAGAGCCTACAGATGGCATTACCACTGGAGCAGATGAAAAGACAATAAGGTGACGTCACCTTATAATTGTTACATGGATGACGTCACATAATATATGACATCATCAAACAATACTTATCTGATATGGTCCCAGTGACCTCTGGTGGTACTTTTACTTTCCATTGCACCTGTTATCTTAATCACAGAATACTCGCAACAAAACCAAAGCATCTTTTCAAATTCATTGCATATTTCCCAAAATAATTGAAAAGAGTAGTAATTGTAGGATGAAAAAACTAGTTCATCATTATCACAATGTCTTTGAATTTAAAGGTGACCTATTTCATGTAGATTGTGACACGAGCATTAAACAGCTCACAATGTCATGTTCCAAGTTACCTATAAAATTTCCAAGAAGTTTTCGCAGTAAAATGTATCTCACTTAACTGTACAATTAAGTGAGAAACATTGTAATTAGGGTCATCATTAATCAAAATTTTTCATTCCGGTTAGAAATCGAATCACTTTAGTCACAGGAATATAACTCCCAAGTCATTATGAAACCATTTGTCTTTAATATGAAAACTATTAAGCCAATATCTCAGGCAATCAGTTTGCAATTTGGGGTGGGGGATGTGTAGTCATGGCACAAAGTACAATTATAGAAGATAAACAAAGAATCGAAACATGGATTTTGTCGATTTTTCGATATCAGTATTGTCTCGATTCATCGATATACAGCATATCGATGACAACCTAATTGTAATACAGCACCAAATGCAAGAGACATCTTCACTTTCTGGTTTATCTGAGTTTTCAATTATTTGTTGCTTTTCTTGAGATCACACCCTCTCTTGATTGGACAATACTCCTTTTCCAGTTAGACTGGGAACCCATTTAATCACCTGAAAGTCATGAATCTTCAACCGTACCTGAGCAAGCTCTTCATAGCATGGCGAGCGGCGTAGTGCATGGGAGTGTCGTGGCTGTAAGTATCTCCATACGAGGAGTTTGGGTCCAGTCCTTTGCGCAGGTCTGAGCTGCTGTTGAACAGCTGGACGGCTGCATACTCATCCCCGTGTTGCAGGTGCTTGCGGAATTTGGAGGAACTGCTTCCCATCGTGAACTCCTGGTCGTACCACTTACTCTACAAGTAAATGAGAAAAAAAATTGGGTTAAATCATAGAAAATTCTATTTATTGTTAGGGCAGTCTGTGCAGTTACACCAAAACTCATATAAGGACACTTGAACTCTCACAAATACCAGACCACCAGTAAGCAAGTTATCCGAAGTTAGACATTTGTTGCATTTTTTTCTGTGAGAAAAACAAAACATTAAAATTCCAAGACAGCAACCTACCCATGATGTTGAAATAATAGTGTGTATAACTTCAAATAACTTGAGAACTACCATAATTAATGTGGAGGACCCACAAATATCCAGAAAGGTCATTTTCAGTATTTACAGACACTCAGAATAATTAGTAAACTAAAATGCTATGCTGAATCCAAAGTCACAGACAATTCTGAAAACCTAATATTTAACGCAGAATGTTTGATTATACTGAAAGCGAGACTTGAGCACTTTAACAAAAAGTCACGAATTACTTAAAGCCTGTGTAAAGTGTAAACTAAGTAATCTTGATCGTCTACTGGCCTTTTAAGAAATGATACGCTTCAGAGCTCTGTGACGTTATACCTTAAAAAGTTTGGTGACATAATACCCGACTCATAAATGAAAATGAGATTATCAAGATTACAGCAAGTTAATTTCGCAATGACAAAACAATTCTAACAACAATTTCATTCATTCTTATCAAAATAAATATTTTGAAGAATAAAGTTTTGGAGAAACTGCTCTCAATTTGAAATAAATTCGAACATGAAGTTTGAATACTGCAACATTACATGAATAAAAGAAGATCTGTGATAGTATCTCATGATTAACAAGGATTAATGTGACATTTACAAATTTTTAAGACATCACTTTAGTTCACAAAGCAACTCACAAATCAAGCAATTAACTATCATTGCTAATTGCTATTGAACCCCATTGGACTTATCACTTGGAAGACTTCGTAGATTAATTACTTGTAAATTAACAATGCAAAGCAAATCTTATTGAGAATATTTGAAATTTTACCTAAAAGGGATTTGTTTGAAAGACACATGCAATTAGATTTCTTCACTTGAGGACAAATTAGAAAAATTAATTTTATGAATGTTTTAATAATTATAACATAATCATACATGCGCACATATTTATTTATAATCTATATATTATAACAAATGTTAGAAGTATTTGTTAGAGTAAAATTAATTTCTGCAGCCCCGCTTAAAATTACTCCCGTGATCCTCATAAGAGACTGCGACCCCCGCTAGAGACCGCTGACTTGATGTAGCAGGGTTGGTCTCTCGTCGCAGGGACTTCTGTATTAATATGAGACATATAATTCCCGAGATGTTTAAAACTAAAAAGTGGGAACCCCATAACCATAGAGAATCACTGAAGTTGTCTTAAAAACAGGGTGGCCTTAATTCTGGTGCTTTTATATTGCAATCTGTTTTTGGGACGAATAAAGTGGTCTTCAAATTGCGTTGATCCCAATTATTGAGTGGTCTTAATTGTGGGCTTTTGCTGTGCAAAAATACGGTCAAAAGTTTTGTGGCAATGTTCCATTTCTGTATGTTGTCGTTGACTCAATAAATGTTTTTTATTCAATGGCCACTTAACAGAAATGACAACGTAAAGCAATTACAGACCGTTACACTGGAAGCGAATCATCTTCAAGGTTATAAATGAAAGAAATCTTCAGTCAAGGATGAAGAAAGTGCATGACAATATTATAAAATATTTGTTTTGAGGCAATGTCATTCAAGCAGTCACATTCAAAATTTTAAGCCATGAGTTTGGTTAAAAAGTGATATATCAAAAATGGACACTCAAAGAATTCACTCAATGTTGCCGAGTGATTTTCAATGACTTAAAAACCATATTATAACATTAATGACAATTGTTGTCTCACTTCGGATTAATTATTCCATCATGGAGTGAATCATTATAAACTGCTAATATATACTGTTTTTTTATATACAGCTTGTAGACAATGCATGTATTAGATTTCTCAGCAATCAAAAGGATGGGTGAGATTGGCTTTAAATCCCATATTTTTCCAGTAGACAGGGCTGATCAGGACAAGCAGGTGCCAAGGCAATGAGGCGAATGATGAAGCAACCTTCCAACGGGGGCTGGAATTGAACCTTGGACCCAGTGGTTGGAAGTCCAGACTCAAGCGCTACCACAAGTTGCACAAAAACAAATGACCCCCTCATTATATGATCATTCTCATTTTGACACACAGACTTTTCTCATATAAGACTATATTTAATCTTGGACTAAGATCTATTGCAAATTGTGAATATTCTAGTCCATAAAAAATTCTTAATGGATTAGCAGTGGGAACAAAATTTTCTGTCTTTCTAACAAATGCTCAGACGATCCAACATAACTTAAAAATTGTATACGAAATATATCATTTCAGATAACCATGATTATGAATAACTATGACATCATGAAGGCAGGGGCATTTCCCACAATTAAATGAAGATCCCTCAACTACCTAGGTTGGATTCTTGGCCTGGGCACTTCATGCGCTTAATCACAGCAGGAATTTGATAGCCGTGTACCATGTGACAGGGACTATGCTGGGGCAAGTAACAGACTCCACCCCTGGAGCAGCTGTGATATATGGTGCAGACTACCTCTAGCAGCTGGTCGTAAAATTTATATAATAAACTGAGGCCACATTTATTTGATCTTTAGCTTCTTGGATCCTCTCAGGGTATTTTGTAATGGGTTAGTCAGTAGAAAATCCCAAAATAAAATAAAATTTTCTGTTAAATTACATTGAGACATGCTATTTTATTTTTCTGTTAGCACATTTTTCATCCTATAGACGGATCAGAGAAGGTAAAAATAATGTGTCCCCTGAATAAGGTTCTGAATAGTAGCTTTTAGACATACAACAATATCACAACATAATGAACAGAATTTAAAGTTTACCTATTGAATTAACTCCCAGCAAAGCCCGGCTCAGCCTCTCCTGCATTCGTCAGGGCACCAAGGCATCCATTGTCTCTCATAATTCCAAGCACGTGATCTAAATATTATGTATTAACTTCTGGACATCGGAGATCCTCTTCATAATGTCCAACCATGTTAGCAAATCCAAAATTATTTAAGTTTGATGGTAACTTCACATCTGGTAGTGTAATCTGAAAATACAAACACAATATCTTTGTCACATCGTTTTCTGATGATGTTTGTATTTCTAGTACAACCGCTAAAGGCGAAGTATGGTTAAGTAGTTTAAACCAAACATAAATTATTTTCACAGAAGGATACTGTCAAAAATGGTATTAATTTCCAAAACAAACTAGAGCCTTGCGGCGCTGAATCCAGAAGGTGCTGATATTGTACATGTAGTGGATGGGTAGTGTTAGTGCTGGAGTACTACCAAATGGGGCTATATTAATTATAACAATGACTAAGAGTTAATCACTCAATGCAATGTGTGAATGAGTGCAACATTCTCAGCTTAATTACATTATGAATTACATTCACCCTTGGCACACCTACAGTGGCATGCTCTCAACAAAGCTCAAGTTCAATTAAAACATTTATACAAGTCACTAGTAATTGCATTTCTGGACAGGTCTGAAAAGGTGGGATCTAATTAGCGGTGTTTCCCGCCATTTTTGACGCTTGAACCTCAATTTCTGCTGAAAGACGGCGCTTGTCTGGTGCGTAGCACCGGTCTTTCTGAGAACTCGCGCAAAGCGTCAAGGGATAACGTAAAAAATGGATCGTTGAATAAGCGTCGCAACGCCGTTACAACACTTGTTCAGTGCCATTTACGCCGTTACAATGCTTGTTCAGTGCCATTTACGAAAATAGTACCTTCTGCAGTTGGTGGAATTCCACTGTAAAGTTGTTCAATTTCATGACGTTAGTAGAGTTTAAGTCAAAAGAAAGCGTCTGAACCAGTTTCACAGCGAATGGCTTCTTGGAAGAAAAAAATAAGGCGTAGTAATCGCACTACTTTGTGTGCAGACGACGCGCGGAAGCATTTCCCTCCCCGATTCTGGGGGAGCGGCAAATCAGTTATCAGAATAGCCGGTGCTTTGCACCGGATCGTAGCGCCGCCTTTCGGAAGAAAACGGCTTGAACCTAGTTCTTAAATTTGCCACCAGGGGCACTGAGGTGGGTTGCATACAAGGGCAAGAGCCACAAAAACAGCGCTAATTTAGCATTTTTCAAACTACTGATATCTTTATAAAAAAACGAGCCGAAAATTTTTAATCTATATATTTTAAAGTATACTGAGCCCTATGTGACACTGCTCAGCTTGATCTCCACTGAGGCTATTCATTTGAAAATTTTCCTGAATGTTCCACTCTCTCACAGCTCATCCTCTGACAATATCCTGAAGGCTTGCTATGCAACCTTCTGGATAAAAACTGCCATCATACTTTCTAAGAAAAAGGTTGGACAAAAAGGGTGATCATAATTCATATAATTATATTAATTAAATATTGGGGAACCAAGGTCACAAGATGACTAATTTTTCCCAGGAAGGGCAAATAAATTGAACATTGACAAGAAAATTGATGTCTTACTAAAACATGGGTACAACTAACCGTCCTCCTAAATGCTAAATGATGAACCAGTTACACTGTCTCCGTCTCAATCATAATATATACTTGTTCAAAGACAGAAACTTTAGCGCTGTGTCCTAATGGAACATTAGCAAGTGAAGGACAATTTTGGAAAAGAATGAAAAAACATAATTTTGGCAGCGTATACAATCACAAAGATTTCCAATTGAAATTTTGCAGTCAGAACATGACATCACTTCAGATCTCTGCACGTCCTATTTCAATCCCTTAGTATTTTGCTGTCACGGATTCCAAGTTTCAAACTTTTTAAACAATTTCATCAAAAATACAAAAGAATTAAATCTCACTGTAAACAAACCATCAAACAGATGACAAGTTATTTAACAACTTTACACAATAAAAAATCTGATTTTTGAAACTCTGGTTTTTGTCCCACAGTTCTTTATATCAGCGAAATTGAGACTGTCCAATCACACGATCACATGCCTTGAAATGCATGATCAATGTCAGTTGCCAACTGAGAGCAAAAAACTAAATTCCATCCTTGTATTATTACGATAATAAAGTATTTGACATGTTTTTAATCCTTTTGAATGAGACCATCTTGGCTTTGTTAGCAAACTAAAGATAAAACATGATTGTCAAGTCACAGCTGTGTTAACTGCCTGGCAACTTTCTGTATATCAACAGTACGTCAACAGGATCAAATTGAATATCTGCTATATTCATTATGCAATTTATGACCAAATTAGAGTGCCTTTATTTATCTGACTCCTGAGACTGACTCTCAAATACACAATACTGACAATAGGTCTCCAGAGATAATTAAATTTTAACTGATTATGAAAGTCCAAAGTCACAACAAGACAATTCAAAGCTATGGATGCACTACATTTATTTGTTTATATAATCCGGTTATCACGCCACAGTGACAGTGACAGCTGTTTGTTTACTTCTCTCTCCCCACGTGCTTCGAGCTTACGATCTATTTTTAGCTTTTTGGAAATGTCAAAGCCAGCAATACATTAAAACGAAGAAAAAAGGCAGATTTCTGTCCATATATCAGACCACATGACACTTGTTAGGTGTATAACTCAATTTTATACGATTACTTCTGGCGTTTTGAGATGTCAAAATAGAGAAAATACTGGAAGAAATTCAGAACTATTGGTTCTGAAAACCATTTTGCTTTGTGTGAAAGAATCGCTGGAAAGTGCTCTTACAATAACAATCACGGTGACCCAGATCCACAGTCAATTGCTAAATGGTTCACATTCTATAGTAGCTTATATATTCGAAGTGGCCAATGCGTAAATTAAGACAAAACTCAACGAGAAAGTAATTTAAAACGGCCGACAAAAGACAAGTGCTTACCTTTCTTCTTGGTTTTGGATCCCATTTTGACTGAAGACTGCTGGGAGATGGGGGCGCACCATGCGGCAGACAAGTGAACTAAATATCCCTAAATTTCCCGCCACGTCTTTAGCTTTAGCTTTAGCTTTATAATAATTATAAGGTAGTTCGCGACTTCGCTGAAATTGAGTATAATATTGTTGTGCAATATATACATTTGGTTTCTCGCAATATTTTACTATATAACTAGCTGAGCCTCTGATGCTGCCCTGCTGTTAATATAATATTCATAGTTTTTAGTTTTTTTTTGGCTGCTAATGCTGCCATGCATCCTGGTTCCATATTCCGAAATTGTACATTCTTGGACCCCAGAACTTGTCCAGTGCGTTCTTAAAAGCATTTAGACTCTGTGCCATTACAACTTTTTCTGGTAATTTGTTCCACTCTTCAACTGTCCTTATGGTAAAAAATTTCTCCTCAAATCCAATCTCAGGGTTCTCATCTTGAAGAGTTTAAGGGGATGTCCTCTTGTTTGTCCTTCTATCCTGTGCAGTCGTGGTACAGAGTCGTAGATGCTGTGCAGCATTTTAAACAGTTCGATCATGTCCCCGCGTGTTCTTCTATGCAGCAATGTTGGTAGATTCAGGTATTTCAGCCTTTGATGATAGTTCATACCTTGTGTTCCGTTGCCTAGTCTAGTGGCATTTCTCTATACCTGTTCCAGTCTTCTAATTCCTCCCTTGCTGTGCGGGCTCCATACTGATTGCGCATATTCAAGATGACTCCTTACTAGCGATGTATATAGTGGTACGAACAAGTATATAAAAGTCCTTCTTATGAGTCCCATCAATTTGTTTGCCTTCTTGATGATCCCTCCAATATGTCCCTTGAATGTCATCTTGTCATCTATGACAACACCTAGATCCTTTTCGTTACTAGTTGGAGCAATTTGGATTGGTAGACTTTGAATCAGGTCCATAAGTGCTCTACGTTCGGATGTGAAGTTTGGTCTTTTACTAATGGTCATCTGTTTGCATTTGTCTGGGTTGAATTGAAGTAACCACTTTTCTGACCAGCTGTCCAATTTCTCCAAGTCATTATTCATGGATTCGAAGTTTGTGGCATCGCGGGCTATTTGGAACAGTTTGGAGTCATCAGCAAACATGTAGACTGTGTTTTCTAGGCAATCCGGGAGGTCATTTATGTATCTATAGAACATCAAGGGGCCCAAAACTGATCCCTGTGGTATTCCGCTAGTAACTTCCACCGATTCTGACTTCTCATCTCCGACTGCTACGAAGAGCTTTCTATCCTTTAGGAAATCTTGGAGCCAACTTTTGATGGGGGTCTTGTGTGCCGTAGTATTCAATTTTCTTAAGAAGTCTACGATGTGGTACCAGATCAAACGCCTTCCTAAAGTCCAGGTATATCACTTCTATACTGTCACCATTGTCGAGCGCCTCAGTCCACAGGTCTAGGTTTTCAATAACTGCAACACTGTTGATCTGCCTGGTAGAAACCCATATTGTCTTGTTGTGAATAGTTTATGCCTGAACATATGCTTCATCAATGTATCCCGTATTAGGGATTCTAATAGTTTGCATGCAATACTTGTGAGGCTCACAGGTCTATAGTTCTCGCATGAGTTCAGTGGTCCCTTCTTATATATTGCACAAACCCTGGCTTCTTTCCATTTGGATGGTAACTTCTTGGTTTGTAGGGAGTTATTGAATATTATCTTGAGTGGTATAACTACTTCCTCCACTGCCTCTTTCTTAATCCAAGTTGTAATGCAGTCAGGACCAGGTGACTTTCTGAGCTTTAGCTTCAAGATCTTCTTTCTCAGTTCTATCTCAGTGATTGTTCCCTCTTGTTGGAAGTCTAGTTGCAGTACTGGGCCTAGTGTTGGTACGGGGTCATGTGGTTCCTCTGTGAAGACTGAGGCAAAGAAGTTGCATAGAGCTGCAGCTTTGTCTTTGTCATTCGCAGCTAATCTAGGTTCCCCATCTATGACTGTCTCGAGTTCTGGGATCTGCATTTTGGTCTTGGTTTGGCTGTTTACATATGCCCAGAACTTTTTGGGGTTGGTCTTGACTTCTTTTGCCACCTGTTGTTGTCTTTGGATCATTGCCATTGAACTGGAATCCGTTGGGGGGTTGAAGGAGCCAAGGCTCAGGAGCGGATTTAGAGGGGGGTCAAGGGGGTCCTGACACCCCCTTTTTCTCTGCAAAAAATGCCCTGGACCCCTAGCCCCACTTTCCCAAAAATCCTAGATCTGCCCTGGGGGGGGGGGGACTATCCCGGGGGGGGGGGGGGCTATAGGCAATGTGCTTTGACTGTCAGTATAAATGATAAAGCTAATAAACGACCTAGCTACTCCTTTTAGACAAACCAGAAGATTATATTTATAATCAAACCAGAGAAGACGAGGCATGTCTTTTTGCTCCTAATTAATACAGGCCAATATATATATATGTCTTCTCTGGTTTGTCTAAAAGGAGTAGGGCGTTTATATATATATATATATATATATATATATATGACACATATAAAGAAATGTAGAACAAAGGAAACAGGACCATGAAAAAAAAATTTCAAAATAAACTTTTACTGACTAAATGTATGAAGGTTCTTCACCTATGTGTATAGGCCTGCCAATGTGTAGGCCTACCTGACATCCAACTAAAAAGCTATGATTTACCACATTAAGGACAAGACTATAGGTCAAAAATAAATGACAACAGAAAATTCTGAAAGACCCCCGGGGGCCCCCTATTTAATATTTCAACCATAAGACATCTATAAAATATAGTTGGAGTCTCAGACAACAGACAAGTCACATATTTCGCGGATTAAAAAATAAAAGGACAACAGAATTTTTCATATCATTGCACTGTTTACACAATGGAGCCAATTTGTTGTCTGGAGAGACTTGTACAATGATGACCATTGCTCTCTTATTATTAAAAAAATATTAAACTTGTCAGGGCCATACATATTCTGAATGTAGACATAATAATATATATCCAATGTTGCTAACTGAAATACCGATATATATATTATCTTAATTCCTGATATCCCTTTTTTCCGGATATCCAATTTATTAGAACTATTCAGACATTTTGAACAATCTTGAACAATCCAGTTTTATTTGACAAAAATCGGACCAAATTTTCGGGGGCAGAAGCTTTTTTGAGAATACATATATCCTAATTCACCAAACCAACACTTGTGGCTTGCCGCCCTTAATTGCCCTAAATTCAATGTAAACATTCTGTTAAATTCATCTGAGCCTGTCCTTTGTCATGGCAGTGATGAATTTAGGGAAGAAAGGACAATTAACCTAGTTCAAATTTGTGAACTCGAGTAGTACAAGTCTTCGTAGAACTCTTCATAGACTTGGAAACAAACAGTTCTCCCATTGGATAAGGCTAACCCTAAGCCAAAGAGTCTTGGATCCAAATAATGTAATGACATCTCACCAGCTGGATTTAGTGCCTGAAATCTCACCGCACACATGAACAACCAAAAGTATTCATTTATATAGGCCTATATATATGTAACAGTTGGCACTTTTGTCGATTCCAAGTGAATTTGGCGCAGTGAGGATTCAGCGCCGGGAAATTTGGTGGATTCAGCGCAGGAAAGATTTCGGCGAAAAAGTGATCCACTCCAAAGATATGATGGTTAATTTACATTGTAAAGCCCATCCCTATTAATTTGTATGCCTAGAAAGAGGGTTTTTCTTCATTTATTACAAGCAAATTTCAATTTATCTTTCCCCATAAAAAACACAGACCACATTTTCATGTGAGACCAAGTTTTTATGTACAAATTTATAACGATCATCTGAATACAGATTTCATTGGAATTCACAAGAATAGATGCACTTTCAGATTTATGTACACAAAGCCCATAAATAAACTGCTATGCCTAATTAAATTAATTCTCTTATTTTTCGAACTTTTACATTAATGAACAAGGACAATTTATATACAGTAACAAACAGGTAAATTTATATATCATCCCACATACAAGACCAAATTATACATAATAAATTAATAAGTATTCACATAATTTAAAAAATAAACCAACAAGCACTAAGTAATCAATATTTCTTTATATGCAAAATAATTAAGTAATTCATCCATTTTGATTGTCATTTAATTAAATATTATAACTGCAAACTGCCAAAGGACTAAATTAGTGACCAAATTTCAAATGGAAAAACTATCAATTTAATTGATATAAATCTCTTAAAATAACAAATTGATCCACAACAAAAGACCTGCATAAAACCATAGATATTTCATGATAGAAACATTAAAAAGTTTCACGGAATTTGTCCCCACTTGCAATTAAATCTTGTGGAACAATAAAAAGGCAAGAACATAGTTTGTTGAATTAATAATTTGTAAGCACAATTCCATTTCACATTATTTTATCCCATACATTCCAGGAAATTTATCATCACCAAGTTGCATGACATCAATATATACCGATATAATCAGATAATAAATCTTTTAACAGCCGATACTCATCATAGCGATGTTATCACTTTATTTCTGATCATTCATTCACTTACAAAACGCCATTCTTTCCGAAACACGTTGTCACTTACCCGTGACTATAACACATCTACATTAAACATTAAGAAATTTGTCAGTTATCAGTGGCAAATAATCTGCCACTTTAAGCAGACTTTACGCAAATGTCCAGCAGCCATTTCTAGTCTCGGATGAGCGATGTATTCATCTTCAAAAATGCAGCAATATTCTGACCAGATTCAACCAGAGTTCAGTATTTTGAATTTTATGACACAACAGTTGGCACTTCTAACTGGATGCAGCCCCGTCTCCCTGCTGCATCAGCGGATGAGTGATGACTTCCGTGTTTATCGTCATCCTGTCCTCATCATCCTCATCTTCATCCTCTCCTTCGTTGATCGTCATTTCCATCGAGAGATCCGTTTCGTCTTCACCTATGAGACAAATAAAGGAAACAAATGAATGTATAGTCCTTTACAGTAGAAATTAAAAACCATTTAAAGGCTTTCTGTATTTGACGCTTGCTACATATATAAAACTATATTTGAAGTGTAACTTATTCTATTAAAGATGGCTCTAGCTCCGTTGCTATCATTTACAAGAAGCTGTCGTTGAAAATAGGTTCACTGCACTATCATCAGCATAGAAGAATAGTACAGTAAAATTAGTAACATTTTATTAACAACAAACCTTCGGAGTGGCAAATTTCACTTGTACATAACCATATATCAACCAAATCTTACACACCAATATGTAATACCTGTACACTTCCCTACAGTTATAAGTTGTTTTTAATTAAATATCCTTCATTAAGTTAAGTTACTACCATTGCTTAAAGATACTTTATTTTTTTAACATCCATTCTGAGCATATTATGTCTTGATGCAATACCCTCAATCAGGCCTTTCCGCAGGAGAGGGTCTTGGGGAATTTGGAGGAGCAAGAATCCTGGTGGGGAAGTAAGGAATTTGAATACGTAGAAAAGATATCTTGAACATAAAAATACAAATTTACATGATCCCTGTACATAATCAGATGATGCAACGTCGTAATAGTACAGATTTTAAAGAACTTTCTTTTGGCCCGAGAGTCTCAGACTGCATGTTTATACACCTTCGAGGTGTGTGACACATGAGGAACAATGGGCTCCAGAGGAAATGCACAGGTGAATGGAGAGAGTGAGGAAATATTAATCAATGAACTTTTGGCTTATGTGGCTACATACCAGTCACAATCCACTCAGCTGCAGTTGAAATTGGCTGTACTGGCATATTATAAAGAGGATGCAATTGAAGATGCTAAGAAGAGTTTAGTGGAAGCAACTAGAGAAGTGGTCACTGGAGTAAATGAAGCATTCAAGGATCGTCAGAACTCGAATCGAAGGACTGCAAGAGAGGCCAATATAGAAGACATACTGGTTATCTACAGGGCATTGGATGGATGTAATGCTGATGAAAAACCCATATTCTGTGCAAGAGATGTTAGCAGACTCCCTCCGGCTGCTCCGGAGGCTGCAGGAAGTATGGTGTTGAGACGAATAAGGCAGAGGTTGCATCAATCCAGTCTAATAAGACGTATTCTGCAGTAGTACGCCACAAAGATCTCACTGTAGTAGCACCTGCAGGTCCTAGCTGTAGTGCAAATGGTCGACAAACAGGAGTTCTCTATGCAGGAAGAGGACCTCCCAATGATGGCCCTGTAGCAGATGCAGATGGATTTCAGACAGTGCAGAGGAAGACCAAGGAAAAACGCATGGTGACACGACAAGCAGGTGCAGCTGCAGGATCCACTGTACTGAAGGCTGGCCCAGAGAAGTTTGATGTAGTCATCACCAATGTTAACCCTAGCCTGACAGTTGACGACATCAAGTTGTATATAGAATCACAAGATGTGGACATCAACTTGGCAGACATCAAGGATACATCTACTGATGGTTGGTCTACCAAAAGATTTCTTATCACCTTCGTTATCACTCATTTGGATAAAGTGCTGCAACCAGCATTTTGGCCAAATAGAATTTACTTCAGAAGATGGTTTACAGAGAGACCTCAGGGATCCAGGGGCAACACTTCTACAGCAAAATGATGCGTATCCTCTCATACAATAGCACAGGACTAGGTCATGGAAAAGTAGAGTACATTGGTGAGATAATAGACTCATTAAAAGTGGATATTGTGCTATTACAAGAAACCTGGCTTTTAAATGGAAATTTAGACAAGCTGACAGGCATAAGTGATGATTATTTGTCTTTTGGAATATCTGGTGTAAATAGTGACAAAATACTGTATGGCAGGCCTTATGGCGGTCTGGGTGCGTTATGGTACAAATCACTTGCTGGGGCTGTTAAACCAATTCAGACAGGACATTGTATATCCAATCAGATATGTGCTATTGAACTGAGAACACAGACTGATAATTATTTAATAGTGAATGCATATATGCCAAATGACAACATGCAAAAGCATCATGTTGCTGATGATTTTCTTACGGTATGTGATGAAATTGAGGTCATCCTAAATATAGCCAGCATAAGATCATTCTCTGTGGAGATCTCAACATGCATTTTAGCAGAAATAATGCTCATGATGTATACTTCAAAAATCTTTTGGAAAGATATGATATACTGGCAGTATGGGATAAATATGCTGACATGATGGATTACACATATAGCAATGCCTTGTGCAATGCATTTTCTTGCATTGATCACTGTTGTGTTCAAAACTCTGTTATGTGTGAAGTTATTGACACTTTCGTGCATGACTGTCCCCTGAATCCTTCTGGTCATCGTCCCATTGTAATGGATGTAACTGTGAATACAAAGAGGATTACAATGACAAAGAATGTCCAGCCACAATGTAGGATAGCATGGCACAGAGTTACTGACCATGACATTGGATTATTTGAGCTTGACAGACAAGTGCAGATGTTACCTTTAATGAGTGGCATTGTTTGTGATAACTTGAACTGTGACAAAGAAGAGCACAGGCAAGACATTGACTATTTATGCTCCAGACTGATTGATCTTTGTTTAGACTGTGATAAACTGTTCCCTAGAAGTGCCATGAAAAGTAAACACACTTGTATTCCAGGTTGGAAGGAACAAGTTAAACCCTTTCAGCAAGAGTGTGTGCGGTGGTACAGGACTTGGAAGGAAATGGGAAAGCCAGGGGGAATTATATTTGAAAATATGAAGGAGACTAAGAGACAATATTTATATGCAATAAGAAGGTGCAAGAGGAGAGAAAAAGATAATCGTTTTACCAAGATGGCCCAGTGTCTGGCAGAAAATAGAAGCAGAGACTTTTATTCAGACCAGAAGAAGGTTAAAATAAATAAGACAATTAGTCATTGTATTAAGGGTGAAACAGATAGTTCTAAAATAGCTAATATATTTTCTTCTAAATACAACGATTTATACAACTCTGTGCCTTCGAACCAGGACATAATTGAGGATATAGAAAGATACATAAACGGAGCTGCAGAGTGTGTGAGTGGTTCAGCTGTGATTACACGTGAGATCATAGAGGCCGCAATAGGAAAACTCAAGTTGGGGAAAGGCGATGGACACAAAGGTTTCATGTCTAATCATCTCATTTTTGCATCACCTTCATATATTCAAACATTAGCTGTTTTATTGACAGCCATTATGACACATGGACATTTGCCTAAAGACTTGCTGCGGTCTACTGTAATCTCTATTCCCAAAGATCCTAAAGGTGACTTGTGTGCCGACAGCAATTATAGAGGGATTGCACTGATGTCCTCTATTGGCAAGGTCATGGACCATGTCCTGTTGCGCAGAAATGCTGACAAGCTACAGACTTCTGAATTCCAATTTGCCTACAAGGACAAACATAGTACTGTCATGTGCAGTATGGCTCTTAAAGAAGTCATACAGCATTATATTACGAATGAATCCAAAGTAGCAGCCTGTTTTCTAGACTCAAGCAAGGCATTTGACAGAGTGAGACATGACAAACTGTTTCATCTTTTGATTCAAAGACATATCTCTCCTGTAGATCTCAGGGTCCTTTACCAACAATATAAGCTTCAGCTCATTAGGTCGGAGTGGAATGGCTTGCACTCATCATACTTCCATGCAACCAATGGCATTCGCCAAGGTAGTGTCATTTCGCCTGTGTTATACTGCATGTATCAAGATGAGCTCATAAAAAGACTGCAAGAGAATGGAACTGGTTGTTGGTTAGGCCACCACTTCTTTGGATGTGTTAGCTATGCGGATGACCTAACATTGTTGTGCCCGACTACAAGTGGCTTACAGGCAATGATCGCAACCTGTGAAGCATATGGATCTGACTATGGTGTCAAATATAATGCTATGAAGTCAAAATGTATGATGTTTTCCAAAGGAGGCAGGGAAGCAGATGGCCACATTTATTTGCAAAATGAAGATCTCAGTTGGACTAGTAATGTCAAGTACTTGGGTTCCTATTTGAGCAAAGATTTATCAGAAGCCAAGGAAATAGCAATGAAGCGAGGTGACTTAATTGGAAGAGTAAACACCCTCCTCAGCAATTTTGGTACTGCTTCTGATGCAGTTTTGGGAAACTCTTCAACACGTAGTGCAGTCATCTGTATGGCGCACAGTCGTGGAACCTGACAGACAAAAGTGTGAAGGAGTTTGTGACCATGTGGAACCGATGCGTACGAAGGGTATTCAGATTGCCCTATCGCACACACACAAGATTTTTGACATCTTTTTTGAATGCCCCCCATGTGTTGGAACAAGTTTTTGCTAGATTCGTGGGCATGTTATGAGCTATGAAAATGAGTGACAATGCCAAAATAAAATTTCTGGCCAAGCATGTTATATTTTCACCTACAAGCATTACAGCACGTAACCTGTACTTGATATCCCAAAAGCTGCAAATAGGGAGTGAGGAAGTGACAAGTGTCAAAACATTTCGCAATACTCTCTACCATTTGACTAATGAGGATACTAGCATCATACAAGTAATTAAAGAAATGAAGGACAATATGTGTGACTTGTTAAATGATGAGGAGCAAAATGATTTCATGGAATTTCTCTGTTCAAAATGACACTTATATTTATCTTAATTTTATATTATTGTGATTAGCTATGCAAACTGACACTCATTTAATGTAATATACCTTTTACTTCAAGTGAAAGTGTATTAATAAACATATATATATAAAAGCAAAATTAAAAGTAAATATTGGTACATTATACCTGTATTATCCTCCTCTTCCTCCTCCTGCTCCCCGTCTTCAGAGCGTTTCGTGTTGTGGGTCTTGATGTGTTTCGACAAATGATCACTTCGCATGAATCGCTTCAGACACTCTGAGCACTGGAATCTTTTCTCTCCTATGAACAGAAAACATAATATCATCAATGAAGAAGGATTATTATTACGGTAGCACTTCACCATTAAAACAACATTTTTTCCCAATGTATGGCTTCTGGTGCGGTCCTATTATGTTTTTGTTTTGTTTTTTTGTTTATTGCCACACATTCCACAATATCATATAATTTTTTTAATTCTCAAAGGAGAACTTTAAATTAAAAATATAAGAAAATAAATAGGCCGGCATGAAAATTTTCTCCAGACTCAAAAGGCATTATCTCATAGTTTTGAGAATTCCATATATATATATACCTTGGGATTATTATTTAAGCTGCAGTGGCCATATTGTTATAGATTGGCGAATATATGTAATGTATTTAGCAATTAAATTAACGAATAAAATCATGAGTAAAGTCAAATGTTCTATTTATTGATAAATAGCAAAGTGTTTATAAAATGGCAAGAGTGCTGATTAAAGCACATTCACAGATCTATCTTAATGGCATGATAGTCTCTTGGTGAGGGAAAGTAAACATTTGCAATAGCAAAGAATGTGTAATTTGGCCAAAATATGGTGATCAAAATAGACAGAACTGTAGTTTCAATACTAGGCTTTTTTTCTTCTTCATTTTGGAATGCACAATGCCACTCCCTTCCAAAGATATCTTTCACTTAAAACATTCAGTGATGAACTTCATTTCAAAATTTTAGAGTTACTGAAGTTTAAAGTTGCTGTTGTAATCAAAGCTGCTTATTCATCAGCATATGGTCCCTGGTTTAAAGAATAACAGAGAGAAGTGGGTGGGATCTACATTCTCCCAAATAACTGATATCAATTTGAGAGTTGTGGTTTTATGTGATGCGTAAAATGATCCACTTCGAAGTGCACCACCACGGTGAGCTACTTGAATAACCTCCGAGGGAGCAAAGTGATACTCAGTTTGACGATTTATAGGCCAGCTATTTTTTTCCTCCTTTTTTTTTTTGCTGCTGTTTTATGGTTTGCTGACCCAACTCACACATTAAGATGACCAAAAAGTTTCTGATATTAATTAGGTACTTCATATCATAAAGTTTTAATGCAGCAAATGCAAAATGATCTTGGGACGGTTTCCCAATGTGGATATGAGACCTATTCCTCCACTCCCTGATAATGATCTAGGGTTGATTTTTTCAAATGAAATATAAGTGTGTTTGATAAAGGAGACTTGTCAGACAAGAAATTGCAATTAACAATATTTAGTGATTATAAGATTTATGGGACTCCAAATTTGCCCTAACATAAGAACATTTTCAATGCCCAAAACCCTAAAAAGCAGAACAAAATCTAACAATCAGATCATCTTCAATCCAACTAGCCAAGATTTGGAACATTAGAAGATTCTCAAATGCTTCTTGGACCATATTAATCTAAAATATAGAATATACATTTCTGGACTTACCAGTATGTGTTCTTTTATGTCTCTGCAGCTCATCCGACCTCGTAAATCGCTTTCCGCAAAACAACCAATTGCACACAAATGGTCTCTCTCCAGTGTGCCATCTGCAATCAAAATAAATATCAATTATCAGAATCGCATCATGTTAAGTGGAACCGCATAATTTAGACCAGCCAATCAATACTAACAGAGAGGTTTATGAATCAAGTCGTCTTGGCATCATGTGCCTCTTAATTGCTTTCCTCAGTATATTTTAAAGAATTGCACTAGTAAACCAGTACAGTATAAAATGGGGGTGTAGTAAGAAGGGGGGGGGGGGGGAGATTTTGGCTCAAAATATTGATACAAATGCGAGTACACAATAGGGTCCTGTAAACCCCCCTGGGATCCCCGAAAACCCCTCCTTGGAACTATTTCTGTGATTTAAAATTACAACTCAATGAAAGTCCTCAGACAATCATGCAGGAAGTCCAGATTTGAAGACTAGTAAATCACTTAAGTTAGATGAGTTTATCTTGGTATACACAAACAAAAGGAGTCCATTGCAGTTTTGTAGATCGTTAGGCAAAGTTTCCACAGCGTACCTTAGGTGAGCTCGCAGATGCGAAGTTTTCCCATAAACTTTATTGCAGCCAGGTATATGGCAGATGTGCTGCTTTTTCTTGTTTTCTTTATTTCTGAAAAGTAAAACAATTTTTACAGTGGTGATCATAAACAAGGATGATTGACAGGTGATTAGTGACACAGCTGTCCTTAAGTTATACCCTGACTATGTTTTCCAAAGTCTTACAATTTTGACTGAAATCTAAAGTTTTTTTTTAAATGTTATGTATAAAAATTGCAAATTTTGATTTTGGGACTATTTGAGATAACAAAACTGAGAATATTCTAATGCCATGTTTTGAGGTTCGATATTTTAACTTTTATATTATATGGGTCTTTATAAAACTTACAAGATCCGATAAAGACATATATTGATGCTGCGAAAATCGTAAAGCTGCAAAAACTCAGCGTTTCAGCTGACTGGAAGCATCATAAATACAAATCAAGCTAGAAGTTAACTGGCCTCAGTTTGTCAGAAAGTTGTTCTCATATTTTATTTTTATTTTTGTAAAATTTTATTTTGTGATTGTTGTTTCTATTGAGTGCTAATTATACAATGTATACATGTTTACTTTGGG
Source organism: Alitta virens (assembly GCA_932294295.1). Classification (NCBI taxonomy): domain Eukaryota; kingdom Metazoa; phylum Annelida; class Polychaeta; order Phyllodocida; family Nereididae; genus Alitta; species Alitta virens. The sequence continues at coordinate 22,821,694 of OW028585.1, read as the reverse complement.
TGTTTAGAAGGTTCTTTTATACCTGTATTGTACTATTTTCAATTTCACTAACATCGCCCTAAACTCAATAGTTGTGTAAATGCTAAGAAACTTTCATGTATCACGTACATCTTATGATGTCATGCTATATTGATCAATAAACTTGTCAACTTGTAAAACTTAATAATCATGCACAATGAGACATACCTTCCCTCCCCATCTCGACAATTGGGGCACGTGCAAGCTACTCTTCGCAGTCTCCGGCCGGTGTTGCCGTCGCTATTTTGGGGATCAGATGTCAAGTTCTGCGGACTGATCGGCTCGATGATCGTAGGGTCGGGTTGGGCTGTGGTGGCGACCGCAGTGGCTTGTGTTTGGATCACTTGCCATTTTGTGGAGTCATTTGGATCAGGCGCTATGAGGAAAGATTTCAATTTGTTAGAATGAAATGTACAAACAATTATGAGTGTTACATCACTAGCAATTTCAGCCAGGCAGTCAGTTATTGGAATCAAATAAAGTCTCTCACATTCAACTTACAGACCTTTGCATGGATTTTATTGATGCGTTATTTGATACATAAAGCAGTTTTTAGGGGAGCAGGGACAGTTGCATTCTCAGAATGACTTTTCAGACTGATTGAAATATTTGATAAGAATGAAATTATCACCCCAACATCTGGGCAATAAACTGGTTTCCACATCTTTTAACCAATGATTACCTCTTTTCTGTACAGTAGGGTGATGCAAAAAAATGAACTTTTGAATTTAATGGGGGGCACCCTTCCAAAATGTTCCTATATATAAAAACATATTCTGTGAAAATTTCAGTTAATTTGGACAATAATTAGAGGTTGCTACTGAACTTTATAAATATCTTATAATTAGCTTACATTTTTCAAATGCTTATAGTTTATATTTGTTTTTATCTATTTATAAACATCAGATATTGTCTTAGTATTTTTGAAGTCAGATTTGTGTACCTAAAAGCAAAGGATCAAACTTTAACTATTGAGCAATGGCTTAGATGAGTTTCTTATTGCGGCATTTCTCGATCATTGCCAAGGAGTGAGGAAACTGTAAGATTGAGAATAAGTTCCAGAAGACATGGCAAGTTCAGCCTGTGAGGCATCTAGAGAAAAATAGTCTGTCCCCAGAAAACAGACCGAGATTTGGCTCATAGGTCAGATATCACAACTCAGTTCAGCAGAGCTGCCATCAAAAAATAGAGTATTGGCAATGTGTTTTCATAACAAGCAAATGGAAAGAAAACTGTGAGAGCTGTGTACCATGCCACAGCAGAAGATGTATTAGAAATTTGGAAAAGAGCCAACATTCCAACAAGACTGAAACTAGAGCCTAGCGGCGATGAATCCAGAAGGGGGTAGTACTGATGGTAAATGACAATGTTAGAACAGTGGAGAATGAACTTCAGAGCCGAATATTTTCAAACAATTGCTCTACGAATATCCTGAGCCATACTCTGTGCTACTCAACTCTATCCCTGGCAAGTTATTCTCAACCAAACCACACATCTCGCATTTTCATGGTCTCTGACAATATCCTGAATGCTTGCTTTCACAACCTTCTGGATAATAAGTCAATAACACACTGGCGTGGTGTCAGAATCACTTTTCTGGCATGACAAAGCCTTGATAAGTTCAACATTCAAACATTGCTCTAAAGTCCACCGGAAGTTGTCGGCGAAATGTAAACAAACAACCTCTTGATTTTCTGTTCAGTAGGCCTAGTTCTCAAATTCGCCACCAGGGGCACTGAGGTAGGTTGCAAACAAGGCCAAGAGCCACAAAAACAGCGAAAATTTAGCCCCAATTTAGCTTTTTTTTTTGGCAAACTACTGATATCTTTCTCAAAAAACGAGCCGAATATTTGTGCTCAATATATTTTAAAGTATACTGAGCCCTATGTGTCACTGTTCAGCTTGATCTCCACTGAGGCTATTCATTTAAAAATTTTCCTGAATGTTCCACTCTCTCACATCTCATCCTCTGACAATATCCTGAAGGCTTGCTTTGCAACCTTCTGGAAACATGTAGTTGAAAAATTTGAGAGATGTCCTTTAGAGAGTTGAAAACAAAGCCAAACGATCAGAGGCACTGCAGAAAAAAGAAAATCAGTGGAAAGAAGACTTGGCAGACCTATTTGATATAGCGCATGCTTATGCACTGGAAATTATTACTATTGAGGAGGACAAAGAATTCCTAAAAGCGCAGCGCAGAAAAGGACGTCCAGGAAAAATGGGCTTCCTGGACACCAAGTTACACAAGAAAGTGATTTTAGGCCAGAAGAGGGAGGAAGACATCGAAAGACATAAAGCACAGGAGGAAGCAGATAGAAAGGCCCAGGAGGAACAAGCTGTTCTGATGGCATCTTCAGATGAAGAAGAAGAGGATGTGGCAGAAGACCATCATGAATTAGAAGCATATGAACCATCAACATCAGGACATGCTCAAAATCCTGCACCTGCAAAGGAGGCCAGAATGAACCTTTTGATGACAAAATAGTTATGAGCCTTGATGCTGCCTAAGTGAGTGAACGTGGAGCTGCAGCAGTTCTCACACCAGTGATTCAGCAGCTGGGTCATGACACAAACCAGTATAATATCAGCTACTCCTCGATCCGCCGTCAAAGAATGAAGCATAAGCAGTCTGTAGCCTAAAAAACGATTTCAAGCCCAATGTCCAATGTGTTACAAGAATAATCAACTTCCCTAAAATTTCCTAAAATGTTAGCATACAGGAGGGGGACTACATTTTCATCGTTTTCAGGGTGGCAATTGACAAATTGATTGTAATCACTTTCAGATAGTGTTTTAACTTTATTTGCAACTTCAGTTACTTGATCTGAGCAGTTGAGGGTATACTATATATACAGCCAGCCTGTCCCAGACAGTACCACCAATTACCAAGAGTTACTAATAACAGACTGAGAGCGCAGGCATGGGAGAGGTGTGGTGGGGTGAGGGGGTGTTTCTGGGTGTCAAACAGAGGAAGCACAGTCACCCTGGGGGCTGGCTTGACCCACCCCCCCCCCCCCCCCCAACTGCCCCGCCTAGAATTGTGCCAGGGCCCCGAGGTCACAACAGGCCCTGATGGGTTGAACGTCTACAAATATTAAGGGCTGGAATGAATCTGAGTGATATTGGACAAATGTAATGAATGACATTAAGTTGTATTTTAATTAACTCCATAGGAATATGCTAAAGTAATGGGACTTCACTCCCTCTTTTTCCTTTTTCCCAACAAAATGCTAAACAAGTTTTGGGAATAAATTATAAAGTGTCAGTTGATTTCACATAACAAATTGTAAGTTCAATCAATGTTGAAATTACATAAGAATTTCATGACAATTTGTTTTAATTACTGACTCGGAATAGGAAGAGCAAACCATATATAAGTGACTCCCTTGAGCAATTAAATGTCTGTCACAAATTCCCCATCAGTCCCCCTGACCATAAGCACGAGCCAAGTGCAGCAGTTTCCAGGCACCCCCGAGTGGCGGCCCCATCAGACAGCCGGACTACTTTTATGCTAATTAAGTCTGCATTTTGTCCTATGGGCGTTTTAGTACCACACCTGGTCAGAGATAACAACATCTAGGCAAAAGTAATAAGCAGTTCTCTATCTAGGCACCAGATAAAGATACCTATCCGCACCTGGATATGTCAATATTCTCTTGATTTTACATGAATTTTGAGAGTAGTGGAAATCTATTTTTCAGCCATGTTAGACCACACCTGAATTAATTAACTGCAAAACACAGGTAGACTGAATGTTTCTAATGTATAGACAGTATAGTAAGCCACCTGTTGCCTCTTCAAGACATTGTTCCCACGAAAATAAAAAGAGCACTCATATGAATCATGCAACATATAATATGCAAACGCAGAAACCAATCTCGATCAACTATATAATATGTGTTAATTGAATTTTTAACAACTATTGCTGGGAGTCCTGACATAGTGGAAATACAAAAAATTTAAGGTATATCATTGTTGAAATTGTATAATCAAATGCACTGCTGTGTAATAAAGTCTGCTTTCTTCTTGGTAATCTGAGCTTTTAATGAAATTAGCTCAGTATTCTTCGAATTGAAATGAAAGAAATTAATTTCAAAAAGGTCACCATATTCAGCCGATTTAAATCACAGCAGATTGATAAATCACAGCAGACTGAATTTAATGCAGCTTGGTGACAATGCATCATAACTACTTAGCTGATATGGAATTAAGACTAGGTGTCAATTAACAGCATATATGAGACACTTCATGGATGGGATCTTTTCGTAACCTTAGCACAGCCACTGAGTATACAAGGTACTACCAATTTGATGATTTACACCATTATGTAAATATGATAACGCCTAATTCAGTGGTGCCTGGCACCGGGATCTGAATCTAGGATCATCAGAGTAGCATGCTTATAATCTAACTACTAGGCCACCCAGTTGTTAGCTGAAGGTCCTGGGTTAAGAATATGCCATGGCTTTGGAGAACTATATATTCAGAATAATTTATTTCATATATCAACCACAGTTTATCAAAACATATATGCAAGAATAACTAGAATGCACATGGGATGTGCGGAGCTCTGCCCATAGATGCAGAACACTTAGATCCCGAATGGGATCGAAAGCGCGACATTTCCCGACACTTTCGCCGAGTAATTCTGTTGACGCCCACCAGGGGCGCTGCAATAGCTCCACCAGCGGGCTGCATTGTGGGCTACGTCCTTGGTTCGCGCAGGGTTCCCCCAATGGGAACTGGAGAGTATGGGACCAAACTAAGTTGGAACAGAGATAAAGCCCTTATCTCTGGTTGGAATGAGTGAATAACACAAATGTAGCGTAAGATTGAAGTGGTCAATAAGGCAGCGTGTGGAAAAACGGCAACCTTGCTGACTGGGGGCTTCCCCCGTTGCGGGGATTCCCTTGATGACGTCATACGGACGTCTCGGGCAATGGCGAGAGCTGGGACAAAGTGGAGGGCAAAACAGGTGTAGAAAGTGGTTGTGCGTAGGATAATGGAGGCACGAAACACGCTGACAAGCAATAGGAGCATGTAAAAGGGGAATATGTAGCGTTAAGCCATGGGATGTAGCGGAAGACGCCATGTAAGTTGTGTTATGACAGATCGTACGGTTTTGCCCCAAGGCGACGTCATCTCGCGAGATCGATGTAATAACAAAACCTCTGCCCCTCCGGGGGCAGAGCTAATTATATTCATTGTATATGTAATATGGAGATTGGGAGATATGATCATGTGAGATATTAAATTGCACAGGATAAACATAGAATAATTAAGGTACCTTGTACTCTGCCTCTATGCCAGTAATAATACCGGATGAGGCAAAACAATAGAGACATTTATAAAAAGAAGATTTTTACTCACCAACCATAGTTACAGCCTGGCCCCCTTGAGTTGACTGAAAACAAACAATAATAACAGTAGAATGAAATTTGAATTCACTTATTATCTCATCATCATTTTGCAAAAATGAGTGATTTTATATTGTTTTGCGAATTAAACTTGATTCATTATTTTCATGTGGATTACATAGAACCATGTAAGCAGTAAAAGCATATGTCCATATTGTCCACCAAGCCTGAGTTGAATAGTTCTACTGATCATAAATTTACTTTTGACAGACACCAAAAATTACACGAATACTGAATAATTGCGATTATAAACAATATCCCGTTTTCCAGAACTTCAAGTTACATCTACGATTATAAATGTCGCTATAGACCCAAACTACAGACCACCACAAATGCAAACTTTAGAATTATACTAATTACTCAAGCAATCACAGAGTTACTTTCATGACAGCTTATATTATATCATATGTGACTTTTAAAATCAGTTTTTACAGAACACTCACGGCAGTCACTGTCTGTATGGCTTGAGGTGAGGCGATGGATTGGACGGTTTGGATCTGACCCTGGACCCCTTGCGCTGCGCCTAACTGTTGAACCACTGGGCTATTGACCAACTGGAATTGGCCATTGGCCGTCATGATCGTTTGTAAGCCTTGAATACCTTGGACTGTCTGCAGACCCTGAAATACAAGAGAATTTAATGTACTTTAATTCCTGATGAAATGCAGTGCCCCCATTGTTAGAAAATTTTAGTATAATAGTAAGGCCACACCACAATTGAGGCCACTTAAGTTCAGACACCACACATTACCATAATTACAGTGAATAATTTACCGCATAATTCAGACCACCTCATCAATAAGACATCGACATTCTACAAGTAACTTCATGAACACTGGATATTCAAATTAAATTAGTAAAATGGAGCTGATAAATTGGTCAAAGTGTATCACTTACATATATGGACAGGAGCACTTAATCAAATATCAACAATTTTTGACCCAACTTTGACCTTTACTTTTATCTCTACTTAAAAGTCACTAATACTATTGAACAACACAGCACATAAATGAATTAACCTGCAGCAGTGTTGAACTTTGACACGTATAATGATAAACTGTCCTTCTGAGTATGAAGAACTGCCCTTGGCTTAGTTATATTTTTGAAAATGCAATTTAGGGGGGAATATGAACTTACTTCAAAAGTAAGCATCATAAGTTCACAATATATATCTTGTACAACATAAAGACACTTACAGCCATCATCAGCATGGAAATTTGATGCGGCAACTGACACTAGCTTTTTTTATCCTTATAAGTCTGAATGAAAAAATTGGTTGGTTCCGATTTCATAGCCCTCAAAGAGTTTTTTTAATAATTAAAATGTAGAGTAATGTATTTTGAAACCTCAAAAAAGCTTGAAAAGTCCGGAAGTTTATGGTAGGGGAGTTTAACATTGGGTCGGTAGGAAAATCAAACCCAAAGAATTTGTTTTGATCCGCCAGAACAAGACAAGCTCGAGGTTTCACTTTGATGGCCCTTCAGTTTAAGGCCAGGAACGTATCAATAAAAAGACTTACCCCCAGATTTTGCACAACAGTTTGCAACCCCCCTGCAGTTGCCTGTCGTACTCCAGCGATATTGAGACCGGCCGGGACTACCGATTGCAGAAGTTGACCCCCTGGACCGATCTGGATATTTGTGGCGAAACTTTGGCCTCCGAGGGCCTGCAAAAACTGACCTGTGGAGTTCAGTATTATAGGAACACCTTGGCCAGTTTGTAAACCTGTAAAACATATTTACATGTTTAAAATAAAAGTAGCCAAAAAATCAAGTCATACATTCACAAAATACATCTAAAAAAGATGCCCCAGTCGCAATTAGCATAAGTACCTACTGTATATTGCCATCAGAGACCATTGATCTCATGCAAACACACTTATTCATGAAAATAACATTAGACAGAATTTCATTTCAGCCAGCTGCTTCAAACTCCTCAGTCTCCAACAAATTAATTTGATATAACATATTTTAAAACAACATTGCCCAACATGCTAGGGCTTGTTCTATAAATAGCAGCAATATAATTTTATACACAGCTTGAACATTCAACACTTAATTGAGCATCATGTACCAGTGTTCCAGCTTGGCCATTTGAGCATGGCACGGCGCCATGCCGACGCCCGTTGCACCATGACCGACGCCCGTTGCACCATGCCCGATTTTGTCAGCACCATGCCAAAAGTAAGGGAAACTTTTTTTTTTCAACTAGCTGGGCGCCTTATATGAGTCTATTTAATTGTCCTAATATCCTTGTGCACCATGCCCAATTCAAATCCTGACTGGAACACTGTACAGTTAAGAAATACATATCATAAGTAAATAATAAGCAATACCTTGGAGGGTTTGTGAATTCAGAACAGTGCTGGCTGCGGTGGTGGGGGTCGTTATTGTTTGTGGTAAGGACGCCACAGCCACCACATGTTGGTTACCAACAGAAGTGGCATTTTGAGTCTGTGATGTGGTGTTGAGCACCTGACCCACCGAACCAACGTTTAACATGGTGGGCATGTTGAGGAAGGTGGGTTGGGGTGATAGCACAGTGCCGCCACCTGAGGCTAAGATCATCGGTGTCCCCGCCATTTGAGATGATGCACCAGACGACATCGACCCGGGCGTCACGACTTGCATCGTTTGAACCGTGCTAGTTTTGGCGTTTGGTTTGGTGTCAGCAGTTGGTTGTTGTTGTTGAGGCTGCTGAGTTTGCTGTTGAGTGGCTTGTTGAACAACTTGCTGTTGACCATCGCTGTTAATCACCACTTGCCCTGTTGATGCCGACCCTGGCAAGGTAAACGCGAACTCGCCAAAACCCTGCTGAGGTATAACAGTTTGTAGCTGAGGCATTACATTGAAAAGGCCATTGTTTTGTAAGGTCTGTAACTGTGGCATTGACTGCACTGGCACCTGGATTGTTTGGTATATAGTCTGGCCGTTTGCTGTCGATACCGGGATCTGCACAGGTATTGACTGAACTGCTGGCTGCATTAAAGACTGCACAATATTTTGCGAATTTGCAAAGTTGGCGATTTGTGTTTGTTGCTGGGAGTCTATTTTACCATCCGCTCCCACAGTTTGCACATTGGCGATGTTTATTATACCCTGTTGTTGGTTTGTTCCGCTTATAACAGCTGCTTGTTGAGCAGCCTGATTCTGTTGTTGAGCTTGCTGGACAGCTTTCTGCTGTTGAAGAATCTGACTAGCAGTTGACATTAAGGCAGGGTTATTCGACTGCTGTTGTTGGCACGACAATGGAATAAAAATCGCCTCTTGGCCATCAGGTAGCGTCACATTTTGAAACATGTTGTAAGCCAGTCCACTGCTGGCGTTCTGTGCAGGGGCGGCCGCAATAACTTGGGGCGTTGCTGCTTGTTGGACTATTTGTCCTGATGGCGTGATTGCAAAGCCTGACATTTGAGGGGTGGCAAAAGTAAATCCTCCCGCTGATGCTTGTGGTGCCACCTGGATTACGTTCTGTAAGTTCTGGAGGTCGCCCATTAATGAAATTACCTGTTTTATCAGAATAGTCAGATTTACATTCATTACACGCAAGTATAAACAACAAAATTCAAGTAGAATATCACATGGAAAGTGAAGCTGATAGTACCAACTTCTGAAGCCGTTAGGCTGTAAGCTTAATTCATAGTTCATGTCCATTGGCCATCAGCCAGACACATCATTTAACAATCCCTTCAATTCGTGTTTGCTGATCTCAATACATAATATAAAGTTATGATAGATACAAGCTAACTGAGCTCACCATGAGGCCTATTAATTACACCTTCATTTGTTAAAAGTCAAACCTGCCTTAAGCTGCCACCAAAAGGAATCGATAAATGTGGCCATTTAATAGAGGGGGGGGGGGGGGGGAAACAATGATTTATATGGATGTTGTTGGGAGGGGGGAGGGAGGGGTGGGAAATGTGCTTTTCAACTAGCTGGGTGCCCTATATGAGGCTATTTAGGTGTCCTAATATCTTTGTGCGCCATGCCCAATTCAAATCCTAGCTGGAACACTGTACAGGGGCCAACCCCTCAGCGCAGGTTTGACTGTACTTATTAAAATTTAGCATTTAAAGCCAATACATAATATACATAATATACAGTGGACAGTTGCTCGTACCTGGCCATTTTGGTTGATGACTCTAATCTGCTGCTGTTGATTTTGCTGTTGCTGCTGTTGTTGCTGCAGGAGGGCGTTGACCTCTTGGGGGGTTACTTGACCTGGCTCCAGGGCTTGTTGTTGCACGGCCCCACCGGCCTGTTGTCCCGCCCCAGGAATTCCGATTTTAGAACAAGTGGCCGCTAGAAGAGCGAGAGGGGAGGGCTGAGCTTCTTGCTGAAATTAAAGAAACAATATATTAGGCATAATGAAGTTCAGCAAAATGCAATAGACCTTTCATTATCAATGATACAAAATAACTTCTCACATACAATTTATACAAAATATTGATGAACAATAATAGTCATACATTTATATCAGATAGTTAAAAGATATAGTTGATCTAGGATATTGTGAATGGTTTGTGAATTAGAGACCATTGCATTTTTTTCTATGTCACCATTTCTATAAAAAGAAAATATCATATATATATAGATAAGATGTATAGAGCTATCTGTATAACCCCCTTAATATTAATAATTGGTAAAATTAGTTCTTGGTTTTTCATACTGAACATGTATACAGAAACGTTTATAATCATTTTGTCTGAAAGCACCTTAAATAGCTTAGGCTATGTTAGCTTAGATTACAATGCCTTGGTATTTACACAACTCTCAGCACATATATATACAGATATCTATATGGCAATGACAATGCATGGGCTTTCAGCCATACAGCATTGCATTGTTCAATTGATGCGATTGTGAAAATAAATTGACCTATTTAACTAGTCCGTGGTATCATACAGCATTACAAGATCACAATATCATTCTTCTTACAGAGGTGGTTGGGCAACAGGGTAGTACAGGTCAGCCTCCTCGAGGGATTTTTACATTTAGGGGCAGTCCTAGAGTTGCGAGGATGAAGGATTTCTTGCAAGGCGGGGTTAGCAGCCATGGGTGGGAGGACATCAGACACTCCCAAAATGTCCACTCTCCCCTCCTAAAACGCCCCCGATCGGCCATTCAAAGAGTCCCAAACTCACCTGAGAACTGCTTGTAGGCACAACGTATTCTTGTTTCACCTTTTTAGAGGGATTGCTAGCCATTTCTGACCGAAATCAGCCGAAAAACGACGGAATTTCCCACCTCAACTGTCGACATTTGCAGCTTTCTCTCCTCGACGTTATTCGGGACACAACGTCATGAGCGTCACGACATAATGCAAATCAGCCGTGCGGCAAATAGTTCCAATATTAATATTAATTTTATTAAATTTTTTGCTTTAAATATTTATCAAACCATTATAAATCGTTACTACCTGAGAAATAATACTTTAATTATAATTTTTGATACCTTAGATAGTTTTCATATCTGATCTGGTGATTTTAGAAATAAACCGCATCACTCAACGCGTGCGTTTTGGGGGCGGAATTTGATTGACAATAGCGCAGGGATACAGTGCCGTGGGTGTGGTTTCTAGAACCCCATGCAAATGACCTTTCATACGTATTGAATCTCACATCTGCACAGTAAAGTTAATTATAAAGTGAAATATATATATATATATAATAATTCTGCTATTGTAATATGTTCCAATATGCGATAATGTTTAATTGTCCTCTTTCTTTTAAAATCTGTTTTTAATCTTAATTGATTTTGAAGCAAAGAATAAAATATTTACTTTTATTTTAATAATCGTGAGCAGAGAACTATGGTCGCTGAAATGGAACATGCTTGAATAAATCAAGACAGATAGTGGACCAATTAAGTATTACCAATTAATTATCAATCAAAAGATCCGAGCTTGGAAAATACAATGTATATCAATAGTATAAATCTAAACTGAGTAGGCTCATGAAAAATTGTGAACGAGTATTATAACAACAAAATCACTAAATTAAAAAATTAACTTAAAAAACCTGGTCCGTCACCAAAGGTATTCTCAACAAGGAAATGTAATGATAAGTTAGTCTCTGGTGACCAGACCAATTGATTATGGCGATTAGATTGTTACAAAATTTAATGACTATTTCACTAATTAATATTGGACAGAATCTGGCGGGGAAAAAACCCAATACTAACAAAAAATATGCAACTGATTATATTGAATATCATACCCCCACTCCACTCAATTTTTCTACAAAATACCGACTGCAATGAGGTAATATTTAGGTAATATTGATTATAATGTCATTAAAAGACCGCTCACAGGATGGGATAACATTGATTAAAGCATTTTGCCCCATTCTAGTTCACTCAGTAAATGTTTCTTTATCTCAAGGATGTTTTCCCTGGTGAACTTAAGATTGCCAAATTAAGTTGTCCCGGCCTTTATTTAATCGGATGACCCCTATTTATTTAACAATTACCAGTTTCGATTTTGCCCCATTATTTCCAAGGTTTTTGAGCGAGTTTTACATAATAGATTTCCTAAATTCATAATCACATTAGCTCTGCGTTTTAACACTAGTTGAGCTGTACGTAATAATGAATATGTTCTCGGCCTTTTTCTGGATTTTAAAAAGGCGTTTGATACCATTAACCATTAGATTATACTAGATAAATTAACTTTACAGTTGTTATTCATATTTATCTAATATTTAATAGATGTTGTGAGTATTCTCTGAAAATTGGAGGCAAAACAGTTCAGCCGTTTTCATTTTATAACAGAATGAACTGCAGTAAAACGGCTTTTAGTGTGACATTTTGAAGTTGGTTAAACATCATTGATTAATTTCAGTAGTTCTTGCTAATAATTCAATATACCCAAACTCTGATTATCTGATGTATATTAAGTCCAGTTTTCCAAACTAAGATAATTATAGCCTAATTATGCATTTATTTTTTGCTCTGCTTGTTCACTGCTCATTTTACAAAAGATACTAACATCATATTCAAGTTTTTGGTCTAAGAAATTATGCATGTAATTTAGCATAGGCCTATAGATAGCTGAAATTTTGCAGAAAGATAGTGATAATAGTTGTTAAAATATTAGTAACTCAACTTTAATCTAGTTTTTTTCCCCTGTGTCACTGATATATTATATGAATTAGGGAAGATCCATGTCAGCTACCAGTAAAGTGAACTCAGCTCCCAGTTCCAGCTACCAGCCAGCTACTAGTAACGTGAAGTCGGTTCCCAGGACTTCAGTTCCCAGAAAAATATGGGCAAATGTTTGGATATTCAAAGGTTAGCTATAAAGTAGTCAAAGAATGCACCAAAGTTTGTAGTAATGAATAGCTGATGAATAGTAGGCACCATTAAGTAGCCAAGGCATTAGGCTATCTAATAAATAGACTGCCACCTTTGTAGGCCTACTATTCAATATACCAAACTTCCAGATTTTTATGTTAGCCTAATAGTTTTCTCAAAATATTTGAGAATTTATTGTAATTTTCCAAAAAAAACAAACTTTGCTCAACAAATTTCTGGTAGCTGGATAGTTATCCAGTAAGTACGGTGGCCCAGAATGTTGCCATGATGCTCTGTTGCGTTGCTGCAGGACGTTGCTGCATTGTTGCAAGACGTTGCGGAATTGTTTTGTTGCGGCGGAATGCTTGTTTTTGCTACCGTTTAAGTGGAGTAGAGTCAAAACGGCCAACGACCATAACGGCCACTCCCCATGACGGCCAACTAGCCAAAACGGCCACCCCCCATAACGGCCAATCGACCAAAACGGACAATTACCAGGATGGCCAACTCAATATTTTTTTTAATTATTAATATATTTCCTTATTATTACATGCTTTTTGGTTTTATATTGCAATATGTAAGTTATGGAAAGTAACATAACAAACACACACCAATTCGTAGTGCAAAGTCAAGACTCCAATGGTGTAGTCAATATTTTTGACCATGATTTATACTATATATGTCAATTGCTATTAGCATTTTGAATGATGAAAAGAAAGGGGTAAATCATGCTTTTTCATCATTGATCACAAGCATATATGATTCCTGCATCACTTCGACGCAACATCACTCTGCAGCAACGCAACATTACTCAGCAGCAACTCAACATTACGCAGCCGCCCCACAGCAACGCAACAGAGCATCGTGGCAACATTGTACTTCTGGCCCACCGTAAGTAAGCACCAATATTTGGTTCTATTAAATAGCCAATAGATTAGGCTATCTAGTAAATGTCCACCAAAAAATTATGCATATTAAAGAGGGAGACTGTCTATAAATTGTTTTGATCATAGATGAAACATGCAATATCAATTTTAATTCCAGTTGGATTATTTTCTGAAACAACAAAATATTAATAATTTATATAAAATAAAATAAAATTTCTAAAATGAATACTCTAAACTTTATATGCAATAAAGTAATTCATATTGTGAAGATGGCAGGTACATTACAACCTGATGTTACTGAACCACCTCCACCAAAACGTCTCATAATTCATACCTTTTAGATAGGTAGGGAATATGACATTTATTTTCATTTAATATACAGGCTAGATGTATATACAGGTTATAGAAGAAGATAGATGAATGAGAAAGCATATATACCCTACTAATAAAGCAACATCACTCCGCAGCAACGCAGCAACATCACTCTGCAGCAACGCAACATTAGTCAGCAGCAACGCACTCTGCAGCAACGCAACATCACTCCGACGCAACATCACTCTGCAGCAACGCAACATCACTCCGACGCAACATCACTCTGCAGCAACGCAACATTACTCCGACGCAACATCACTCTGCAGCAACGCAACATCACTCCGACGCAACATCACTCTGCAGCAACGCAACATTACTCAGCAGCAACTCAACATTACGCAGCCGCCCCACAGCAACGCAACAGAGCATCGTGGCAACATTGTACTTCTGGCCCACCGTAAGTAAGCACCAATTAATATTTGGTACCATTACATTGCCAATAGATTGGGCTATCTAGTAAATGTCCACCAAAAAATTAACTTTGGTCAACAAATTTCAGGTAGCTGAATAGGTAGCCAGTAGGCCCCCAATATTTGGTACCATTAAACAGCCAATAAAATTAGGCTATCTAATAAATACACTGCCAAATTTCTGCTACCATTTTAAATACGAGCTCCCAGATTTTAATGTGTCGTTTTCTCAAATACCTTGCTCTAATTTCTGGTAGCTGGTTAGTAATATTTATCAAAAAGATATTAGTACATCAGTACACAAGTGGAAAAAACTGAAATAACGGCCGCCGTTCCAGGACGGCCAAAAAGGAAAACGGCCACATGCAAGGACGGCCAATTGTGCTATTAACATTAATTTTCGGCACCATAGATGATGGAGCCGACGTAAGCAGGCCTACGTCCAATAAGTGAGCACCTTGTAATCTGCATGCACAATGTGCATGCAGATTACAAGGTGCTCACTTATTGGTTAGACCCAGAAGCCATTTATTTTTACCCTGATGGCTGGCTTAACATGAAAATGGCTGGCTAAGCCTGCTGGGCCATTTTACATAACGGCTGGCAATGGCTCATGAACGTTTTGGCTTGAAACGGCTCAGGCCGTGGTGGTATGGTGGAATAAGAAATAATTAATTTACAGAGGAAAAAAATATGTATATGTATTGTATGTCAAAGGATTAACTTGGTCTTTTAGCAATTTACAATTTAGCTGCAGAAAAATTTGTCATCTTTTTTCCACCCTCTTCACTGAGCAGCTCATGAAATTTCATACTGGTCCAAACGGACCACCACCTTTAAAGAGGTACTGGCAGTGGTACTGGTCCATCTACTGGTTCGTAGGTGGCCATAACAAATTTGCACTCAATTTTTTGGTCATATTTTATCAGATATAGAGCTTATAGCAGCACAAAATGGACAGAAATGTTACTAATAAGTCAAACCCAATTTTCGAACCCATAAAAACCCCTCTCAGTACCAAGTACTTACCTTCAATCTTCAGGGTGTTCATTTTTTGCCGAATGGAGAATATAGCACACTTTAAGTTGATTATTTCCCTGGAGTGTTTTTATCTGCCAGAAAGTTGGGGTTTGACTATAGTTGCTAATATTTCTGTCCATTTTGTGCTGATCCATGTATGGAAAAATATGACCGTAAGATTGCTGGATATTTATTTTGAATCCTATTATAATCATAATAATACAGCACAACTTGAAAGAAACAAATTGTACATAATATTTGAAAACTCCAAACTAAACTTATACCATGGGGTATAGGCCTATTAATTGGAGAAGGGCACAATTTGAAAAGGAGAATAAACATCATAAAATGCAAATATATACTTAAAACTTTGGTGAAATAAGTCTTAATTCACCAAGTTTAAACCGGAGATTGAAATAACTGAGTGATATTATCAAGTAAATTGTACATTATTTTCAAGACTTGTACAGCACTTCTGGCACATAGGTGGTATGTGTGGTATAACTCAAACATTTTAACTTCCAAAATTGACAGGAAGGCATTTTTATGCACACTTCTGCAGCCTTTGAATAGTTATAATTGCAATTAGGCCTAATACATGGAGCTTGACACTTCAATTGAATATGGCACAGAGTCAATTGCAATCTGTCCTGTCCCACTCCTATTGAATTGTGTCCTAATTCACTATTGCAAATGCTTACAATGGCTGCTAATAGCTAAGAATGGCTCAGCCAAACATGGAAAGTGGCTGGCGTGGCGGTTCCTGGCGGCGGCTTCGGGGTCTAAACCAACACTGGTGCTACACTCCAAAGACACTGTATTTAACCTTGGTGCTGAAACTGTAGAGCCATGTAACATTATCGATAGTAGAAATTTTTAGATGCTCTCTTTATCTTTACTTTATTTGAAAATTTTTATTCTTGGTACTATATTGTTTTGTAGAATAGGTCGTACAGAAGCATTTTGCTTGAGTCATTATTTTGTCATGATTGTATTTTAATTGTATTATTATTTTGACTCTGATCAAAAACGACATTAAATAAAATTTTACTACTTACTACTAAAAACCCCTCTCAGTACTACAAAGGAAAATGCAAAACTTTAAGTTGATTGTTTAACTGAAGTGTTTTTATCAGTACTATGTGCAATTAACTCTTCAAAGGCTGCCAGTCCCTCAAGTTTATTGTTTCACTGAAGTGTTTTTATCAGCCAGAAACAGGGTTTTGACTTGATGCTTCAACATTTCTGTGCATTTTATGCTGTTCCATGTCATTTATAGAAAAATATGACTATGAAAAAGTGGATATTTATTTTGAATTCTATTATAATAAAGCATAACTTGAATAAAATAAAATGTATACAATATCTGAACACTCCAAGCTGAACTTACACCTTGGGGTAAAATGGTAAATCATTCAGAGGAGGTATGAAGTTATATTTAAACTTGTGGGTTTAATCAAGCAGTAATTCACATATAATCAAATCAAATCTACACAGTTATTGCTAATTGCACTTACGCCTAATTCATGGGGACCTTGAAGTTGACACTTCCATTGAACTTGCCACAGAGTCAATTGCAATATGTCCTCCCCACTCCCATTATCATGATTATATTGCAATGGCTTACATATTTGATGGCGGCTAATGGCTTAAAACCGCTCAGGAAGTTAGTGGCTGGCTCAGCCAAACATCGAAAATGGCTGGCGTGGCGGCTCCTGGCGGCGGCTTTGTGCATTGCACATCGAACACTTGTAATCAGCATGTCATTAGTTAGTAAACATTATACCATTTTTCTTTTTCTAAAAAAAGGTGTTATCATTAAATAATCGGGATTGGTGTTATTGTCTTATAATTTATGACACAAAAACAAAGCAGCCTAAGCAGTGCAATAGGAAAGATAGTACTACTACAGAAATGTAGCAACCGCAGGTGCAAAATTGAAATATATGATTAAGCTGAAACCATAGTCTATGGCTAAAACAGAAAAAAAAATGTAGCAACGGCATGGCAGGCAATGGATTTTCTGTAATGAAAAATTTCATGTTTTGTGTGCAAAACTGTTGACAACTCCAATAGTGGACAGAGAACTCAGGGGCAATAAGCTTACATTTAATTATGAGCAATTCAGGCGTAAGTCTTGATTGCAACCTGAGCGGCGGGAAAACTTTTTAAACAACAAAATTGGTGGGAGCCGCCGCAACGCCAGCGAAAAAAAAAATATATACTCCCCACTTTTTGGGAAGGGGGGGATGATCAATGCAATCATGCCTCCTAGGAAATCCACATGAAAATCCTTTTTTCTGCACACTTTTCTTTAGAATATTTGTATTAAGTAGTTTTACACTTCATATCACCTGTTGGGAGTAGAGTCAAAACGGGTCCAATTTCTGCCGAAAGACGGTGCTTGCAATAAAATACTTTATGCATCTAAAAATAGTTTGGTCATCAATGATCCAGCATTGTTTTATCTTAACAAGTATCCGCATGTTAACTGCACCACTTTTACGCGAGTCAGAAAGTCACATTGCGACAGACTGGAGTACATAGGCCTGCATCCCCCCCCCCCCCCCCCCCACCCGTCAGTAGAAATCGACGCCCCTGGCTGGAGTTGCCCCCAGCTTAACTGGACCCGATCTCTGAACCAATCTACCTCGATCTGAAGCGGCCGTCAGCTTAATCCCAGCATGCCTAACCAAACAAAACGGATTGGCTGAAGCTAATCCAAAAACTCAAGTCATGTTTTGGGTGTAGCCGTTTTGGCGTGTAACCGTTTCGTCCGCCCGTTCGTTTTCTTCCGAAAGGCGACGCTACGCACCGGACAAGCACCGTCTTTCGGCAGAAATTGGACCCGTTTTGACTCAACTCCCAACAGGTGGCGTCGTGGTACGGCCTAGTGTGCAATTTCTGCCGAAAGACGACGCTTGTCCGGTGCGTAGCACCGGTCTAGACTGGAGCCGCTCTCTGAACGAATTAGTGCTAAGCTGGCGGTTCGCTGGGCCGCTGCGACTAGCTGACGCAGTACGCAGGTAGGGGCTGCCATTAACCAGGAGGAATTCCTCCCGGTAGCGTGCGCGCGCATCCTACACTTTAACATTGAAAATGCGTGGACCGGAACGTGATCCCCAGTCTAAAAATAGCACAGCGCTAGCGCGCCAATCAGAAAATTCAGTGCTTGGCCAATCAGCCATGGGAGATGGACAGCACCTACCTGCCTATCGCGTTTACGCTTAGGCAGTTCCCAGCCAAAGCTGGCGGCCGCTTCTACCTCGGTCTGAAGCGGCCGCCAGCTTAGCACCGGTCTTTCTGATAACTCACGCGAAGCATCAAGGGATATTGGGCGTTGAGTAGAGGTTTGATGATATGGGGAATGACTGTAAATGAAAAGCAACGCAGTGACAACACAGGGGATTTTGTAGAAAAGTTTTGTTTTTTCTGAAATGGAACGGCCTTTTATAAACAGTAAGGCACTGTGGCAAAAACATGCTTGAGTATCATATGACTAAGAATCTTTTCTAATAACAAAATGTTTAATGATCTAGGAATGTAGAATAATGAGCTATGAAACATGTAAGGGTGTGCTGTTTTTGCAACAGTAGTGGTTTCCATGTGATAAAAATGGTGTATATAGATATAGGCGACTTGCAGACAAAACAATTCTGTAATGCAATGTACATATAATATATAAATAGTAATACTACCCCTGAATAATGTATGAGTATCTTAGGAATAGGAACTGTTCTGAATAGGAACATTTGCAATGAAAGCCTGGCACTGTAATGACCTAATGTAAATAAAAAATAAGGATGGAATTGCGAATAATCTGGAATACATATTGTAAAGGTGTGTTTTAAGCAGGAGCTTTAATAATGGGATAAGAGCAGTGTATAATCATACAGTTGATATTGCCAAAAAAAGCATTGTGTAATGTCATAATGTCAATTGGCCATAATGTAGTTATCTTAAAAGTATAGATGTATATTTCAATGAAAGTAATTATGATACGCCAGATTGCTTACAGAATTCCGTAAAATGAGAGCGAGTTTCCTTCTCCCTGCCTCTTCCACGGAACTACTCTGGAGCTGCGAGATGATGTGCCTGAATTTTAAGTATACATGTATATGCAATTAGGATATTTTGTTGATTTAAGTACAAGTCTATTATGAGAAATATTTAATGATCATAAAGAACTACATCAATCATGATCACTCTCTTTTTATGCTATTTGTGGTTTTGCAGAGCCCAAGAGAGCAGTGTTGACAGCCATGATGATGATAGGGCCATAGAAAAGGATACAGAGGACCCTTCTGTTGTGAGATTTGCTTGTATTTATAGCTCAATCCTACAACAATGTGAATATTACTGTTCACATTCATGTTATTCTATCAGTCTATGGTTTGAACTATTTAAGGACTCTTCTATCCAATCACTATCCCTGTTGTATTTAATCCATTATTTCTTGTAAAAAAATAAAATAAATTCTATACAAATAAAATTTATAAGATATGTGGGTTGAAAAAGTGCCTATACTAACAGTATTATATTTGTTTCAGCTTGTTGCACTTGTACATGAGGATTTGCCCCAGATGTCATCTGATACCAACCTGGACGACTCTGACAGGAGTGCTGATGAGGCTCTTGAGATACATCGAAAGATTTTTCAATAGTATGTTTTGTTAATTTAATATTGGTTTAAAATTAACAACTTTCTTGCCTTGAAAATTATCACCGCCGTCGTTTATTTGTTTCTACGAGCATTGGCCTGGCCAACAGCTTGAGACCTGGCAATAAGGCTAGCTAAATATGGTCCTAAATCTGGCTCCGCTATACTGCACTTTTTCCTTTCATATAATTAGTGTAAATTTCCTGCGTGGATCCCATAGTGAAGAGCTCTATAAAAGTTGTGGTGTGATATTTATCCAAAATATTTTATCTTGCAGCTTGTCGTATGTTTGCGCGAAGAATTGCCACAAGTGCTAACGGACACAAAATGTGATATTGTATGTAATGTACAATATTATCATATTGAAACATGATGGCAATTAACTTATAGTTACTCGTGAATAGTAACTATTGTTGTAGATTGTAATTTTACAGGACTAGTGGCGACATGCAGTGTTAATATTATAGCTGTAAGCTACTGCCACCTTGTGGATAATTCGAGTTACTATCTTGGAATAAAGCATGTGGAAAAGCACATGGTCTGAAGTCAATCAATTTAACAACTATTTAGATACAATAATCACATTATTCATTTTGCTCCTATTATATATCTTTAGGTACATATACGGGACATTCAATGTGGTGCTGCAGCTGTTCACTCAACTTTACTCGGTGCATGTCTTTCTAGTCTTTCCACAGTCCAGAGGAAACTTGAAGCAAGTCCCATGTGCCTTTGTATTGATGAGTGGGAAAAGAACAAAAGATTATATGTAAGTACTGATTATTTCTCCTATACTTTTTTTTTAAAAAAGATAATGTTTTTGTTTGAATTATTAAAAAAAAAAAATGAAAAGATTGTTACTTGTCAAGTAGAGATCTATGTAAGTAAAGATCAGTTGTTCAAGAAATGAGGTATTAAATATTTTTTCTCTCTTTCAGACTAGTTTTTAGGATCCGTGATTCTATGGAGGCTGAATCAACACAATGGATTTTGAAAAGGCAGTTTGGAAGGCAGTGTTAGATGTTTTCCCGGTACTAAGAGGAGAGGCTGTGCCTTTCACCGGGGGCAAGCCATACATAGACAGGCAAGTGTATCATATTTATCTGCTTACTTAACATACACACAAATTCTGATGTAATTGTCAAATAATAATAATAAAAGAATATATTATATTACCTTGTTTTATAGTTAAGCTAAATGCGACAGTATATTTACACTAATAATAAAGAAATTTGTTTCAAGACTACAAGTAGTTATATTAAATATTCAAGAAGATTCAGATCAGTCACTGAAATTGACATCTGCAATCATATAACATATACATCTGGGGTTATAATAGCCTTTTAGTGTTGCAGGTGGTGAAGTGCGGCTTAACTAAAGCATCTGCTTTGGATCCGGGGACCAAGGAGATTGTCAGCCAGCTGCTTGCCATTCAGTAGCTGCCAGAACATATCACAGATGTCTTTGAATCGATCAAGAATAAGGCAAAGGGGAAAATAGTCCGTCTTTGTGATTATATAAGTGACACCTGGATCAAAAATACCATGTTCAGGCCTGCATGTTGGTCGATTACATGCGTAGCATCAGAACTCACAATGACTGCGAAGGCTGGCATAACAGGTACAAACAAATTATTTTTGCTAATATTTATCCAAGAAGTATCATTGTTTTTGTTATGATGCCTTAACTCATTATTGTTTTTCATGTTGGTAAAATCTATCACATGCAAAAAAATAACAATGATTTTTATTTTGTTTATTTATAGGCTGAATCGAAAGTGTGGTCAGAAGGATCTCTGAATTTCTATGACTTAAACTGCACAGCGAGGCCCAGTATGTAAAATAGAGCACTTTAGCATGTGCAACATTGCCAACAAGAAGTTAACTACTACATATGATAGATAGATAAATTTTATTTGACCATACGGAGTCAGTTTTGACCCATTCATCATAAACAAGGTACATAGAATGCACAATACATTGTTAATACGTATAACTACCAGAGTTGTCTCTGCTACTACTATAACAACCTACTTTTACTTCACTATTTTGTTGCTACCTTGGACTTTTGAACCCTTATGGATCATATTTTAGAACCTGAAAAGCTAGATTCCAATATGTCGACCTGCCTGGAATGGTCTTTAGCAACAGCTGTAAGAACTAATCCATTTAAAAATGAATAAAGCCTCTATATAATATTGTGTCCATTTAAAATCATTTAACATAATCACCAAGACAGAATTTCGTTAAAAAACCCGAAAAAAAGTAATCGACGGTGGCGTCCTCTTACCAGCGAACGAGTGCTGCCCTCTTGTGGAATGATGAGAAACACTACTAGCATTTGCAAGTTTTTCAACGAAAGTATTTATAACAAAAGGGTTAAAACCAAACAGCGGCACAAACAGTGCTTATATAATTTATCTATCACGCCATCCAGCATTTCAACAGTGTTTATGTGAAATTATGATGCATTGGCGAGCGGAGGCAAGTTGTTGACATTTTCTGGGACGTCTGCACTTGTAGACTGGCAGACAGCAATCTCAGTACGTGGCTTCGTAAATACAACATTTTGATGACATGAGAGATTCATCGCAAAATGATTGACCACAAAAATCTCAGGTAAGCTGCTTCACGTCATGGGCTGTACTACTACTAGTACTACCCTGTACATGTAGTGTCAAATGTATTATGACATAATTATTTATGTAGTACATGTACGTCTACGTCATACAAATATCGTGACTGCGTGAGTATTACACGTCATAGATCTTTTTACAAAAGTGCGTTACTTTGTGGAATATCGATATATATGAAAGCCTGCAATTGCAATTAATGCTGACACCTGAGTAAAGCCTGACACTTCACGTCATTGGTAAAATTAGTTCTGGCGATTGTATTGTAAGGTGTCGCCCTCTTGTGGTTATTTCCGATAGCGTTACAACGCTTGTTGTATTGAATGCTTTATGCGTTTTCTTCCGTAAGGCGGCGCTACGATCCGGTGCGAACGCACCGGACAAGCGCCGTCTTTCGGCAGAAATGGATTTATAGCTGACGCAGTACGCAGGTAGGGGCTGCCATTAGCCTGGAGGGCTCCCGGTAGCGTGCGTGCGCCTCTCTGCCTTTAACATTGAAAATGGGTAAACCGGAACGTGTTCCCCAGTCTAAAAATAGCCAATCAGATTCAGTGCTTGGCCAATCAGCCAGGGGAGATGGACAGCACCGACCTGCCTATCGCGTTCACGCTTAGGCAGGTCCCAGCCAATATGGCGTACCGCCGCCTAGTTTACTTATTACCCACGTAGCGGCGCCACAATTTGTAGGCCTGCTGCTTCGCTGGGCCCGCTGCGAGTTTGTAGCGTTGCAACTCTTGTCCGATGTTTTGCGCGTCATTATTTCGAACATTCCAGACGTCTTATTGGTCGAGAGGCCGTTAAATTAATTATTTTTTGTTGGCGATGATGGTCGACGATAATATTTGGATTAACTTCATATATATATATATAAAGATAATTTTTGGGAATAGTGTGTATCGTGACCCATCGCGACCTAAAATTCAGGTGCACTAATCATAGTGGCTGACGCATGAAAGTAAATTAATTTAACGGCCGTTGAGCCAATTAGACATGCGAACGGTGGCACTAAAAATTATAGTACAAATGTCTCTCTTCTTTTTCTCAGCCTGCCAACTCTTTCTGCTCCGCTGCCCCGCTTCTTAGCTTCTCTTCTCCGCCTGTTAAAGCAAATTTGTAGTGGTCACCAGAAGTGCTTAGGTGTTGCAGGGGCGGAAAACAGCTAGCTCTACTGATGCAGATTTTAATTTATTGGACCTTATCAAAGAATTAAGAACTTTTATTAATTAGCCTGCAATACTGTGTACATGGTTTTATCACAGAAGAAATTATTTAGTCTGTATTGAGTCAGTGGACAGCATTACTGTGATATTGAACATTTTATGGATTACTAAATCAATATCTTATCTTGGTGTAATATAAGAAGAGAAATCAACAGGTGGAGGAGAGAAGCTATCAAGCGAAGCAGCGATACATCAGAAGCGGCTGCTGAACAGCGCAAAACTTCAAGCCGCCGCCCGAAAGCATTGCAACCACCAGCAAGTTTTCGCCTACGACTGTTTGATCTAGCTAGAGTTTACATATATATGATTTTGACATAATGAATGACACCAATAAATTTAGATCTATCATGTGCTCAAAGGAATCTGAGCTACTGAGGTGCCTGGGAAAATTCTTAATTGATATTGATATGCGAGTTATATGTTCTCCATCTTCTGACACTGTACAGTATACATACATAGATGTTACTATAAACAGTATTAAAAAAAAATTAATTCTGGGGGCTGGAACCGCGTTACTAGTATAACATATGCTTATCTATTTTTCAAATTTTATTTGAACATTACTGTATTTTCTGTATTCCTGTATTTTCTGTTCTTTATTTTATTTATGACATATATATCAAGGCTATACTATAGTAGGCTAGATGGGGACCTAGATTTTTTTAGTTATACAGGACCCAGCAGCTTCTGAACTAGCAGGTCCAGAGAGCCAGGAAATTTCCAGCTTTAAAAAAACCTAACAATGTTCAGCTGATTTTGTTGCTTTTACATAAGATCAATCATTATAAAGTGTACATTAGTCAATGGATAGGCCAACAGAGCTTCACACACAATCTGGTTATCTATCATCATAATAGGAGATATTTATATAATAAACGATGGTTAGGGGGTTACGAGTATATCTCCACGAATTGAATGTTTAATTGAATGTTCACAGATGCCAACGGCAGTCCCCCAAGTACAACAAACAAATTTACAACAATGTTTAAATGTTCGAACCATTCAGGTACATGTAGATAATGCCCGCGTTTTCTTCGACATGCGGAGTTATTGCTCGGCGTTAATCTAACTTATACCACTTAAGATGTTGCCTATTTTGCAAGACATTTGTTTGCTTGTTAAGTGTTTGCTTGTTAAGTTTTGCCACAACATGTGCTCATATAAGTGTGACCATGTCTTCCCTGCTGTTCTTAGTACATGTGATATGTCCCCCTGTAATCCAGGCTTCTGATTGGCTGTGAAAGGCAAACAGTGGTATAAAGGACTTTATACCACTGTTTGCCTTCCACAGCCAATCAGATATTATACCTGACTTATTAAAAGTTTTTTTATCAATGAGTTCATTTTATCAAATTTCTTTGAAGAAAAAAAAGCTGAAGTTAAACAGTGACAAACTAATTGAACAATAGAAGACAACATGCAAATATTTCAGAGCTTATTAAATTTTGTAGCTAAATTTTTCATTTATATCGATATCAGTATTCCACTTTTGATATTGTAATTTCTAAATTATCAGCATTTCCACTTCCCAGATAGAAATGGTATAGTCAAGTGCTCAGATATCGTAACACAGACTTATAGATATAAGGAGAATGCCGGCCCAGCTCGGAATGTCCTTAGGCAGTTGCTGAAAATGCTGTCAGCGTCCACCATTAAAGATGCATTCAATACTGTAGAGAAAAAGGCATCAACTCTGCCGGATGCCCGGTTGATGGACTTGTTTGACTATGTTCGGACGAACTGATTAAATTTGGACAATTAAGACAGGCTTACATTGCAGGGAAATACGCATGAATAACTAAATACTCGAGTTGGCACTAAACTGACAGTATATCGTTTGGTGGCACGGCTACAGAGAGAGAGGCCAGCCTTCTTGACACCAACACCTCCTGCAGGATCACAAGCTATCGCGAAGAGAGCATCATTATATCAAAGCCAGAAACCAAGAACTACTGAATGCCTGGGGATATTACGAAGTTGGGGAACTGATGGTGCCAGCTTTGGAAGCCTTCTGAAGTAGGGAATTGTGATTTAGTTTTAGGAACATGTAGCTTCCTATTATTACAGAATTTTATTCATAGATAGTGGAGTCTTTAAGGATATTTTGTTGATACTGAAGTAACACCTACACATGGCGTGTTTCACCATTATGTTTCGGTCTCATATGCTTGGGACATGGTCCTTAATTTTAGTAATGAACACTTGGCAGTGCCACTGCACACAAGGCTTGAGGTAGTTCACCAACAAATGATAAAGAGACGGACTCGACCTGATGACAAGTTCATCAATGAGCCATTGTGACATTACACCTAATCATTGCTGAAAACCATTATTGCCATAAACATTGAAATGCAGGGCTCACAGTGGCACTAAGCATGTACCCAACTTTCTGACATCCACATCTATAGAATTATGCCCAGCAACAAATTCATTTTCCAATGACCTTTCTAATAACAGTGGACTTCCAATATAGCCCTTTCAGCATAGTAAACTAATTAAATAATTACAACAGACGAGACCTCTTAAACAAATTTTATCAATCAACAATACACATTTGTCACAAGACAGTCTTGGGATTAAATTTAAACAGATGGGGTTAGAATATGTAGAATATGAAGATTAATCAGTCTTCCTTTGATTTCTTTTTTTTCTTCTTCTTCTTTTCTCCTGACTCTGAAAATATTAGAGCACATTCAAATGAAATTATCTGTTATGAATACTGCAAACGTTGCCTGGGTTGAATGTGTCTGAAGATAATTTTTGCATAATAGCTTATGCTTGCGTTTGTTGCCCTCATAGTCTGCCTTGTCAGTTTGTTCCTCACGGTAGTAGGAATGGACAATAATCATCAGGCAACCTTTTTTCATGTGAAAAACGGTTTTAACAATTTTGGTAACATTGCAAGTCCATATTACATGTTTATACATTGAAAATTGTACTGTCGTAACCATGAAAGGGTACAATACCTTCCACTTGTGATGTGTCCATTGTGGAATCTAGGGTGGTGTCGGCTGCATCATCCTCGGTTTCTTGGTGCTTTTTCTTTTTCTTCTTTTTCCTTTCACTCACTGGAGGTGAACCTGGTCAAAACAAAACCATTTAATCATAGACCAATTTTCTGAAAGTAACGCTCCATCTTGAAAATCTTGACTACCAGTTCTCAATCAGAGTAGCAACTGATTCGATGCCACTGTAAATTGAATGCAGGGTTGCCATTCTGGTTACTTGTGAAGAATTTATTTTACTTTTTTTTTAAAAATATCTAATATTTCAAGTTTCAGATAATCCAATATCTGAAAATTCATGTTCTATAAAGTGCACCATCATATTGAAAAGAATCATCACGAACACTCAGGATGTGAACAGCAAAAAGGTATTATTAATCATCAGTGCACTTATCTACAATTTAATAATTGCATCATAAATGCATTACCTTCTTGTGTGGTGTCTAACGTGGTGTCAGCTTCTTCGGCTCCATCCTTTGACTTCTTTTTCTTCTTTTTCTTTTTCTCTGGGGGACTATCAACAGATTCCTCAGACTCTTCTGCTTGAAATGACAAAACATCAACAATGTATTAAGTCAAATTGTAATAGACCACCCGATTTATTCAGAGTTAGGCAAAGTCATACTCCCAACTCACCTTTCATTTCTACTTTGACTTTCTTGACAGCTGGACTAGCACCTGACGTCTCTCCATCATCAAACTTTCTCTTCTTGGGAACGCCCGGCAGAGTGGAATCAGCCGCGGGGTTGTATACCTTAACTTCACTACAATGAAACAATTTTAGGGTAATGATTAATAGGACAAAGTCAGCAATTCCCTTAGAAAATATCAACAAAATGCAGACCCGATATCCAATACTAACCTTTTATTTTCATATTTATCGAACTTGGCTTTGCTCTTCCCAAAACCACTTACTCTTCGATGCTGCAAAATAAATCAAAATTGTCAGTCCCAGCACAAACAATTTTCATTCAATTTAAGTCATTACTTGTGTTTGTTGCCCTCATAGTCTGCCTTGTCAGTTTGTTCCTCATGGTAGTCGGAATGGACGATAATCATTGGGCGACATTTTTCCACATGTTCATAAGTCTTATTACCTGTGAATCTTCTATGGTCTTTAGCCGCGCTTCCAACTTAGCGCGATGTTCAATTCCAAGTTCAGCGTTTCCATCCTCTGCAAGTGCATCAACGCGGATGGCCAATGAAGCTTTTGCTGCCAACATTCGAGAGACCTAAAACAAAATGTGTCATTAATGGCCAAACACATCTTGTTATTTTATTTATCTAAACTGCTATTATGGTCTGTTTTTACACTTGTAACTCTGTAATATTAACTGTCTTCTCCTTAACTATCGTCATATCACCAGCTGTACTTTTTTTTCAAGACATGTTGTTCTCATAGTCTTCCTATCACAGAAATCTTTCATATTGACTGACAATCAAGAAGTGATAATAATCATAGAACAACATTTCTTAAATATTTACTACAATAGTATGTTACAATTATGAGCATATTAGGTGAAAATCAGCAGTTGTACTAACCTTTCCTTTGTTCTTAGGATTGGTTTGACCCACGAGAGAAGCATGATAGATCAAACCATATTTGGGCGTGTCATGTTTGGTCTTCAAGGCTCGGAACAAGGCTTTTTCCGCTCCAAGAATTTGTACAGTTGATGACGGATGTTTTGCCAGGTTAAGTAGAGATCCTGAAAAAACCAACATGAAGAAAATCAGCTTGAGTAATAACAGCTACATCAGTGTTATGAAAGAGATAAGGGTATGTAGCTCAGATTTTACTAGGTCAGACGACCCGTACTCATCATCGCACTAAAAGTGCTCGATGCGAGCTGGGTTTATTAGACATCATTGCCACAAATTATTTTTCAAATAAGTTAATCTCTTTCAACCATTTTTCATTACCTGCATGTGCGATTAATCTAGCTCCAACTAATTCTCCAACCAGGACAGTGAGGTTTGGTGCAATGGCCATCATTCGGTTTTTTAAGTAGTCATACAGTTGCCCTCTGTATTCGGAGATCTCCAACACCTGAAAGGTAGTCACCACATTTACCATACATAACCACCGGGAAAATCTGTCCATTATAGAATTTTTTTTTATTCATCTGCCGATTTGATTAACACATAATTGCCAATTTGTTCATACAGATAGTTTAATCATACACACACTGCCTTATTATCTATAAAATTACAATGCATCAGGAAATAAAATATTTTGCAATTTCCTACTAGTTTCACAACTGAACGAGTCTCAGAGGTAGTGACGAATTTGGATTTATGACATCATATTCATCAGATGAGTACAAATATAATCATCACAGACCACATTCAAATGTTACAAGGAATATAAACAAGAGAACGAACATCATTGAATCTAATTCATACCTGATCACACAAGAAGACTATGTTGAGAATATCTTCATCGGAAATTTCTGTTCCCATGGAGATTTCAGCAGCATCTTTTACTTCTTGCTCCAACTCTTCAGGCAGGATCGATGAGAAGTCTGTTTCGGCTGCATTTTCTCTTCGGCCTTAAACCAGGAAATGTGCATCAAGAGGGTTACTTTTACAAGTCAAAGAAGAAGAGAAACATGTTAAATGTATAGAACTTCTGGTATTGGCACTACTACACTTAGTGAAGTTACAAAACTTTCAGATTAAGTATGCCATACACGTTAAGAAGTTTGTAGTTCAGATAATACTAGGTCAAAAGACCCGTACTCATCAACACACCAAAAGTGCTTTATGCGAGCTGGGTTTGTTAGACATCATCACTACAGTCGTGTTTTACTTTCCAAATATATTAACCATTTCTGTGAACAGACCATATGATAATTCAACACTTACCCATGTGTTTCACAACTTTTACATAAGCCACAGAGTCGGAGACAATTTTTCCCATTTCTGGAAAATGCCAGCCATACCATTCTCGACATCTCATGATGTAATTGTTTAATTCTTTGTCAAGATCATCCAGTAATGCTGAAGAAAATTGATACAGTATAAAACATGGATAAAAACCGTATAGACCACGGCATCCCATCTCTTTTAAAGACAAAGAGAGCCAACTTTAAATCAGACATTATTGAAATGGAGTGTACACTAAGAATACTCACATATAGCTTGGACAATCATTGTGTCCACTTTGTCAGGGCTGAATTTCAACTTGTATCGGGAAAGACTGAAAAAGATACAATGCAACAACTGTTACCGCTTGAAACTTAATAGACAAATGAATGTCAAGGAAACCAAATTATATCCTACTGAATACTACAAAGATGAATTATACCTGTGAGCTAAGCCCAGGGCCATGGCAGCCAATTCTCGCTCCGGCAAGCCTTCTATAAGACTGTTCATTTGTGTGCGGATGCATCTCATCAGTTCCTGCACTTTAGAATCTGCCACACATGTCAATTCAAACTTTTCCTGTAATAATAAAGGAATGAACTGTACTTTTGAATCAAGTCATATACACGCAGGGATTGAAACTCTTGTGCACGCTTCGCCAATGAGCGCAAGTGTTGTTTGAATAACCAGACGATATCTCAGAATGTACTAGACATGCAATATTAATGGGCATTATGGTATTTAATACCTTCTTTGTTGTATGACCTCTGCAAGTTAATTGCAACCCTCACTTGTATAGAACTAATCTTGACAGCAGCCCATTTCAGGAGAGCTGTGCGTCAATACTGCTGGCCAAAGTAGTCTTTAAGATAGATTTTACAAAATTTTACATTACAAACCCAGACTTTATTGATTTTCATTATCATGCAGATTCATAGTAATTTCATAATGCAACTGGACCTGACTTTTGCAGAACAGAAAACTCAGATTTTACTAGGTTGGGAAACCCGTGTTCATCAGCGCACTAAAAGTGCTCGATGCGAGCTGGGATTATAATAAGTCATCACTGCTTTCTGTTCTCATCTCACACCGCAACTGTCATACACTTCTGACATTAAAGTCACAACTTACCTTTATAGCATTTCCTAACTTGGCATCCGCTACCAGCAGCTTTTCTTGCGTCTCTTCTGATACTAAATTTTTCAACATCTTCTTCAATGTTTTGCTCATTTTGCCTTCCACAGTTGCTGTGGCAGCTGCAACAAGATGTCAAAACTGAATTACGGAGTTACGAGTCTAAGTATATTTTGTAGTACTTATTAAAATTTTTAATTCAGCTGACCTGAAAGAGCTTCTGTTGTGTCCTTGAATTTCTGGAAATGCTTTAGTTTCAACCTGTCAAAAAGGTAAAAAATATAGAGAATCTCAAGAACATTACTACATTGACTATTAGCTATTTCAAAATTAAGAAAGTTCTGCACAATATATACGTAAAAAACCAATGTTACACTAGAAATGTCAAACTTGATAAAAAAGGTAGTGACTAAGACTAAGAAACAAAGGACTAATATGCTTAAGCTGTAGTTATAGCTTCAACTAATTTTTAAAAAAATGTCGCTCATAACCCTCAGATTTAGGAGCAAGAAAATGCTACATTAGAATCACTGGGCGTATGGAAACGACTTACAATTTACTTGCTTTCTCAGGCGTTTCAAATTCCTTGTACAGATTATCTACCTCGGTCAGTTTCTTCTCATTAAGCAACTGAAAAAAGAAATAATTTAAAACGTAAGCTTAACTTGAAATGCAGGTCACAACCTTGTTTGGAGACTTCATTTACAAGTAAAACTAAAATCAAGGTCCTGGATATATTTTTGTGAACCAAACTAAATGCAGCTTTAAAAATAGTCTTAGAAGACAAACAGTTGAAACAATTGAGTAAGAGTGAATCGAGGAGGCAATGTTTTTTCTTGTTTGAACTGCTTAGTCAAGTGCCTTTTCGACTCTCGAGACTTCGTTGACCAAACGAGCTAAGGTAGCAATCACCACGTGGTCAAGTAAAATGTCTACCAAAAGCGCATGTAGATTCCATTTCAAGTATTAAAATACAGCACAGGCCAAATTGAATTTGCAAAAACCAATTGCTTGTGACCATGGTGATGTGTAAACGATTTGCAAAGGGCGTCAACGGCATCCAATTGCCTAGTGAATCCACATTTCTTAAAAGACGCTTTTGGCAACCACGTGTTTGCATGCAAAATGGCGGTTGCACACCATGTGCTTTACAAGAACCGGTCGGTCTGAGTCAAATATCTTCAAATTTATGCTAGAGCATATTTTGCTTATCAGTCAAAACGATCTTTAGAATATAATCAAATATACACAGTCATTTAATTAGACTTACCTTAAAAACAGCGTAACCCGCCGGTGTTTCAAATAAGACCAACATCTTCACTCCTTCGTCCTCCGCAGCCAAATGAAATGACGACGCCTCAAGTCACGCGTGACAATGAGATCTCCCCCATCTTCACATTTCACGCGAGATTGAGCGAGACTTCGGGTTAGTGTATAATGCGGACCATGCAGACTATGCGGACCAGCGCTAAAACAAACAAGCGTTTGTTTGTTTAGACAAAATACAACACACCCTATTTCGGCCCTATATTGAAGAATGCGGACCATGCAGAGCAAAAGAAGTTTTAGCAATCACCAGCTTAATTTAAAAAAAAATTGAATAATAAAAATAAACAAAAAAAGAATAAAGGAAAGAGTACATTAAAGAAAAGCAAATTACAAATAAAAGGACAGAAAAAAGCAAACCATATACTATATGATTGGCCAGAAGCCGCCCCCAAACCCCAGCTACTCGATCTAGACAAATCTATTCTTATTGTGTGCAAGAATGTAATTTGGTAAAAAATAGTGATTATTTTCATATTTCACGGACGCCAAATATGGGCATAAATTTGGTTCCGCTATACTGCACTAAACCCAAGTTGGTATATATAATACAAATAATTATTTCTGCAGACCAATGTTAAAGATGATGCCATCATATAAATTAATGCCGGCAGCCATCTTTGGTTCTATTTAAAAAGCTATCTCCTCCCTGGATAAAAAACAAACAGTTTTAAAATCTACAGTTTTTCCAGACAGCTATGGGCATTACATTAAGTACTGCTCCTTGCTCTGCCCAATAAGTTACCAAAAATAAATAAATATAAATTAGGTCCAATTGTAGTGGTAGTATGCAAAATCATTCATTGTGAAACAGTGAATTAAAGATTTACCCTGGTGGCAGATGCTCGGTCCTCTCTGGTTCCCTGAGTGAATATCACTCAGGTTGGGTCTGGCGAGTTCTGTGATCTGATTGGCTGATATCTAGCATCCAAACATTGTGACGTTACTTTCCGATTGACAGACCCGACCTGTCTCCTTACTTGAGACGGGAACAAGTCAATATCCCACACTTGGGAACAAGTCAATATCCCACACTTGGGAACAAGTCAATATCCCACACTTGGGAACAAGTCAATATCCCACACTTGGTTGTGTTCCTCATAGAAAAACTTTTAGGAACAACCCATGTGGTATTTATTGTGATCCACCATCCCTAATTATAATAAATTGTGATCCACCATCCTTAATTTAAATATTTGACGGACTACTTCAGCTTGATCAGTTTCACTTTCATTTTCACTTTCACACTAAGATCACAGCTTTGCCAATTATATAGACTACTATTCATGAACACAAACTAGGTTTTTTAAAGTAAATTTGCTATTTAAATGTAATTTTGAAATCTAAAAGTTGTCCATAGCAGTCATTGGTCATGTCTGTGAGAGCCTTCAGTTCAAATCACTTTCACTTTCACTTTGCCCATTCAAACTGGAAAATGGCCACAACTTCATCAATTCTTGACTGATTTTGACCAAATAAAATTGGCTTGAAGCTTAGTTTCCCTTCTCTTCAAATCTGCTAAAAATTCCTATATAAATGGAATAGTTGGTTTGTACCGGCGACTCGTTTTTGCCGACGATACAATCTGTTTATCTCAAACAGTCAGACATCCACAACATTGAACATGCCATGGCCACAACTTCGCCAATTCTTGTCCGATTTTGACCAAATCAAGACTAGCATGAAGCTGAATCTCTCCTCAATTTTTTTACCGATGACACTGCATGTCTGTTAAACTCAAACAGATAGGCATTCAGCGTTGTTGCCAGGGAGACCAAATGCACAGTGCCGTCACTGAGGAATTTGGTCGCATTTAGGTGTGATTTCTGACTAAAATATTTTAGCATTTTTCACACCAAATAACGCAAAACGTTTTATTATAGAGCTTGGTCAGTCCCAATAACTGGAAAATTAAAAAAACCAGAAAGAGGCTGAATGGATGTAGCAACTGCCTGTGGGTCACATGACTTTCATATTTAAACAACCATGATTGCAAGTCAAAGTTCCTTAGCAACCATTCACACCATTGTTGCCAGGGCCTTTTATAAATGAAACTCAGAACGAGTAGAGCCTGTAGTCACTTGCATTTTTTGACATGACTCGACTTGGTGCTAGATGACTTGACTTGACAGAATTCAATGACTTCAGTCATTCCTGGCGACTTGACTTGACTTGGCACTAAATGACTTGACTTCTTTTTAAATTTATTAGCACTTATTGAGCTGATGCATATTTCACGGAAATTATTAAACCAATAATATATTTTCTGAAATTCTCCTTTTTCACATGGAAAATCAAATCCCAAATGTGGCTTTTACATGAAATTCACATGTCATCTTCTGTGGAAATTTTCATGGAATATCAGCTTTTTGATTATAAAAGCATTGCCAGGTGGCGCTTGGGCCAGCCCCCTAGTGGCGGCTTCGTGAATTAAAATCGGCGGCGACTTGGCTTCTGATGACTTGACTTGGATGAATTATGACTGGCGGCGGCGCTAAATGGCGGCGACTACGGGCTCTAAGAACGAGGCTGAATGGCAGGTCACATGACCTCACTAACCTTGGTTGTTAAGTGACGTCACCATTTTCCCGCCATTTCCAGTCCCAGAAAGAGGCTGAATAAGTGAATTGCTGTTTTATGTCCAAAATTTATGAAGCTCCCCTGGGGCCATAATCTTGTTTCGGCCCCCCCCCCCCCCCCTATCTTCGCATTTTACTTAAATCACCCTTCATGTTTTACCATGGAGTCACTAGAGACTCATGGAGTCACTAGAGACTCCATGGTTTTACTAACGATTATTCCCACTTGGCATAATCGTTCTTTGTATTTTAAAAAATCGCCCTTCGTGTTTTACGTATGACAAGTTATCTGGTTATGTTGTTCATGTTGTTAGGTGTCAAGTCAAAACGTCAGAAAACCAAAACGTCCAAAACCGTAAAGACAGAAAACCAAAACGTCCTAAAAAAACGGGTTCGTTACCCGAAATGGTCTGGTAGCCGGTGCCATGGTTTATATGATAAGCCAATCGATTTTCATAGTTCGTCACTATCAGAAACGTACCAGTGGAGGCGAATCGTGCAGAGACGAATTGACCTGTTTCCTTTCATTTAGCCCATGTGACGTCATGGCTGCCCGATCGGAGTACAGTCAGAACAGCCTCGAAGTAAAATGTCCTGAACCAAATCGCTTGGGACTATTTGACTTGCAGTCTCTGGATGTCATAAGTGCGATTATTCGTATTAATAAAGGGCGAATAATCATAATAATAAAGGGCGAATAATCGCATTATTAAAGGGCGAAAAATCGCATTATTTAAGGCGAAAAATCGCATTTTTCACCGCGAATATTCGTGGTAAAATGCGAAGAACGATTATTTCAAGTACGAGGATCGGCGACGAGGGGCGATCTGCAATAATGGCCCTAGGGGAGCTTCATAAAAATTACATGCTTTGTTTGTTTTAAATTGTGTAAGAGATAATAATTTTTCATTACATTTTTAATGGTAGAACCTGTGGAATTTGGGAGTTCGGCAACAAAATAGTAAAAAGTGACAAAAATCTTTCAGTTCCTATACTTGCCTGAATTGCACAACATTTTAGAATCCCTGCCCCCCCCCCCCCTCCCTCAAAAAAAAAAATTAGCTGGGAGGATCTCAAAGTTGGGGTGGCAGAAAACGTACAAATTAGTGTAAAGTGACAAGAAAAAAAGATACAAATAATAAAACCTTTGTGTAGAATTCAACTGTGCTAACGAAATTTGCTGTCTTAAACTTATTGCGTAAATTCATTTTATATAGACACTTTAATGGCTCATTTCTTTACTTTAAGCAAGATGAGCAATACTGTATATGTTTATCTGTTCAAACTGCATGTGATGCATTCATTGTACATTGTTACGGGTTTTGCTAGTTATTATAAATGATGCAGACCAAGTTGTAGATTAATGCAGACTAAGTGGTAGAAAATGCAGACCATCTTTTGTAAAATGCAGACCATGGTTTTTTTCTTCCTGAAAACAATGTGTTGTTTGGGGAATCTGGAAAAGTCGTGATCAAGTTTCAGAAAATGCAGACCAAGATTTCAGAGAGTGTACAATCGAAGTCTTGCCAATGAAGTAAATGTAAATTAAATTTTAGGGTGCAGACCTGGATTTTAAAAAGTGGAGTCTTTGAAGACCAAGTAATTACAGACAATTTCTGGAAAATGCAAAGCAGATCTGCAAAAAATTTCTTGAGTGAGTGCAGACCAGGATTTTCCGAGAAGATGCAGATCAAGGTTCTAAAAATTAGGAAAATGCAGACCAGGTCTGAGAAAGTGCAGTCCAAGTTTAGGAAAGTGCAGACCAGCTCAGAAAAAGTACAGAGCATGTGTTATTTTAGTACATGTATTAGAAAGTGCAGACCAGGTCTGATGCAGACCAAGTTTTATGAAAATGCAGACCAGATCTCTGAAAGTGCAGACCAGATCTGGAAAGTACCGATCAGGTTTTATGTTAGTATTGAAAGTGCAGACCAGATCAAGTTTAGAAAATGCAGGCCAAGTTTAGGAAAATGCAGAGCTGGTCTAGAGCTTAGACAAGATTTTTGAGAATACAGACCACGTTTGATGTAGTAATAGAAAGTTATAGAAAATGCAAACCAGATTATATATATTAGTTATAGAAAATGCAGATCTGATAAAATGCAGACCCACTCTGGGAAAGTGCAGACCAGGTCTGAGAAAAAGCAGACCAAGTCTGAGAAAATACAGACCAAAGTCTGTAAACAGACCATGCAGATTTGAAAGAGTGCAGAACAAGTTTTATAGTGCAGACTAGGTTTAGAAAAATGCAGACCAGGTATGAGAAAATGCAGACCAAGTTCATGTCAGTAATGGAAAGTGCAGACCAGATATGAG
The DNA here is from genome assembly GCA_932294295.1 of Alitta virens. Taxonomy (NCBI): domain Eukaryota; kingdom Metazoa; phylum Annelida; class Polychaeta; order Phyllodocida; family Nereididae; genus Alitta; species Alitta virens. Next base: position 22,784,541 of record OW028585.1, on the reverse strand, counting down.
AAAGTACAGATCCAATTTCTTCCCCATTAATATTATTAGAAATTCTAAGAAGTTTTTTAAGTGCAGACCAAGTAAAAAAAGTTATCTTGTTTTTGAATAGAGATTTATATGCCTTTAATGCTTCATTGCTAATTTCATGGACTTAATTTTGTATTATTTGAGAAATCACACAGTCTTCATGACAATAATTTCTAAGTTCATCTTATATAATTAACTTAATATCATAAAAGTGTGTGTGGTTTGCATGATGCCCAAAGATGAGTTACAGGGTTTTGGTCAGCATTATACCCCCCCCCCCCCCCCCCCCCCCCGTTGAACAAACGTGGATTCTTTGGTTGGACAGCTTAGACCAACAATAAACGGCGCCCCCTTCTGTGTTGGTTTATTGCTGGTCCGCATGGTCTGCGTGGACGGCATTATACACACTAGACTTCGCACAATGAGTGATAATGCGGAAGTTTGTGGATCTCGTGTTTACAAAATATAAGGACTTTGACAGCTGTCATCTATGCAACAAATAATTACTTTTACGTGGACAGTTTACGGAAACTTGGCAATCATGCACTAACGAATTAGTTCGTACTTGGCTAAACTTGTAACACTTAACAGGACAGAAGAGGGCGTTTTGAACTTTGCCTTGATTTATCCAAATCTTTAACGAAAGTTAAGAGATCCAGTTATGGACTGTCAAATTAGGACTAGGAGATCTGGGAGTGCTGCATCTGTTTTAAAACCCACAGGCAAGTTGCTTTAATCTGAAAATCGTAGTTGAGGTGATTTACACAAGAGAGCACTGTGAGTCAGTCTGCAAGATCCAAATTATAACTTGTCAAAAATTAAAACAAACTCAAGGGAGAAGTATTTTTGTACTAAAGACAGCTTAAACTTAATGCATATGAGCCCACTTGCATTTATGCACAGTGGTGGAGGTGTCAGACTGCCTAATTGCAATTTGTTGACGTCTGTAGTTAGTGGGATTATCATGAGGGAGCGCTCACAGCAGTTCTGCAGATGCTGGTGCCTGTAGGTGCTGAAAACTCTGCAGGCCCCTGGAAAACATTATCGATTTTTGCGGCAGCAGCTTTCCACGGGGATGCTAGGCCTAGAAAACGTGAGTAGAGGCCGGCATGGCTTGTGTGGACCATATAGGTCGGTCATATGTCGTATTTATTGGCCTGGGATAGCCGTATGATGGCCTGACACAAGTGACAGTTGTGGACAATGTGAATGTGTGGATTGTTTATCTAGACTTCTTGAACATTGCTGAAGAGTGCTGGAGTTGTTGTGTACATATGGTGGGGAGCCGCAGCATGCACCCACTGCACAGCAGCGCACTATGAATGAAGTGATTACCTGGGCCCCTGCAGCTGCCTTACGTTTACTACAGCAATATATGAACATGTATGTGGGCTGCAGGAGGGGGCTCTGGCAGTTGCAGTGCTGCAGTTACGCAGGCAACTGGAGCAGCCTTACCCCCCTTAGCTCCTTTTGAGTGATCTCTTTTCCTTTTTTTTTGCCTCTTCGGAGCATGGCATCCTCGCCAAACTTGCTACAGAAAATAAGAAGACGGATAGCGAAGACTTCTAGATGCACTTATAATATCCTCGACAGTGACACTTGCCATGGCATGGATGTTTACATGAGAAGATGTAACGTCAACCAGAGTGAGAACCCTTATTCTATGCAAGAGACTGTCACCCGCGATTTATTCAACGGGAATATCAAGTTCGAGGATTTTCCTTATCACTTCAGATTTATCAAAGATGAGGGACTTGGACACTTCACCTTTGATCCCGATCTCATAGCTCCGGAAGAACCGGACAAATACGGAGAGGAGAACAACGGGAATAAGATAGAAGTGCCAGTGACTGTAGAGACTACTCCTAAAAAACATGTGTCTCCGCCTCGGCTAAAACGTTTGGACCCCAGCAAAAAAGGCAACACCATACCTCGGAGGAAAAACCTCAAGCACGGATCTAGTAATGGCACAATGTGTGATGTAAATAATGGAAATAAGATCATAGATACAGTGATCAGCTGTAGGAATAGCACTTCTACATTGGATAAAAAGAGACTGCCCACACCCTCAGAAGAAGGGGGTCAGGTATTGACATTTTCTACTTTCAAGGGGGACCCTGTGAAGGACATGGGCCCCCCTCCCCCTCAGTTGCCTCCCAGAAATAAGAATAAGGAGGGCAATCTTGATGTTATGAGCCGGTCTTACCCTGGACCTACAATAAATGACAACGATCCATTATTGCAGAAAAATTCACTGACTGTGGACAATGAGTATGTGCGAGTCGGGGATGGAAAACCATTACCAAAAGTGTCGCCCCCTCTCCTCAAACCCCTACGGAATCGGACTGCCTCAGATTCTAGTACAAGTGATAAGCATAGATCATCGCGGTCTATGTCGGAATCTTCCAGTGATCAAAATGTTAAGATGCGATCAATTTCCGAGTCTTCTAGTGACCAAAATGTTAAACTTCGTTCATCGTCGGAGTCGTCCACTGAGTTAATGAAAACTTCAGTCTTGGAATCTCCAGAAGAAAGTGTTTTTCATATCAATCCAGTCCCAGAAATACAGAATGATCACTTGTTCCGAGATGACCTAGATGATTTCCCACCCCCTCCACCTCCAATATTAGTCGAATCGGAACATAATCAGAACTCTCTCATAATTGGAGAGACTGTTATATCTCAAGAGGACTACCCGCCTCCCCCTGATTTCTTAACGGACAATATGGATAGGTCAAATTTCCCTGTGGTCTGCCCTGGTCCTAAGGTCAGTGATAGTCGTGATACAGTTTCTAGTCTCCTGCAGTCGCCCGAAGAGGGCAGCACCAGTGGAGTTACTGATTTGGGGTCACCGGACCGGCTGCTAAACAATTCGGACTACAAAATTGAAGAAATACGAGAAGTGCCCATGACAGGGCAAGTTTATGCTGGCGTGAACAGAAATGAGGAGGGACCAGTGGCGCCCTCTGAAGGGTCCTCCGGTAAACAGGACCAGGGTGCCATTGGTGGTCATGAAGATGACGATGATGATTATGACATGAACGCTGAGGATGGGGGATTCTTCGAGGATGTCAGAGATGATATTTTGAAGCATGACACAAAAGATGACAGTGACAGCCCCTCGCAAGACCATCCCATACACCGACCTCCTCCATTACCTGACAGGAATTACCGAGCGGAAGCTTATGCAAAGTCAAACAACAGCTCTTCGGAAGAGCAGGATGATCACGATTACTCTGCTTATCACAGTTCTGGTTACGCTGGGGTAGATTTGCAAGATGCAGAACCTATCCACATGACAATGGAGGAGGTCTGGCAGGAAGCAAGAAGTAAAGGTATACCGCTCGCTAAACCTCAGGCGTTAGCTTCACCAAACAAGCGTACGAAACATAAAGATGAAGAAAAACATAAGAGGAGGTCTTTCTTTAAAGAGAAGTTCAAAATGCCCAACTTCTTCCGGTCTAAATCAGAACCGGATGGGCGCAAGAGTCCCCGAATCCACAAGAAGACATTATCGGACATCACGTCAAACCAGAGTCCGGTTCATAACTTGTCACCCATGCATCCGCACTTTAGTAGCAGTACGATGGGGAAGCCGAACAAACGTTGTAGTTCTTCCAGCATGGGGAGCAGTACTTCCTTTGGGGATCAGCAGGGGCGCTGCGGGGCTTGTAAGGACCAATCAGAGACCAGCAGTCAGCACATGTCAAGCACGGGCTCCTGGACAGGACATGGTGACACGGATGATACAGGTAATGCATTGTAACATTTTAGAAAATATCTATCTCTATCTATCTATCTATCTATTGCTATCAATGGCTATCCATCTATCTATCAGTTAGTTAGGCCTAGTCAGTCTGTCAGTCAGTCAGTAAATCACTGGCAGAAAGTGAAATTTGTCAGTCATCATAATCATGATAATGGTCATGAAAACCATCATACTGAACAACTGCTGAATAGGCCTATGTTGAACGCAGAACTATGACCTTTCTAGCATCATATATGAATATTGTTTTGCCATTTTTAAACTTTTTCGTTGTAAAAAATGATATGAAGTGTCAAGACATACAGCATGTACAGTGTATTTACCGTGTATACATACGCGTAATATGCAAATATGATATACGGTCAGAATGCTTAAACTGATACAGTCTTGTTTCTAATGGTTGTCAGGGGTGACGACCACTTTTGGGAATCACTTGAGTGATCTTAATATCGAGGTGGTCTTGATTTTGGAAACTTTTAGAATGTGTTTGTCCCGTTATAAAAAAAGAGCCTTAAATTGAAGTTGTATTGATATTGGGCGTTATTATAGTATAATCCAATATAAATGTCCACTTGATTTTTGATCTTATTTTCACATATATGTCATGGAGGAGCACAGAATAGATAAATGTTACCAAAAAGGCAAATCCCAACTTTCTAACCCATAAAAACCCCTCTCTGTACTAATTAACTTCAAGTTTTCTAACTTTGCAATGATTATGTTTTGCCATTATCTCATCATTATAAAGGCCAATGTTATGGTCGCAGGGAAGCAGCAGTTCTAAATTACAATTGAGCATATAGCAAAATTCTGTCTATTTGGTTCCCAAAACAGTTTTTATCAGCTAGAAAGTTGGGCTTTGACTTGTTGAGAACATTTCTGTTCATTTTGCTGTGCTCCATGCCAAAATAGGCCCGAAAAACATTTATTATGGATCCTAGTATAACTGAGGAGTTTCATTGTTTCTGACTTTCCATATAGTTTAGTCGCGAAACTGGTTTCAATTAACGTGATAAGATCTGCACAATTCAAAATGGCCAAAGAACTTTGTTGAAGCTTTCATAAATAAGTTAGTATCTTCTCTTTATTAGTTGTGTTTTTTTTTTTGTTTCTTTGAATTTGTCCTTTTTTTGTGTTTCTTAATTTTCTACTCTTCTCACGCAAAAGGGAATTCTTCGCGAGTAGCGATCACTAAATATAGATTTATTGATCAGTTGATTGGCGATTTTTTTTTTATTGCTCTTTTTTATGTGAAAAAAAAAAGAAGAGAAAATAAGAAAAACTTTGCTGCTGAGTAGTAGCTTTCATGACCTGAATGATGAGATAGCAGCCAAATTGTTTGTAGCAAAAGTTTCATTCATAAAAACTGATTCAGTCAGTTTGACCTATACAGTGTGTTACTATGATATTGATTCAAATTGATAAATGATTGAATATATTTTGATGAATCACTGAATGAAATTTCAGTTTTATTTACCTAGTACAGCTGTGCACTTTAACCCCGCTTAAAGACACCTCTTTATTAAGTCCTCCTCACAACTGAAACTATCAATAATAATCAATGTAATTTCAATACCTCACAATTAAGACCCCATAACCGGTAAGACAAGAATTCTCACCAAAGTGGTCTTAATGGTGAGGTTTACCTGTAACCAGCTTCTTTACTTTAAATATAAATTATTAGCCCCCCCCCCCCCGTCCTAAAAAAAAAATCATATAATTTTAGGCTTTAGATCTGGCACGTATTTGCAAATTACATGAATTGTTGACAATAATATTGTATGAAGTCACAGCTTGTGTGATAAGCATATATTTATAACTCCTTGCCATAACTTAAAATTGATTTTGTTGTATTGTTATGTACTTCTATTACAAGCTTGCAGCTTCATCATTATTATGACAGAACATGAACTAGTTCATTCATGTAGATCAATAACAATTCAACATTTGTTCATATTGCATTATATATGTTGTGCAATTTTTCTGGCATTATCATTTATGATTATAATTATAACTTAGAATGCGAACTCAGACCACATTAAAACCATTTTATTAACAAATGTTAGCCCAGGGTTTGATAATGAAGCAATACAACGGTATGAGGTAAAATACAAACTATGGACCAATATGTAATAGTCTTAATAATGAGGTTGTCTTATATTGAGGGCTTCATTTGTTTCAATGGTGAGGTGGTCTTAATATAGAGGTACGGGTAGTCTTAAATCTGGTTTCTATTGTAACATTCATTTTAACAAAACTAGTTGTAAATTTTGTCTTAATAGCGAGGTGGTCTTAATAGTGAGGTAAATTTAGGCGCTGGGACACACATTATTTTTAGAATGTAATTGTTTAAGCAGGTTAATAATCCTTACAATTTAGCTCGTGATAGATATGATCTTAATAGTGAGGTGCCCTAATCTGGGCCCCACTGTATCTTCCTTCTAAAAACCTTGATGCGTTAACCACAATGTTTCCTAATTTTTTCCTGCCCCATGTGCTAGTCATCCCCCTCCCCCATAGTCACCCCCCTCCCCCATCCCTTGCACTGCTAATGCTGCTTACCAATCCAAATGATAGCGCTGGTTCTTTGTGAGCACAGGGGGTGAAACTGTTGGGGGGGGGGGGGCGTTTGGTCTGGGGGCCAGATCCAGGGTTCTGTGATTCCTACATTACAAGGGAGGAGCTAATATAGGGGGCATATATATGGATAGAAATGTAGATGGGTAGATAGACAGAGAAATGGGTAGTCTGCTAGATTGCTAATAGATAGATAATGTATGCAATTATCTGGTTGTTAGGTTCAAAGTTTTGAAAACTAGCATTATATATATTTCATTTAGAGTTTGTTTTTTCTATTGACATCATCTGCAAAGCTCTCATCCATGTTCGGAGTCTAGTTCTGATAAAATAATAATTTCACTGCATGATTGTAATTATTATTTGCCCGTGATTATCAGTATTTTGCCTATAGACAGTGCTACCTCACATTGCTCAGCAATTAATTATTATTCCACTCTTCAGTAATAAGACAAAGAACAAAAATACTGAACGTTATGATATTTAATGCAGTATTACCATTGGCATGGAGCCATTGCGTAATATTACATGTACAGTCGTCATGTGTAACAGATATGCCGAGCTCTGAGTCAGAGTGTGAGCTTTAACATTCAATTGCGTCAATGGGGCAACCCCCCCCCCCCCCGTACCGCCCGCCCCCATATTTTTTTTTTCTTTGAGGGGGGGGGGGGGGGGGGTTTCCCTATCAGCATTTTGTACTTGAAGCAGTTTTACTAATATATTTATGTCTTTATGTGAATTTTTTTTATTATATATATATATTTTTTATAGCAACTTCGATGCCCAATAAACCATCAATTAGCAGTATGTACATTATCTTTTGTAGCGCCAACTGATATCTTTGACATGAGATAAATTTAATGAATCAACTGTATACATAGGTCTCCAGTCTAATATTATGTTGCTATGATAGCAGTCGATACACTGAAAGTTATTACTTAAAATAGTTGATGATATCACAGGCACTTGCCGAACAACGTAGCACTGCATGGTAGTATAGAATAGAGTCATGTAACTGTATATAATAAATCAAACATGACGGTTGCGGCAAGCGCCTGTCATGATATGGAGTTTTTGGGCACATTGTACATTTTAACTAAAAAAATTTCGAAATAGGCCTATGGATTATTTTGTATTGATTTGTAATGCTACTTGTTGAATATTATATTATATAGGCCTATACATAGGATCCTATGTATCAAATAGAGCCTATTTTCCATTATTTTGCAGTAATGAAATGCTGCAATTATATGAATTTACGAACAATACAATTCAATTAATCCTCATTCCAACAGAAAACAATTCATTAGGGGGGGGGGGGGGGGACTATTAAGTCAATGACCTTGCATTTAACACATGGAATTTAAACAAAAACATCCAATGATATTGATGGGAAATCCCCCTTCCCAAGGGAATTCCTCGCCTGTGCAATACTCGTGACAGCACGTGCCCCTCGCGCGCTGCATGTCTGGTGGAATAGTCCATTAATTTCTTGGCATGATATTTTGGGGGGTTCAGGTTGAAGGAAGGGCTCATTTTTTGGGTCTTGCGTGAGTTAGCATCACTTGTGATGTTATGGGTTTGGCTGGAAATGTTCACATTGCTGTTTAGAGAAGCTAGATTTTGTAGTTCTAACGGATTTTGAACTTACTTAAATTGTGTTAACTAAGAGCACACCTTTTGACTACCTCACTGTTAAAACCATTTTAATAAAAATGTAAATATTTTGATTCACCTTCACCATCTATCTATCTGTCTATCTATCTACCTATCTACATATCTGCTTATCTATCTATCTATCTATCTATCGTTATTCAAGTCATTGCCATAAAGATCACACCCACATTCTGTCGACTAGATATGAATGTTCATATTTTAATAATTCTGCATACATTTTCACATTCTAACCAGGCCATGTAGCAGACATGTTAGACTAATAGCAGCATAGCCAGAAAATCAATAATTCCAATTTTAAGCTCTCTCCCAGCAAATTGGAGAGACACTTCGAATTGTGGCAGTTCTTGAGATTTTGTGAAAAATCGTTGAATTCAGAAATATGATATATGAAAAAGCATCCTTCTGAAGAGGCATAAAATATTTTGGAATATATCTTGAGGACATGTATCAAAAAATTACAAATATTATATTATTGATTTATGTTTGAAAAAGTGAATGCACTATTTGAACTTAACCTTGGTGAACTGTGATGTTGTGAATTAGAGTTTCACAGAAATTGGATTCTTACATTTTCTAGAAATCGGCATATACTATTTGTTTAATATTTTATCAAAACGATATGAACAGAATTTGGTTTATTATTGATTTAATTGTGAGCCTATCTTGTTCCAAGTTGTAATAATAACTGCACCTATTGATTTATACTTTTTCCAGCTTGATCTAATTATTTGGTTGTTGGGCTATAATGATGTGAATTAAGTTTTGCCTTTGTTTTATTTTTCAGATGGATCTATACAAAGCAATGCGGATTTCATCGAAAGTCTTCGGAAGTTGAAAGATGTGAGTAAACTTTTATACTTATATGAAATACAATACAATACAGTACAATACACAGTTTTATAGACAAAAACCATGTTTGAGATGTCCATTGTGCAGAAACCCATTTTCCTCTCCCCGTATTATTGCCATTTTTATTCAGATCCCATCTCGATCGTGTCTGTTGAGCTGAACTTATGGCTTCTAAATCATCCCAGCTTTTCTGAATGCTTTTCATTTTAGAAGCAATTCCTGAGACGTAAATTTCCTATCTGCATCCTAGAGGTGACAATTGTGTCTACTCGATTTAGGAAATGGCATATAAATAAGAATTCTGAGCTTTTTATTACGAGATTAAAGGGTTGAATTCGTAATTAGTTTAATGGGTTAGAATAAGAATTGTGGTGATTAAAAAGGCATTTCTGCTGGACACAATGTCAGTGTTAATAGTGAGGTGGTCTTATTAGGGCATTCCACTTCATATAATCAAAAGACTACGCCTAGTTCCTGGTCTTGATGGCCGTTATAGTGAGGTTGTCTTATTAATGAGGTTATTGAATCATTTTTTGGTTATTTAAAATGGAATGTCTAAACAGAATAGGCGATAATTCTGAGGCTGTGGACTTAATTCTGAGGTCAATCGCAATATTAAGAAATAGGGATTTAACAGCCATATGGTGAGGTGGTCTTGATAGTGATGTGGACTTGATAGTGACGTGGTTTTGATAATAAGGTGGTCTTAATTGTGGGGTATTGCTTTACCATTTTAGGACAATAGCCACCTCAACATGAATCTGAATCTGTCTCACCATTAAGACAGGCAATTTCATACCAAAGGAGTCTTCAAATAGAAGTTCTAACTATATTTTAATTACTTTATTAATTTTATAGACATTTTGATAAGCTTGCATGGATATGAAAATTAGAATATGACCCACAATTTTAAATTAATTTTGAACCCTAAACTGCTAAATGTTTAGACTGCTTAGAGGTTCATAACCATGCTATCATAGAATTCCTGCTGCGGTTTCCCGATGATACTAATTTTATATTGTCAGGACATTTTCTGTTTCCATGGCAACAAATTGCTCGAATTACTTCAGTCAGCTGTAGCCTGCTGTGTTCTTCATTGAAGAGCTTTGCTAAAATGGCACTGAAGTGAACATAATATTTTTTTGTATATGCAGTTTTCAGGAGTTAGCTTTTTTAAAACTATATCTATCTATTGTCCTCATTGTGGGTAAATCAATTTTGCAAAATACAAGCCCACCATCAACAAACCAATGCCAAAGCAAGCCACTAAATGACAGCTCTATTCATAGCTTAACCCTTGAAAACAAATGACATTTTTCACATCAATAGACACTCGGGTACTTAAGCCAGTGTGCAGACACTTAAATAATGCACGCAGGTGCCCTGAATGGCATTTAGCAAATGCAATATGATTAGCTTTTTGATAACATTAATATTTGCACGTGCGTGTGCACTCAGAATTGTTCAAATAACGTTACCTGAACGTCACACTAACAATTGATTGTTGATACAACGTTTTGTGTTGGAGTAGATTGTTTTCTTTTGTTGTTTGTGGCACCTTTTTGATTGCAGGTTTGTTTGCAACACCTACAGAAGAATTAATGATGTTATTTCCTGTGTGTATCAAGAAAGATATGCAGCCTTCGGAACTGAAACAGTCTGAAATAACTAAATATTTGAATTCTGAATCAAATGAGACAGTCTTCTGTGGAAACAGATGGATAGAAATAAGAAAGAACTAGGCTCATAAGAAGGAAGGAAAGAATAAAAAATGAATGAAATAGAGAATCATGATATTTCATGGAATGATGGGAGTGTCTGAATTTCTGATATTGTATAGAGGAAGACCTGGCTATTAAGACCATGTTTGGGGTGCAATTTAATGATTTTCATGGAGAAGTGGTGAATTAAAAGCACCTGTATACAATTTGATTCACATTATATAGCCAGATCCCAGATAGCGTTCAAAAACAGCCCAAATCTGTATAACATAATTTTAATAATGGCCGCCACTGGTACAAAATCGTATCAACATCACCATCAGCATGCAGATGATATCTCGATTTGGAATGCTCGCCGCAACGACTCGATTTTGGCACAGGAAGTTGTCCTAGTTACGAGATATTCTAAATATTGGGTTGCAATTCACATCTCAAAACTTCTCGACATTCATCTCCGACATATTTTGATATACAAATTCATAACGCGATACCCCAATGAGAAGTCCACCTTCTGAAACCGAATTTCTGATTGATTTTCTTTGACGTTTCGTTGATGTATGACTTGAGGGCGACCTAAACTGCAGTTGTCAATACTCTGCACAGTCTATTGCTTTGGAGGCTTGTAACTGTCAGACTTCTGCCCTTTGCTAATTCAATACAAGATCTAGTGATGATAATTTCGTGATTAATATCCACCATACTTGTTGCTGTGATTAGTAGCCAAAACTTCAAATACAATTGGTTTCGTTTTAACGCCTAGGTGTGGAATCTGTTACCCAGATAGCATTCCAAATTGGGCCAGCGTCATTTCTACATCATTTTGACGTCACCGACATCGGCACGATACGATTTGGAATGCTATCTTGGTAAGAAGGTGGGGCTGTAGAACTTTGTCATTAAGCTCACCTTTGAATAAGAAAATTACTGGACTTCATAGTGACTTGATTTGTAACTAAGTTAGTGGTCTAAGGTGATCTTAATAGTGAGGTGGACTAAAGATTGGGTTCCATTATATTTTGTGATTTATTGTCAATACAGTCACAAGAAATGTCATTCCAAAGCTTTTTTCACCATCTACTAATGAGAGACTCTGATATTAACTTTAAATAAGGTACTTTAATTTTAACTTGTTACTTGTTACTTCAATGATACATGTGGTGAACTCATAGCCATAGACAACTACTGATGTTAACTTTTGACTGTTATAATACTAGAGAATGATGCCATCTTTAATATAGTTACTTCAATTACACTAAACTGACTTCTACTTATGAATCATAGATAATCTGATGCTACTGTCATCCATATAACAACTGAATGAGTTGTATGATACTGTAGGTTAGGCCTATGAAGTAAAACACCTTGGAACATCATCATGCAAATGGTGTAATTCAGCTGGGTTATCATTATTATATGTATTCTAGTTGTGTTTACAATGACAGAGGAAATCATGTGGTTTACGAATTATGATGATCATGATGATATTAGTAGATTTCAGAATATGTGATTGGTTTTCCAGATGGTTCTCTATCAGTTGAGATAAAGCATTTAGATCAGCACTGCAGCCCTTTTGAGCAAGCATTCAGTCACACAAGTGCTCATTCAAAAGTTAGTCAGTGGCTGTCTATGGCTATGGGTTCACTGCATTTATCATTGTAGTTTACAAGTTAGGGATTGACAGTTGTCATACATAGAAAGTCAAAAGTATCCGAGTCACGTTTGCCGGCCGTCAGTCTTTCGACTAAGAATTCAGTGCAATATCAACAGCTTAATTAACATTTGTGGATAGCTTGCCAGTGTTCAGGACATTGGCCGACTCCTCTGAACATGCTGAAGGTCTGTCTGACTTTAGTGCAGTTTTCCATTTAAACAATCTTTATAAGAGAAATAAGACTTCTACCCATGTGGTGAATAAACCACACGGTGTGGACAACTAGTTGCATCTCATCATTACTTCAGCCTCAAGCTGATGGACCTACAAGCTGAATGAGCTTCAGTCCAGTGGCATTGAGACAATACATTGCAATGTAACAACACACTGGTGGAGTAATTTGCCATGAGTCTGCCTCCCTCCGTAACCTTGGATGTCTGAGCAGCAGGCAACAACAGCTTCCTTTGCACATGGTTGGCAGGGGTGAAGGCACTTTGTGCTCTCCTGGCTGCTAGTAACAATGTCCTGCTATCACATGTTGCATGGTTTTGCATGGTTTCTGTGTGTTGCAATAATGAATGGCAGTGAGAAATATAGTCATACCCGAAATTATTCTAACATTTTGGACATATTAAATGAACCATCCCATAACATGTAAACTGCAATGATAAATGCAGTGAACCCACAGCCATTAGACAGCCACTGACATTCACTTTTGAATGATACTAGAGAATCTCATGCCTTCTTTAATAGTTTTACTTCAAGTAGGATGACAAATACAGTTTGAATTTGCATAGAAAAAGTATGCAAATAGATATACTAGCGTATCATATAATTAGGTTTTATTTAAACCGAAAATAGCACTTATATAGTTTATAATAAATCAAAATAACAGAATGCCTTCTTTGGTTGTATAACTTGAGATATTGTATTTTGCAATGACTCAAACGAAAATTCAATTCCATAAGCTTCTAAATGACACCGCAGCCAATCCATCATGGGGTACTTCAATTAAGTGCCAATTAATCAAATTTCTATCAACATATCATTCAACCAACAAACCTAATGAGACCACCATACAATTCGAGATACAACCAATTCCAGTCAGCAGCCACATTTGCACTTGTCTAAATGCCGTTCCAAAATGCATTTGTAACAGTTCAGTTGAGGTGCATTCTACAGAACCCAATCAAAGGTTTCAATTGGCCCAATGGTTCCTGTGGTCAATCCCCAAAGGTTCCAGATCATTGCGACCCAAATTCAAAGCACTTCCGCCCATACTGTTCGATTATTGATTTTATATTATTGATTCGCTATGTATTGGATTTTGTATCATACAGATTACATTGGTTTTTGATTACCTTCTAATTGGTTTTTTGTTTGTTAAAACTACGTTCAAATGGTTGGCTCGATCAGTCTACTTGTCATAAATATTTAATTAATTTATTAGGAGTGTCAGTCATATAGTGAAGATTAGATTAATATTCATGTAGACTGGGGCACAGCTGATTTTACAGTAAAAGAACTGAGTCGTCCAAACTTGAGTCGTTCTCAGCTGACAGATATTCTGGGAGTTAACTAACTTATACCCCATTAGGCATATTTACTAATTTGTTTGTTTTAATGCCTTTATTACGCAAAACAAGTTCAGTTTGCACTCAGTAGGGAGTTAACTAACATTTTCGTTGGTTATTGCCCGCTCAGAACAATATGAAAGCAGTCTAAGTGTAGTATAATGTCAATTATCAACTGTCATGAAATGATTTGAACTCAGCCTTACATGTTTAGCCATCAGTCACCTTAACCACAGGAGCGTACATCAGACTAATGAAAAGAATTAACTGAATTTATGGACACAATAATATCAGTGAACCTAATTTGTTCTCGTTAACTGTATTTTGATATTTCATCCCAACCTTTTTTTGTTTGTATTATCTCTAATCAAAAGAAATACTGTGCAACCTTGCCATTAAGACCACCCTTGGTTGGACTTTTTATTGTATTTTGTATTCTAGTTGTGAACTGGCCTTAATAATGAGGTGATTTGGAATTAGGTCCACTGTAATAATTTGAAGGGAGAAAGGCATAAGATTAATACATCCAAGCTCAAAATTTAGACCACCTCACCATGAAGACCACTAGGGTTGTCATTGATATAAATTTTTCATTTGACATCGACATCAGCATTCAACTTGCGATATTGCAAGATCGAAAAATCACTGGTCACAGGAGTATATCTCCCAAGAGAAATCATTGACCTCTTAATGTAATAACTACTAAGCTAATTTGTCAGGCAATCAGTTTGCTATTTGGGTTGGGGGCTGTGTAGTCAAGTGCTCATCATGGCACAAATGCACAATTATAGAGGATAAACAAAGAATTAAAACATGAGTTTTTTCGAAACCGATATCAATATTTTATCGATATTCAGCAAATTGATGACAACCCTAAACACCACCAATTCTTGCAGTAACAGTGGCCTTCTACAGCTACGTAATACAATATAGCATACACACACTGTATCAGGTTCAGCCTGTTAATAATAAAATGGTATAGGAACTACAAGGGTACTTTGACTAACCCCTCGGGTCTGTCCAGTGCTTCCTAAGGACCCCATTACGTAACCCTGGCGACCCTTAGCATGCACCCTGTCACCAGGAAGAGGCACTATGACCGTTGCCATGGTAACAGGGCATAAATGTCACCCATGCACAAAATATGGGTATTAAATCATAACGCTACATCGGAGCAGGAGTCTGTACAAAATTACTAATGATATTAGTGACAAGATGTCATAGATAGACAGACAGACAGCTAGACAGACAGACAGACAGCTGGACAGACAGACAGACATATCGATAGATAGATAGATAGATAGAAGATAGATGGTTATGTAAAACATTAGCGTAGGTGGTGCTTCAAAATTTGGAAGTTTGTGAACAATTTCTAGGAAGACTATGCTTTCTATGCAGTCCAACCTAGCTATTCTGTCTGCTGTATCTGTCTGTCTGTCCCATTCTATTGAGTCCAACATTGTCATAACATTTTAGCAATGTTGGCGAAAGCCATTAGAAGCAGGAACTGGCGACCGTCAGATGACAAGGCAGGGCATTGCCTGGGCAGTGGTCACAAGAAATTGCCTCTGAATAACTAATGTTCCCCCCTTTCACTTGCCATATTTCTTGCTGACTTGTGTCTGGAAAGACTTTTTCTGTCCGATTTGTTATTTCTTGGTTAGATTCTTTCTGGAACCAGGGTCATGGCTCGAAGTGCAGAAAGTGTCCCACTTAGGAATTAAACCTAGGACCTATTGCAGGGGAAGTGAGATCATTAGCCAATACACAACATGCCCCATGGTTTAATCATTGGAAACACCCTGCTTACTTTGGTTCAGGGTCAGATGCCTAGTCTGAGCAATGCACAAAATATACAATTAGTGTAAATTTGTACGACTTATAATTCTAAGCAAGTCAAATATACTATTCCTTTTGATTAAATGGATGGATAAGCCAACAAATTGTTGTATGAACCTAGGCTTCCTCTAAATTAATTCCAGCCTTAGTCACTGTTAATAAACATCTAAAGCAGTCCAATTTTTTTAGCCACAAAAGAGACAGTTTAGCCACCATTATTTGAAGCAGCTTTCATACGTTTCTCATTCCCAGTCAAAAACATACTTGACTTAATGTATTGTGAGAGGCATTTTCACCACTAAGTTTGACAGATATTCGCCACACAAGCATTTAATTTAGCCACAGTTACATAAATTTTGCCAAGAGGACCGTGGCAAACGTTTAGCGGAAGCCTAGTAAACAATGGTGAATACAAGATATTGAGAAAAATAATAAACAATTTTATGAATAATGTAGATGAAGCTTAATGGAAGAAACATGCAGATCGTGGAGAAAATAGTATAAAAGGAAAGAAATAAAGGAAGAAAGAACGGACAATGTACATCAATGAATATAGAAGTAGATCATGCACTTCAAGAGGAAAATAAATCCGGAAGAATGATCGAGAGATACCAATAGAAAGAAATCAAGAAAGGCTGGATGTGAAAATTCTACATCATGAATGTGGAACTGCATTTGATGCAAGTCTGATGCATTGTCAGTTGAGGTCTGTGGTCTTGTGTTTTGCCTGGAATACAGAATGCGTGTTTTTTGTGTATCTGTATTACAGTCTCAAAGACAAAAAGGTTAATTTCAATGAAACGGATTTGTGTTCTATGCAGTACGTGTAGCCTCTACACAAGTAGAACTCTGACACTTTCAGGTTTTGATTTCAAAGGTAATTGAATTAGGTCTAATAGTCTTTTCACTGAGCAGCCCTGAATTCAGCAAGTCATATATCTTTCTTCTCCCCATATAACTCATTTTGCTTTTCAGACATAGTCATAACTAACTGATTCCATAAATATAATTTTCTCTGGGAAATAACAGAAATCAACTAAATGATAAGATGTCAAATATACATTAAAATTTACTAAAAATACTGCTGCTAGAATGGGTTTTGCTTCAGCCAATCACAGTCAAGGGCGGGAACTTTTTCAGCCGATATAATTGCCATATTCTGTCGTAGCCACCTGGTGGAAATATAAAGAACCTTCCGTGAAAATCCACAATTTAGTAAATATGGCATCATAGTAACTTTGCTAAAAATGGCATGAGATTCTCTTGTATCATTCAAAAGTTAATGTCAATAGCTGTCTATGGTCATGGATCGTTGTAGCTTAAGTTATAGGATGCTGTAGATATTCGCGGAACGCAATTGTCTGAATGATTTGTAGTCTGACTATATACTATCCTGTTCCAAGGCAATAGTATTTTATACGTATCGCGTGCCATGGAAAGTTGAGCAGAACTTTCAATGATAGACTCAAGGCTCCTGTCTAGCCAGAATGCTATCAATCATAACTAGACAGCAAGATACGTGGATCCATCCATATTGTCATTCTTTTATATGGTTTTTAGATGGTTTGTGTGGATTGGTTGGTTTTTGTGAAGAAATTTGTTGAAGGCATTAAAAGAAAGTTATAGGCGCAGTAGCCTGTCCAATTTTCATTTTATTTTTTGTGTGACAAAGTAACAAGTTTGCCTTATTTGGTGTTTTTTTTAATTGAAAGGCATATTATGGATAGTTATAGATGTGACAGCAGTGGGTCATGAAAGTTTGTATGAGGTGGTCATAATAAAGAGATGGTCTTAAGCTGAGAGACGCGGTGTAATGGTTACAGTGTTCAATTATAGGAGGTGGTTTTTCCTGTAAAAACATAAGACGAAGAACATCATTGACAAATGAAAATTCCTTGTTATCAATTTTCTATGTGGAAGGGGCATAAAGTCCCAAAAAAGCTGGTGTTCTTGTTTCCAGATGGGTACTTCAAGAACGAAAATTTGATATTTCATATAACTCAATTTCAACCTTGGGACAATAGGTCCCCTTATGTAGATTGCTGTGGGACTTTCTCTTGCCTCTGGATAGACACTCATTCCAAGAAACATCATCTGATCTTTCCTTTCATTGCATTTCAGTGCGGATGGTACTGGGGCCCCATGAACTGGGACGATGCGGAGCAGAAGCTTTCTAACAAACCGGACGGATCTTTTCTTGTCCGCGATTCTTCGGATGACCGGTACATCCTGTCGCTCAGCTTCCGGTCACAAGGGACGACCCATCACACGCGGATAGAACACTACAAAGGTAAGGAATTATGCCTGATTTTACGAACATTTCACTGGATATATTTTTCCTTTGCTGAGATCAGCCTGGATATGTGAGGTGTTTGACTACAAAGTTTGTCAGTATGATATGCCCTCGAAACCATTAAAGTACTTGTTTTCAGCAATGTTTTATAATTGAATTTATATTAACATTTGTCATTGTTCATATTAGAAGTTATGTTAGGCACTAGAATTCTAATATAACATATGGTAATTTATGTATACAGTATACACATCACTGATACACACGAAGCGGAGCAAATATAAAATATAAACAATGATATTTAGTCAGAATTGATCAAATTTATGTGAAAGAATGTTGGTGACTATACATATAACAATATGTTGAAAGAACGTTTTATATAAACAGAAAAATATTATTAGTCAGTTATTTAATTGACTCTTTCCAGTAATATGAGGTTATATATAGCAAACAAATACAAATTTAGTGATATTTCAATGATTTTGCGAGTCATATTTTGAGCGAAAATCTGAGAAATTTGAGAAAGCAGAGGAATTGCTGAATATGACAAGGAGACAGCTGACGTCCGCCATTTTGGGTATCGCGTCCCACATTTTCCCCAACTCTGTGCTTTTCCTCGTTTTTTTGTGGCATCAATGCTTCTCCCCATCTGACAGCAGCAGCAGCAGCAGCAGCAGAAGCAGCAGCAGTGTTACAGCTGATGACGTAACTCTACACAATAGGGATGGCCCATTTCCTCCCCCTGCAACAGTCTCTGATAGAGCTATGCATCTCCCCAAAAATCATCGATGTTCTAGCTGACGTTTTGAGGGTTACAGAGATAAAATGGGGGTTATCCAACTGCTATGAAAACTAGCATTATAGCGGCTTCTGAATTTAGATTTTTAACTCACTGCCGTAATTCTGATTGAGTTAATATTCGAGGATTAATATTTGCGAGTTTTGTAGTACATATTGTACTGTGTTGTGATAGTTGGCTTGAAATGACTAGGAAGTGTATTTTTATGGTGTTCCTGAAATGGTGTGGTCTTTAAAGGTAGATAGATAGA